>CM023481.1:281598478-282113233 GCA_013339685.2 Hyalomma asiaticum | reverse complement strand
GCCACCCTCTGTTTGTGACGTCATAGCTTACATCATCCAGCACGGCGTTCCACGTCGGAGCACCGATATCATCGCTTAAGTAGCAGTTGTCAGGCGCAGACCAGCTGGCGCAGCTCACCTTGTCGCCAAGTGACATCGCCCGTCTGCTTTTGTAGCGCTATTACTATAGCACCACATTGCGGTGGGGCAAGTTGTGACATAATCGTAAATATTACATAAAACAGCTGGCCGGTTTTGGTTTCGATTTCTACGCATCGATCGTTTTCTTGATTATTTAGAATGGGTAATTTTCTAACGAAATTGAACCAATTATCGGTTACAGCACTCTCAATTCTTTTTGAAAACGACAGAACAAAATTCATAAACGCCAGAGTTTCCATCTAAGCACATTTTGCTGAAAAGAAGCATGTCAGTTCCAGATAGCGACAACGAAGGGAAAAAACAGCAACAAAAATTTAGCCATTGGCAGAGCGTATGCCGTGTCATATACGCCAACGACCATGCAGACATGCTGCTCCTGCGCGCGTTAAAAAGGGGACTTATAGTCATGTGTTCATATCTATTCATACTAGAGATTTTTAGTGTTTGGCCCCCAAGTGCTGGGGGCGCCGTGTTCTTGCTTTGCTTTGTTGTATCGCTGACCCGCAGGAAGTGGACAAAAGAACGCAGGAACATGCGTATGCAAAGCCGCCTTGGTACCAAGCACTATAAAACTCTGTTTACAAACACAACGGGCATGCGTTATTTGAAAAATCTCAAAAACAAAAACTAAAGATCGCTGCATGGACCACGGAGCGAATGCGCATCCGTCTATTTTGTCCCCCCCCCCCCCCCCCTCCCAACACGTTCATTCTTCTTCTTTCCTAGAAACAAAGGAAGCAACCAACCTCATATTCCCACTTCAACAACTCTTTTTTACAAGGATAATCGAAAGAAAAATAACACTGAAATAATGCTTAGTAAACAATTGTTTTCAGCCATGCGCGCAGCTGCAGGTCGGTTAAATGGACCAGCTATATGTGCACGGCCTGCATGGTCGAACAAGGCGCGTCGTGCGGTGGGCAGGTGCATTCCATGGGCGCTAATCCAGGTGAGGAGGAGGAGGGGTGGACGGCCGCGGCCGGTCACAGGTTTGGGCCGGGGCCCAAGAAGAGAAAGCGCACAGCTGACAGCTCTTCTTCGGTCGCGCCCTCGGGCCAGGGAGGAAGGAGGGGGGGGGGGGGTGGCGAAGGGCATTATAAGCCGGCCGATTATGCGTCCTAAAGTAGAGGATGTTTAGGTGGATGAGCCGCAGTGAAAGGAGATTATATCGGCGCCGTCCGTATTCGCGCCAGGCAAATTGGATTTCGTCGCTAGCCGAGCAACAAGATGTCTGCAGAGCCTCTCTGTGCGTCGTGTATAGAAGAAAGAGAGAGAGAGAGAGCCCGGGTTCGCCAAGCGGCGCCTTGTCGTCGTCTCGCGAGCAGAAAACAGCCATAGGCAGGGTGTGCACAGGCGGGAAAAGTGGCGCGCAAATGGAAGCCAATTCGAGCGTGTTGCCGCTGCCGAAACAAAATCGACGTTCTCGTGAAAGGGATGTAACAGCCTTGCCGCGCTTCTCCGCTGAAGCGCATCTCCCGCTCCCGAGCTGCGCTATTCGACGGCGTGTTGCGAGCGTCCAAGTTTTGCAAGAACCTGCTGTGTACGGCCGCGTGCGTTGCAATAGATCGACTTTGGCCATCGAAAAGGTGCTGTCGGGGATTGCCGGGGGATTAAGTTGCTCCGGCGCTGCTGGCTGGGCGCTGCCGAATTCGCATGCCACTCGTCGGGGGCTCGCACGCTCGACTAAGCCACGGGCTCCGACTGCTGCGGCGGGTCCCGACTTCTTATTTTATTTTGCAGATGCTGCCGTTAATTGGGTTCCCGTCCGAACCATCCTTCTCCCCGGTCGGGCTTTTCCACGTGCTCGGCGCGGGATTCGACCGGGCCTGCAAGCGAGGCGTCCGCCTCCAGTGCAAACAGGCCAGCAATATCGACTAGCGTCCTTCCAGAATAAACAAGGAATTCGACGCGCCCATAAGATTCACATCCACGCTAACATCGCTTTTGCAATGCGTGTGTCGGCTTGACTTCGTGCCACTTCAGCGTCTAGGCAGTGCTCGAAATGTATGCGGCTTCACATGTAACAAACATATACACACGTCTGTTTTTTCAATGTTTGTACATATCTGTAACTGTTTTTTATTACTTAACAACAGGCACCAGCCGCTACGCGAGGTTATATATCATGGTTTATTCAGCGTGATATATCCTGTGGGTGACGAAGTACAATCTGCCACATGAACGCTCGTAAAGGTGCTGTGACGCCCCCTTTTCATCAATAAAAAAGAAATGACCCAAGGTTTGAGCTTGCATGTCGCCTCCACCCCCCTTCCCCATTTTGGCTTTTTTCTTTTCTTTCTTTTTTTTGTTTTCGGGAAATACGACCCAGTGTTCTTTATTGTCGTTGTCCTTATTGTTTGGATTAAAGGGTTATCTATATTTATTACTGAAGGCAGTTGTACCTCACCGTGTGATTTTATTAATCTGTCTATATATATGCTTGTCACCCGCTGATGCGATGAAACCAAACTTTGGATGCTGCACTTTTGAGCGCACTTCTTTGAAATGAGATTAAAATACAAGGAAGAGATCTTGTTACAGTTCAATGACATGCGATACCATAAAGGAACTAAACAAACAAATAAAAAATAAGATAATCGTAACAAAAAGCACTTCATAGTAGCAGATATGGATGTGTCATTTTGTGAAATAAAAGAAAAATTATGTAGCTGTCGTTTCCAATTTTTCACTTTCCATCCCTTCGCATGGATAGCGCTAGCATTATCTGATATTTCACTGGCAGACATCTCTAACCACCTAGGCAAGGAGTTAAATTACTGCCTTAATTTGGAAGCAGTCAACTTATTCTCTTACTTCTGCTTTTTTTCTGGTGTATTTAACCACTACGTCATTATAAATGAGCTAACTATTTGTGATGGCTCATGCATCTCACTTGTTTTTCCTATGATAAAACCAAGAGTCTGGTGATTCGTACCTGTTTATCTTGTTTCCAAGATGAAGACGTGAAGTTTTATTTTTCCTGCGGGAAGAATGAAGGGGTGCTTGAACAGAATAGTTAATGCTGCCTTATGAACAGTCACAGTCTCCGAATAGTCATACAACAAACGGGCATGCTTTGTATTTATAACGAACTTGAGGTAAGACTACTGGTAGTCGGAACTTGAGTAAGAAAAAAAGAAAAAAGAAAGACAAGTTCATCTACATGTAAATCAACAGAAGACAGAAAATTTTGCTTAGAAGTTGTAGTTCACATATATGCAAGGGAATTCTGAGAAGCTTTAGTAGGGCAAATACTGGCCACTCGAAGGATAGTATAGCTCTAATGTATCACTGGAGATCAGATAGCACAGCGTCTCAACGTTCGAAATTTCCAATGCGGATCGCGGGACGAACAGTCTTTGATGTTCAGATCTCATTAATTTCGAAAATGCGCTACTCAAAGTTATGCAATATTTGTTTCCTTGAAATATATGCAGGACAAAAGCACTTAACGGCGCCTTAAAGAAAATGGACTAGATGATGTTTGTGCAAATGAGCCATGGTGCTGCGCAGGAACATTGTTTCGTGCTATCGCATGAATGCCCAGTTTCAACTTTCAGGTAGCCTAAATGTGAATCCGTTGTCTTGAGTAAAATAAAGCAATTAATTCTCTTCTTGCACCATGCTTTCATGCATTTAAAATAATGCGCGGTTGTGCAAAGGGTCAGAGAGTAATCATAATATCACATTTTTTCCCTACAAACTCAACCTACACGCAGTTCCCTTTTTTTTTAATGTTTATCATGTGACCTAGATCACTGTAACAAGAGTTATTTTTTTTAATTTACATAGCTGCTTCACTTCGCTCCCTCTGGATGTCTAGAAAGCGAAAAGCAATACGTGCATATAAATACACCGGTAAATAAGCTACTAAATAACGTCAACGTCAATACGATTTAATTTTAACCTGCACGACTCCCCGCAGACTCAATCTACCATATACGGTAATCTTTGGATCAGAAATAAAACAGTGACTGTTATATTCCATACATGTGGTTTAATCTACCTTTCTTCAGACGTCCGTACGTTCCAGGCTTCTTAAAGGACACGATAAATTGAGAGAACGAGCAGTTAACAAACACACGGCGTTGAATCGTCCCACTTCGCCTGCCGCCTTGCTTTCTGCCATTGTACCGCTACTTGCACAAAGTCCACGTTTGTTTCTTGAAAAAAATTGTAGCACAAAGGAACACACGGACAGACAAAGAGCAGAGGACCGGCGCTAACTTCCAACTGTGTTTATTGAAGAAACGTACATACGTACGTATATATATCACAAGGGCGGCAAGGGCATGACACTCGCGTTAATCAGAAAACTAAAAGGGAAATCATATCTTGAAACACTGTAGCATGAAATCATATCTGGAAACATTGCTTAAACCAGAATGCTCCATGACTTTTTTTTTTTTTTTTTTTGCAGTTGCACGCCTTTCCATCAGATTACAAATGTGACTCCTGGAGGGAGGAAAAAAGGCCAAAGAAAGCAATAAGAATTGCTAGGAGAATGTTTGTGTCCTGTGCTCTTTGTCTGCCCGTGTGTTCCTTTGCGCTACAATTTTTTCAAGAAGTCATGAACCAACTAGCCCAAGAAAACGTTTTGCTAACCCTCGTTTGGCTTGGGTCTTCGCGTAAACCGTTCAGCCTATAATACTACATATAGTCTCCATCACCAATAGAATGTCTCGTAACTTTTCGTCCCCAATTATCAAACTATAACAAGCTAGCAGCTGAGTTTCGTGTGTAACGCCATTAGAAAAGCGACATCCCCTTGTAGCACGTATGTCGCATCAGGCGCCCCCGGGGAATGTGCTGCAACGAGACTGCACGCAACGAGGGCCACGCATCGCAACTCATGACGCCGTTCGCATCATCACCGCGCCGATTAGGGAGACCGTTAAGAGACGCGCTCTTCCGCTCCTCGCATATACCGTGCCTACCGCTATACATATACAGGGGCTCTCATGTTTTTCTTGGCCGCGCCTGCGGTAGCAGCTCGAACCTGGTGCCTTCAGCGAGCTTGGAAACAAAAGTTTCAATTTCGATGACTTGCCTCCTCTCTGGCGCGCGGCTCGTTGTAAACACAGCAACACGCCGCGGCTGCGGCGCCGACGAGCCAAGCGAGCGCGAGAGATCCGGTGAAATGAGGCGCGCGCGTGCTTCGTATTGTGTGTGTACGGTCGGATTGTTGGGGCGGCGTCCCGCGGGGGCCTCGCGTGCGGCGGGCGGCTCCCGTGGTTGAAATCAAAATTCCGTAAGTCGCCCGGGGTCGGGCCCCTTGTCTGCTCGCGCGCCTTTCACTCGGGCTCCTTCGTAAGCAGATCATGCTGTCTGGCAGAGCGAAACAGGCACAGCTCCGCTGACGCACAGACGGCGGTGCGGTGCCGCGTATAAAGGGTTGATATACAGGCGCGCGAGCTCACAGATGAAATGGAAAGCTATAGGGGTCCCATGCATATGTTTTTCCCGCGAAGATTTCCCCAGTGGTTTAGGGAAATTGTGTTCTTTCACGGTGTCGCCCCTTTTATTTTTGTCTCTCGCGGGCCGCGCGAGTGTACGGCGAGCACAGGCAAGGGGGGTGGGATCCCGGCAGTCAGCGCGCGCCAAGCGGCCGAGATAATGTTTTCGTTGTGGTAACCCGGTGCTCTATGCAAATCAGAGATTCCAGGGTGACGGCTTTTGCGCACTTTCCGTTGCACTTCCCCGGAAATAAGTTTTTCAGCCTCATAGGTGGAAAGACAGCCTCGCGATCAATTGCGGAGCTCGGCATCCGCAGCGACAGCGAGCGATTCGTCTGCGCGAAACCGCCGCTGAGCCGCCGCTCCCGAACGTTTGACGCGCGGCTTGCTCTCTTTCTCTCTCTGTTCTCTCTCTGCAGACATTTTTACTCGGTTTGTTGGAGCTTTTAAGGTGAATACGGTGCGAGCTAACGGACTCTTGCTGAGACAGGCGCGTGCAAGTTCTGATCATGCAATTAATGATAGGCTTTTATCAAAGTGGACGCTCCTAATTTCAGCCACATGAAGCCTCTCGCCTTCATGTGGCTGAAAATCGTTCGCGCAAACAAACAAACAAACAAACAAACAAACAAACAAACAAAAACATCAAATACTACTACTACTACTACTACTACTACTACTACTACTACTACTACTACTAATAATAATAATAATAATAATAATAATAATAATAATAATAATAATAATAATAATAAAACTACGTGCATTCAGAGACACAAGGACATGCACAAGCAGCTATATTATCTACAGCAGTAGTGTGTGGGTGGCCCTCGAATACCTTAATAGTATTTGACTCATTTCTTATTTTTCTAAAAATTAACGAAGGAAAGATAGCCGAAGCGAAAGCCCCAGACGGCATATATATCTGCCATATTTAGGTCCACCAAGTGTGCTGTAATGATATAAATTACAGCACACTACAGCAAGACTACAGCAAGATATTTGCACATTTTGGTTTGATAGTGTGCACGCAGACAACTAAGTATGAAACGAACTCAAAACTCCACGCGAGCAGCGGCAAAGGCAAGGTTATCAGTCCTACAAAGACGCAGTGAAGGCTATAGCTGTAGGACGGACCACGTGGCATGGACATCTGTTATTTGACCTTTATTAATTACACTAATGCACTATTTATGTGGGGCACAGGCCGGGCTTGTCACTTTTTCTCATTGATTTGGTTTCATTGTATACATATGCAGTGAACGACGTGGCACACCTGTGCAACTATCCCGATGCAGGAAGGCCTAAATTTGACATCGATGTAAATAGTTCCTGACAGACGACGTTTGGTGGACAAGTTCTGTCAAATAAGGTGAGTAACAGAATAAGTGCGACACGCGTATCACGATTTAAAACGGGATAACAAAGAGGCGCACGTCCTGAGAGTGAATATTAAGCGTAAGAGTGCGAAAAGAACTATATATGGTGGTGGCCACTTCGTGTACTGTTTCAGTGATTCTGTTGAAACAGGTTATGTGAGTTCAAGTGAAAGGAAATATGCACGAATGTGAAATAACTTATTTATTTTGTTTGGTAATCTATTCACAGTGCCTTCGAGGTCGCAACCACCACGTTACTTATTTTTTCCCGCTTTTCCTCGCACTTCATGACTTCACAAGCCACTAAGTCAGTTGTAAAGCCGAGTTTGAATACGGATAGCTTCTATCAGTCTTACGAACGCGAGCTGTTTCGCTGAGTGTGTATACTTATATACAACCTACACTCGGAGCTGCTGACGTAATGAAAAGAAATTTGAATGTTTAAAATAACCTGTTTGTGAATTTGCTAATTCTGTCGCTTTTAAAACAAAATATTCTGCAACCGCTGCGTAATCCTCTCGGTACTTGATCATGCCTTTAAGTGCAATTTTCTTCAGATCTACCTCACATTAAACGCTTATACAAATGTCGACTATACTGGCTTCGATTATACTCCCCAAGGCACAGATTTTATAGCGAATCAAAATGGTCTCATGGCACGTTCTTCTGAGTGGTCCCAGGGCCTGTCACAAGGCCGTTCGAGCTGTGCTGCTATAGTATAACGAGAAACAGTACGACCCAAAGCAGCCCCGTTCGGGACTGCTTTGAGTCATAATAAATCTTAGTTACTGTTATACATAAACCCTGCTGAGCTTCTGGAGAACTCTAAAACGGGGAGTCAGAGACAGTGTTAGTATAGATTTGCACGCACGAATCTTTTTCTTTTCCCAAATGCAAAACGTATCACCGCAGTAAAGGAAATACGTGCGCTCGAACGGGACGAGCAGCAAGCGCTGAAGATGAATCGTTCGTGTCTCGGCTTACAGAGGTCGTATGCTGAACCCAATTCGAGAACAGTGCAGACAGCCCATTATCTTCTAGCGCCTGTATACGACCCTCTGTTTATCGGTCGGTTAGACCAAGCCTGCGTATATAGTCGACGGGCGACTAAACAAAACGCGATCGGTGAGGTTGTTGGATAAGGCCAAGTATAGTTCACGCGGGCAGGAACGACGCACCACGAGTGCCTCAGCGCGTTATTGCAAAATGTCTTGTAAGCCACTTCTCAGGACCTGTTTTATTCGCAAAATGCTCTATGCAAAGCTCTCTCGTGAGATATGCTAGAGAGGAGCGCTTCGTTTTTTTCTTCGCGCGATTTAGGCGGACCCGTTGCGCGCGAAATACCCTTATCGCGATCGCTATATAAGGTTGCACTGCGTGCAAGATACGCCGTGGTTTGGTTTGCAAGGCGCGTCCACAAATACAACTCGACGACAGCTCGCGCGGCGCGTCCTCGGATCACGAAATGGCGCTGTAGGCGCTGTACCTCGCCATAATACGCGCCATAAGGATCGGATAAGGCTAACAGGACAAGAAAAAAAAAAAAAAAGCAAGGGTGCGAAAAGAAGAAGCAAATGGGACGAAGGCGAGAAGAAGGGAGGTTAGTGTCGGGAACGCCAGCGCGCGTACATTTTATATCGCGAGCGCATCGTCTACACGTATCCGCATTCGTGCAGTTCGCCCGGCGCGCGCGGGGACCTCTACAATAACAGCGGTATCGTGCTCGAGGAATATTGAAATGGCACGCGGACTGTGCTTGTCTCCCGCCAGGAGGAACTTGGAAATGCATATATCAAGTGCACGTGTGCACTCGACGAGCTCTCCGTGGCGCTTGGATGGCTCTTCCACCAATTTTCTGTTTTTCTGCATTTCGTATATAGGGTCCCCCTTTTCGAGGGTCTCCTCTCTTTATTTTCTCTCCTGTTCTGTCAAAGTGCGGACGTCCGCCGCCAGCGTTTGTTTGCCCCCGTGGTTGTTCTGCGTCTCGCAACCCCTCGACACCCACCTCGCGTGGCGTCTTTTTAGGCGCCTCTCTTTTCTATCTCCCTTCGCTCCGGACTGTTGCGCCAACGGTGGACGAATGCAACGAAATGCGCACTGGCGCCACCCCTCACTCCGACGAAACACAGGATTCTTTTTATTAAAGCGCCAGTAGAGATATGCCTCCCCTACTCCTCTTTCCTAAAGGGGTGCACAAACATCTGGCATTAATATTTTACACTGGTGCATTTCATCTCGCTCTGTCCGAGCCGATATGCCCAGTTCTCGCGCGTCCCCTCGTGCGCACGTAGACGAAGAAGTGCGCTTAACAAGAAGAAGAAGAAGAAAAAAAAAGCGAGTAATAAAACGGAGGAAGGAAAAAAAAATATTGTCCTCCCAGCGTTCGCAAATACCATTGTTATTCCTACTTGGTGGAGGAGACGTCTTCGCGAAACGTGCGTATACGTTTTCGAAAAAAGACGAGTGATGCGCGAGTATTCCTGGCCTGAGAATTGCTATAGACGCCCTGTTATCTTTCTCGCTCATTTCTTTTTTTTAATTTTCAGCCCACGGTACCATCTTGTCTTTTTTTTTTTGTTCCCTTTTAGAGTGTTATGCTCGTTTTTATTTTTTCCAGAAATGTTGACGTGCAGAGGGACGTGGCTCGTAGTGGGAGCGATGCGGCGGTGTAGTGACACGGCCGACGGTTCAGTATTTCTTTCATCCGTTTCATTTCTTCCTTTCTTGATCTATCCGCAGCGTCGCGCGGCGAGATCCGAGTACCGGTGCTGAATGTGTACTCTTTCCGCTGGCGGACGAGAAGATGTGGACTTGGGCGATGAACATTTCTTGCGCGAACGAAAGAAAGGAAAAAAAAAAAAGAAGAGCAATAATCGGAGATTACTACCTTTTCAACCATGTACCCCACTGAAGGTGTCCTCTGGCAGCCACTGCGAGGCGTTTCCATTCAGAAAAAGAGAGAGAGAGGAGAACATGCAAGAACAGAACGACAAACGGAAGCTAGATATGCCCGACAGAAATACGTTTTTCGTCTGGTGCATCTCTTCGCGAGAGACAATTCTCGGATTATATATATATATATATATATATATATATATATATATATATATATATATATATATATATATATATATATATATATATATATATATATATATATATATAACAACATTCGAAACTTGCGGAATATATGACATGTTCTCGATCAAAATACCACTGAATGGGGGGCCGTTCTTTTTCCTTGCTTACGTAGATTTTTCATTCTTGCCCTTCCCGACGGACTTACACATAGCCACGCGCTACCTATCATCGGTACTGACAACTCGCCGAAACGGGTGATAAGAAACGAATGGCATCGGTGGAGAAGAATCCTTCCGAAATACGGCCACTGTCGTTATATGCTTTATTTCTTCGCGGGTAGAATGCGTCATTTTACATCGATGCATGATTAATGGGTGCCAATAGTTGTTTCATGAGAGGATTTAGTGTGTATTTCGCCCACGCCGTACGATACCTCGTATAGATATATAGCGGGCACACAGCTAAGTGGCAGCCGACTCGCCCCCCTTTTTCGTATATCGAGTTTTACTTATACCCCTCGAGGACAGCTAAGGCAGCATTCTTTCTCTTTTCTGTGCGACATATACTTTTCATCGAAGCATTCCGTGATGCACAGCCGCTTTTATTCATATACAGAAGCTGTCGGCAGTGGCAGCCCGCGCATTCTGCACAAGGCCTTCTTCGAAGCGCGTCTCCGCGCAGTAGTATAGCCGCAGGCCACGCCCGGCGTTCCTCCGAGGCAATCGAGCGACGTGTTTCATTAGAGCGCGGCAAGTGCATCCTGGCCAGCGGCTTCGAGCAAACGGCAACCCGTTGAATGATGATGGTTTTGTTGAACTTCCGTTTCGTCTTCGTCGCTCCCGGCGGACAGAAAAGAATGCCGTTGACATTCGTAACCATTAGCGGGAACATCTCGACGAACAGCTTCCATCCTGCGCTGCCGGCGGCGAAGGTACGCCGTGCGTGCGCGCGCAACGCACGTTGTACACGCGCGTTAGCTCGCATCCGGGTCCCGGGGTGTGTCCTCGCGTCGGCTACCCTTTGAGCGACCAGCGCTGCGGGGACGGAGCGGGAACGCGATTTCGTGACCCCAGAACGACGTCGCTGACAATGCCGGAGGAAAAGATTTCTTGCGCCGCCTACCTTCCCCACGGCGGCGACAAGATATCGACGCTGTCACGACACCATGGCCGCTCCCAGTCTCCGCGCTGCTTCTGCCGCGGCCGCTGCAACTCGCAGGATGGGCTTTATTTGTCCTGAGAGACCTTTGTTCCGGAGTCGTCCTGATGATACGCTCACACTGTAGCAGGACCAGAGCGGTCGGGACACTTTGCTGCGACGCATCAGGGGGGGCCAACAAAGCCGCTGTTGTCATCGGCCGGCGTAAACTCCGTGACCTTTCGACCGTTCTCCTTGCGCGCGTCGTCGGCGCATGTTTTCCTCGTGGGCGGGCTGCGAGACTGACTCTGGCAGCACCACTCGGACGACAGCGCGCTCGAGCGTGCCGATACGCTTGACCACGGTCCGGCGGGCCTTTGGCTCTCGGCTCGCGAGACAGACGCGTCGTATGTGTATGCGCGCTCCTCGACGAACATTCACTTTTTCCTTGGTTGGCCACGCTATAGCGAGTGGCCGCGGTTTGGCCGTTCAATTGCCTAAATGATGCGTCGCCATCATCGTACACGCGCAAACTACGTACCAGACCGGACATCGTGGATAAGCTAACAAGAAGAAACACGGTCGTTAATTCCGCATCGAGTTGGACTTTCATGTTGGCCTTATGGCTACACCAGCCTACACTTCGTATTTCTGTAGCTTCAAATGAACCTTTACAGTTTCACATTAGCCTTGCTTAAGGCGAGTCCACATCGCAGATTTCTTGCATAGGAATAATTAGTCTTAATTATCGTCTCATTTTATTCGCGTGAGTGTTCTTAGAAAATAAAATTGCAAGCCGAAAGCGTGAAATCCCAGAAAAACAATGGGAGCGACAACGAAAAACCTACTTTTGCGAAGCGCTCTGAGTACATCTCACTTAAACATGTCCCTAATCACCTATTAATACCTAAATATCATGTGACTCGTTAGACGCCTGGTCATACGTGGCCGCACCAATGTACTTGAAGCGCGCAAGCGGACAAGCGCCTAAGCAAATTTAACCATTCTTAACACGCTGTTACATAATGTTTTTTGGTACTGCACAGTAAAGCAACTGCCAAAGGAACAAAGGAGTATGCCATAGCTCCGCCACGTTGGCTATGGTACTCGGCTCATGATCCGAAGGTCGCGGGATCGAATCCCGGCCAGGGCGGCTGCATTTCGATGGAGGCAAAGTGTTGAGGCCCATGCACTGTGCGATGTCAGTGCACGTTAAAGAACCCCAGGTGGTCAAAATTTCCGGAGACCTCCACTGCACTACGGCGTCTCTCATAATCAGAGCTGGTTTTGGGACGGTAAATCCCACAAAATCAAATCAGGAATATACCATAGAAGCATCGTCTTTTATTTGGCTGTCACTCTGAGAAGCACACTATTAAGCCGAAACCCTGCTGGCGGCACTCCCATCTATGATGCGGGTCTCATGGCGCCACTGAGATGTATAACGTGCGACCATATCTGAGCCGCCGCAAGGGTTACATCGTACCTTCTATAGGGCATTTAGCCCGTTGTCCAACCAAATCATGCTAAATGGACCTGTTCAACTCAGATGACAATGACTAAGCAACATTGTCATCAGATGATGCGTGGTTGTCTGTATACTCTATGAGCTGGCGCGCTGTTTGTAGCTAGTCAACTGTGGCGCACTGATATAGGACCGATGCTGCTCAGCACCGGCTGGCGTATGGTGGCGTAGACGCTATATAGCTTGCAACCGAGGTCCTGGAATAAGGACCTGCATAGCATTCTTAAATATCTAATAAACTTTTCTGTTGTTTCTTTCACTATCGTTCCTTTCTATTCGTCACTGTAATAAAAACGGGGGATAGTGTGGAGGAACTAATGCGCCGCAAAATCCGCAGTTTCAAACTGAGTGTCGCGGCTGTATTTGAGCAAAAAAAGAGAGAAGGCGAGAAGAAACGCATTCTGGCTCACTGGTGCGAATCCGACGTCGAAAATCTAGTAAGAGAGGCGGTGTTTTAGCGAGTGCACCACCGAAGGACGACTAAGAGTCTAAAATTGTCTCACGCCTGCTTAATTTGTGCGGACATCCGAGGTCGCATCTACACTCCAAACTTAGTAGCGGCTGTTTGTTTTTCTTGCGGCCGCGGACGCGAGTGGAGAAAACCGGCGGTATATAGCTCTGGAACTTCAGGACACGGACCCGTGAAACTCTACCAGCTGCAACAAAAGCGCCGCTGCTTCGTTCAGTGGCTCTATTTAAAGCGGCGCTGTTGCTCACGCAGATGGCAGCCGCGTTTCCAGATCAGTTTATGCGTGATGATTCCTGCAAAGCCCCCCCTTAATCCCGAGAGTCTTGAGTTATGTCGCGTGGCTCGTTGTGAATCGTCGCCGTCTCTGAGCCATGGGATCTATCTTTCTTTCCTTTTTTTTTTCTCGTTCATTCTTTCTCTAGGATGCCAGCAATGATGATGAGGCAAAATGCAGGAAAAAAAGACAAGATGAAAACAAAATGTGCTCTTCTGCAACGGGGTTGAAGAAAAACGGGAAGCAGAGGGCTTCGAGCCGCAAATTTTGTTTCGCAGGCGTGTTTGTTCCGGCTGAGCACGGCCTGGCCTGTCTATAGAGTTTTGATCTTTTTGTCCGGCGTACTTTGCGAACGTTTCCTCTTCAAGGAGCTGGGAATATGACCGACTATGCACCCGAGGAGCGCGCGCATTCTGTCTAAATAAATACGGAAATCCCTCTTATTTATAATAAGAGGGGAGGAAAGAGGGGGTGCAGAACGAGATCCTCTACCCCGGCCGGAAGTCTCGGCTACCCCTGTTTGACGTCCTCAACTATTTCGAAGGCGTGCGCCTATTTGTTTGTGCTCGAGCCGCTGCTGTTACATTTCTAGTCGGTGTCACGTCCTCTAACATCTCTCTCTCTGTCTCTTCCTTTCCGGAGTTCGTCTTACGGCGCTCTTCTTGGACGACGTTGTTGCGGTCATAGTGATTGATGTGAAGGACGAAAAAAAAAAAAAGAAGAAAAAGGCCCCAGCCGTGAATTATTTCTAGGAGTATTTGCACATTTCTTAAACCTTCGTCCATGGTCTCGCTTTCGGGCTAGAGGGCGGGATGCTCACTGTGTGCGTCACCATAGGCATCAGTTTTAATGTGCAGCCCTCTAAATGATAGGTCCGAATATTTTCATTTTTTTTTATTTACCGACCCGCTTATTTGCCGGAATTCTGGGATAGCGGTTTCTATAAGACTACTTTACTCTCTTTTACAATGCGCGTGCGCCATATCTCTAGCTTCCGCGTTCAATTTGCGCAGCCCGAGCATCTAACACTTTGGATTAGTGATGTAAAATTTCTAAAATTTTGAAGTCGCGACAAAAAGCTATGAGAGAAAGGTTTCTTTCATCAATTTTTTTTTTTGGAAAGAGCGAAGAGGTATCATAAGTTTTTCTTTTTTCTTCTCATTTGGAAGTAAGTGTAGCGAGATAAAGTGGTGCTAGCAAAGACCTATTTTCAAAAGTCTCCACGTGATGTGGATGAGTGACAGCAAATAAAGTCCTTTTTTTCTATTCTTTCAGTCATCCCTGGGGGATTGGATCACTCCTCTCTAAGTCACGAAAGCTGCCCTCTTTTATTAAGAGTGAGGCAAGTTGGTGTATGTCCACACTTCTGGAGATTTAATCTTGGATGCAACGGTGAGCAATTACGTTTCGCGGCTTCGAAATTACCAAAGCTATATTCATCAAACGTGTGCGCGCACTTAGACATATATATTGAACACCGCGTATAAAGCACACACAAATAGGTTGTCTTCCGTAATACTCCTGCAACCATTAAAAAGAAAGTAGAATACGCATGAAAAACTGCGTTTATTTCCCGTATGGGCAAAAGCCTGTCAGGTCTAATTGATGAAACGCAGGCGAAACTTTCTGCCTGCCCTTTTTGTCCATTCGCTTTATGTCTCAAATTTGAGTTCTGCTTTGCACATACGAACCGTCTTAGCGCGAGGTAAGTTTTGAGAATTTATCTGGTAGATTTGTGGAGACAACCAGTACACAGCGATAGATAGTGCGTGCTACTGTGCCAACACAATAACTTACGTAAAACTACAATAATATCGAGCGCTTGACTTGGCACAAATAAAACACGGGAACAACTTTAGGAATTTCTAGCGTGCAAGTAAGCATGTTCGTGTAAGCCAGCGCGTTGAGACGCTCGACACGTTTTCGCGAAGCTAGCGAAGCGTGGAGTCACCGCTTCGAATGCAGGTGCAGGCAATTAAGCACTGTATCAATGATAACGCCATACTCACATTATACATGGAATACTCCATATACGCGAAGTAACTAACTCAAGTTAAATATACAATTTCTGGATGGGTTGTGTGCACACCCATGTCACCGCTATTTTTGTTTTCTTTTTTTAGATGGGGAAGGGTATTCCCTAGCGCCACTTTGTGTCGCCCGCTCCTTCGTTTCAAATATAGTCCTATGTTCATAACATCTTTATTTTTCCTCTTTCTATGCAATGGACATCCAATATATACGTAACAGCGCGCCACGCAAATTTTTTCAACACAGACTACCTGCTAACCCTTTTCAAAGTTTAGGGACAGGCGCTCAGAATATCACCTAGGCTTATTGTTTTATCCGTTGCAAAGAAAGTTGGGAATCGCGTTATTGCGATGCTTTTCTTTTTTTTTTCTTCCTCGCTATTTATTTCGCGCCGGGCGCAGTGACGTCTCCTTAACGGAATCGTGTCGCAACGTTTCGGCAAAATGATTACCCGCTATAGTCCCGCGACGCGGCGTGAGTTGATCGGGAAGGGGGAGTTATATTATGTACATACGCACGAATTTTCGGTCCAGCCCGCGCATTAGCCGGCTTTCGATCGGCGCGCGAAACGGGACGCTACAGCGCGCGCCAGCGGCCAGCTCGCGCTGCCCGCGGCAACGTCTGGGCGAGCGAACCTGCGGAAACAGTGAAAGAAAATCTGGCCATCGGAGAAGGCGAGCGCCGCGTAAGATTTTAAGCACGCGGCGCGCGCGAGCATTTATTATGGAAAGGCTCGGAGCTGCAGGGGCTTTGCCGCCCCCGCGTATATATATATATATATATACTCTGCAAGCCGGCGGGCAGCGGCGGCGGAGTAATATAGAATCGCATCAATCACTCTTCTTAAATGCATTAATAATCATTCAGACTCGCCCGCTGTTGAGGTATCATTCATACTAACACCTCTCGCCTAACTCGTTTACCGTCGCGCCGGGCATGATTTATTAGAACGACGCGGAAATCGCCGGCCCGAGGAAACACGAGGAAACGCCATTCAGCTCCCCGAGAGCGCGCAGGCTTGAAAGGAAATCTTGTTGCACGGATACGGTCGCACTCGATTCCAGCCAGTTCATATATATATATATATATATATATATATATATATATATATATATATATATATATATATATATATATATATATATATATATATATATATATATATATAGAGAGAGAGAGAGAGAGAGAGAGAGAGAATTGGTGTTTTCTTATTGGGAAGTGTCGTGCAAAATGGTAGAGGTAAGTAGAGTACACTTCTATATATTTGTAAGCATTCATTCCTTGCTTAATAAACCTCCCTCGGCGCGTGATGGTCATTCGAATTTCCTCACGCTGCGATGGAAAAAAACAGAAAAGAAAGGAGCGGATAGAATCGCCGAGGAGGGGAAAAAAGAAATCCTTCCTGCCTTCTGACGCCGTACCGCGCTTTCGGTCGCGGCCATATAGTTCGTGATCGTACGTATGCTTCTTTCCTTATTTATTTATTTATTTATTTATTTATTTATTTATTTATACTCTGATTATCATGTAAGACTTCATGGTGGCTATTCCCCTCCAAATACGACATGCCATCGCTATTTCTTTTTTCCACCAAAGAGTTCATTAACTCTCTAGTAGACAACGTGGTGGCGAATGTCGGCGCGGGCTTTCCAACACCTACCTGCATGATGAATGCACCACGTGTGCCTCACTCTCCGGCTTGTAACTGCGGCACAAAAGCCGTCGTGCGTTGTGAAGTGTGCTGAATTACAAGAGGTGCGTTTATGAAGCTACACACTTATAGCATTGCATCTCACATGCACACCATTTCTTCTGCATTTTGCTACAAAAGTGCTTGTTTTATAGATGGGAAGTCCAGTCGCATTCGTGTATTACTAAAACTTGGTGAACAGTGACCACTATATTGGTGGCCAGAAAGCTGCATACATCTGCCTCTAGCCTTAAAAGACAAGCTTTGTTAAGAAGGTTAGCCTGTTATTAGCAATTGAATCCAGCAGGATAGTGTATTAGTCTTAGCGGAGTACTCAAATGTTTCCTTTTCGATGATGTCGCTCTCCCTATACGACACGGCTGTTTTATTTCATCTGCCGAAGCCCACGTGACAGTTAACTCTCGTATAATTAGTACTGTAAACAGACAAGCACAATGTAATCCGCGGTCAGCCGCGGATTACATTGTGCTTGTCTTGTTTCGAGGTCATTCTGTCTGGATTCGGTAAACACTAAATGGTTTGGAAAATCTTCTCCAGCAGAAGGCGTGTCCTATGTAATATCGGTCTGACAAAATCCGCTATCCAAGTGGCTTCCGGTGGTGGCATACACGAGCGTTCTTACTTCAAAGATTGAAATGTTCACCTCCAGATCTTCGCGCATGCGCTTGGCTTTGCTTCAGCCGTTGCTCTGTGGTAGTGAAACCGGGCATGTTGAATTTGGCGCCGAAACGTCCGCCGGTGCTTGCTCGCCGCTTCGTACGCTTACAGTGTCGACATATGTAATTAAAGGGCAGCTGTGATTGTGATTCTCATCGTGCATGGTGTGTCGCGCGATTTGCATCGGCGTCGAAGGCGTGCTAAGATGCCTCGCGTGTACGAGGTGTAGCGAAAGCGTGACCGTCGATGGCACCTGCGTCGTCGTACACTGGGAAATACAGATTGCACGCCATCTGGCTCCTCCACCCACTCTGCGAATTTTTCGCTTTTGTTGTCCCATCAATGGCTTCCATTATGCATATAGTAACCTCACTACAGCCTTACTGTATTAGGTTACTGCATATATATTGATGTGATGGGCGTTTGCGTAACATTATTAGCAGCTGAAAACTGGCTGACACATTTTCGGCACTGGAAGGCGGCTTCATCGCTAATTTATACTCTGTTTAATGTTTTTATTCATTTTTGCAGGCACCTGGAGAAATTCGCGCATATCCACAGCTGCTTCACTCACCCGAGCAAGGCATCATTCGGCCCCTGTGCTTCCTGTCACAGGCATGCGGCTCACTGCGGTGGATTTGGTGGAAGGGTTCGCTCCACCTTCAGGGGTGTTCTGGATATTTAATGTCAAGCACACACCAATAGCAAAGCGAACTTGTCGGCTACTTGAAACACTAATGGGGTTTGAGCCCAGCGGGTGCCTTTCCAGTGTGTTTCAAAAAGACGCAGCAATCGTGTGTGGGAAGTGAAATAAAATTTACATGTGTGACTATTTACTAAAGCATTTTATGTCCCAACACAGGCTGAACGCCACGCTGATGTGCGAACTGTGCTGTGACGACGAAGTAAACATATTTGTTGTTCTGAAAGATTATAATCCATTTTGTTATGCAAAGCAAAATTCTCTCATCAGTGATTAGCATGCTGTGAAAGCACACTGCGCCATTTTGCAATACACTTTTCCCTATACTGAGTAGGAAGGTGCTGTTTCAATGCGGTACCTTTACTCCCACGGAGGAATAATTTCACTCGGTTGCAGAAGGAGTGCTGTACACCGCGATGGGGCGTTTGATCACTTTATGTCCAGAGAGACTTCGTTCACTCAGTAAAAAGGAGTGCTGTATGGGACAAGCGAATGATCTCCAAAAGTGGGTTTGGGGCACTCCTTTAGTTATTAGAGCGTTGGTTAGCCGCCACCATCTTATGAGTCAGAGGGTAAGCATCTGCCATCTATATATCATACAAGGCCCGTCTTTAATCGATGAACCAGATCGGTAAAAACGATAGAGAACAGGGAATGTCGCTGCGGCCAACGTTTCAACACGTCAGGACGAAGACAAGACCATTTGTCGAAACGTTGGCTCCAGCGATATTCCCGTGTCCTACATCGTTTTTAGCGATCTGTTCATCAATTCAAGCCTCCATCTTCTCCCCGAGCTTCTCTTCTAGCTTGGATTTCAAGGCTAGTTCTCATGATACATGAATAGAGTAAAATGAAATG
Organism: Hyalomma asiaticum; assembly: GCA_013339685.2. Taxonomy (NCBI): domain Eukaryota; kingdom Metazoa; phylum Arthropoda; class Arachnida; order Ixodida; family Ixodidae; genus Hyalomma; species Hyalomma asiaticum. Next base: position 282,093,811 of record CM023481.1, on the reverse strand, counting down.
GCATCCTTGAACTAACACCTTGAGGCCAGTAGCCGAAGATGTCTGCTTGGGATATCTGCACTGCATCAGGATCCAAATCACTTTTCCTTTCTTTTCTTTTCTTTCTTTCTTTCTTGCTGTCTAGTCAGAGAGATGGCTAAGTGGCATTCGATATCAAAAAATATCGCGGAAGCAATTAGCCCATACTTGTGCATACCGTGTCCCCTGCGTTTTGTTCAATGCTCCGCGCTAAGTAGTTTGTTCGTTATCGTATCTCTGATTCTCCTGTTCCGGGTTTAGGCATAATGAATTAGGTTTTGCAAATATTGGATAATTTTCGTAATAAATTTATTGAACTAGCCGGCATGCACTGGAGTGGGGCATAGCACTGATGGGCAGCTACCTTCAATCGCTCGTAAGAGTTGAGACGCCCCACCACGGCGGTCTAGTGGTTATGGCACTCCACTGCAGATCCGAAGGTCACGGGATCGAATCCCGGCCGCGGCGGCTGCATTTCGATGGAGGCGAAATGTTGAGGCCCGTGTGCTGTGCGATGTCAGTGCATGTTAAAGAACCACAGGTGGTCGAAATTTTCGGAGCACTCCACTACGGCGTCTCTCATAATCACAGCTAGTTTTGGGACGTTAAACCCCACAAATCGATCAAGACTTGAGACAAACAAAACGTTTACGCTTGCAAGAAAGTGTGGGCTTGTTGGGCCTAAACAGCTTCACAGAATGGCTCATACACATCGATGAGGAAATATAGTGATGGCGCATGCAAGAATGGATAGTAAGCCTTCATTTTATTAAACAGACGCAGTCACCAGTGGCGTAGGCAGGCATGGGCTGACCGGGCTGAAGCCCCCCCCGAAATTTTTCCAGCCGGTGCCCCCTGCCTATCTATGCTGCCCATCACATATACGAACAAAGGTGTCCATTCTTGGAAAGTGCGGCTATGCGCATTCGCGTCTCATCGGTGGGCTTAAAAACGAAGAACGCGGCTCTTTCCACTCACAAAGGAAGTTGACTTGTCACTCTATGGCGGGGAATGTTGTAGTTTGTCTGCAGGAACCCGTGGTGGCAAACGAGGGGCACCTGTCATTTTTCGGCAAAGAGTGCTGTGATAAGAGCCTGAAGGGGGAGCTTGCAGTCTTTGCAGCACAGTGCTGCGGCAGGCAGACGCTTTTGCAATGCGTTGACAATTAGCTCTCTGCAGTGATGGAAGAACATGGCGAGTCTGCGTATCCGGAATCATGCGTGGTTTTGCTGTGGGTGAAACGTTCGCGGGCTAAGGTCATCGAGCTAGCGAACCAAGCACAAGATAAAGTATGCGGCTGTTCCCAGTGCAATGCCTTCCCCTGTGCCGCCCGACCCTTCTTCCTCTCTTATTCCTATTTCTGTGGGGCGCCGACGCTTTTCGTGCGTTGTATGCGCTCGCGTGGGGAATATGGCGTACAGTGCATGCGTTTTTTCTTTCTTTTTGAGTAGTGCCCCTACATGGGTGGCCCAATACAGCTTCGCTTTTGCCGTTTTTCTTCACGACTTACATATGGTTACAATGTGCGCGCACGGCGTGTCCCCTTCTGAGAAGGGCGATGCGGCAGAGTGGAAATTTCGACCAACTGGACAGCACTGCTTTACAATGGTATCCACAAGCACTACGGAATAACGAGTCGACAACAAGACGCGCTGCGGTTCATCGCCGAGCGTGCACAAGGGCATGCACAACAGCTCCGCTACCAGCAGATGGTGGTCGCGACATTCATTCAAGAAGAGGTGACCATATTCGTATCGTCGCTTTCGCGGCAATATGTCTCAAGGACGGCAGCGGCTCTCCGTCTTCTGGGCAAGCTCATCTTTGCAGCGCCCACAAACGAGCGAGACCTCGAATGCTAAGTCCTTTTCTTCAACTGATTTGTACTTACATGATGCCTTATTCCTCTGACAATACAGTGGCTTTGTAATGTGCCTAAGATGAGCTGTATGGATTATATGTGAATTCTTTGATAATGTTTGAATAGTCATTTGCTATTGCTCACATGTGGTCATATGATGCCTTATTGATTTCAGCAAGCCAGGAAATTAATTTGAAATCATTTCATTTCTTAAATACGATATACAGCGTTTTAAACATAACAGCCGAAATAAGTACGGTCGCCGAGACGATTGAACGATCAATCAATAAATGAGTCAATCAATGAGCAGCCAATGGGAAACAAAAATGAGTAAAAATCTCTTTATACCAATACCTTTCTTGGCTACAGTATCTGGTCGAACAAATCGAACAGAGAAGGCTAAATGTCAAGCAAAAGTGCAAATGAGTTCCATGAAGAAAAAAGAGCGCAAGACAATGGTGACAACAGGTACAAAGGACAGGCATTTAAAGCATGCAAAACAAACTTACCCACATCGAGCCTTTGCTCATTGAAGTAAACAGATTTATCAGGACGCTTTATTTTGAAGAAAGTAGTGTTTAGATGCATGAAATACTAAAATGTCGCGCAACTGTTAATTCAATTCCAAGTTAAAGCACCGAGAAAGTCCTGCAGTTATTCGCCATTGGAATAGTTTCAATTGAGGGTTGTATGCACTACCATTATATGCTTGCCTGGTGCGCGGAATCAGAGCCGAAAATATGGCATGTCTCTAACTCACTGAACGGGATATTACTTCTCCGTTAGGCAGAAGGAAACTCACTATTCTTGGACCTTGTTTAGTAAGGGAGCCAAATAAGTTATTTACATCAGCCCCCATGTTTTTCAACAGCAACCTAAGTGAGAGCGAAATAAGAAAAAAACGTACAAAGCCCCATGAAGGTCACAGGGAAAATATTAGCGTGTAAGAACGATAAGAGAGCTTTCTTTTACAAACTTCTTCTTTAACCTTGATGTGTCTAAATCGAGCACTAGGCATGTAGTATTGTCAACTCAGTGTAGCAAGCGATCGCGTAAGGTTAAAACAAATGAAGTTTCAGTATGCAAAAACCAGTGAGATACGGCTAGTACTAGTTGATAATCTAGTACCTGTCGATGCTGGTGCTGCATCAAGTGAGTACATTTGTGAACTTCATAAGTAGAAAGCTTATGGCGAACGTCATTGATACAGGAAATATTTTATACCTAATACGGATCCTTCTGCCATTGTGACGCCCCGAGGGGCGTCGGCAGGGCGAAACACGGGAAGGCGGGTAGCGGGAGTTTTTGGCCTTCTGCAATCCTACTTTTCGGCTGCCACTGCGGTCAGAGAATCTCGTTAGCCGCGAGTTTTGAGGAAACCGCGCTTTGACAGAAGAGCTGACGTTTGTGCGGCGGTCCCAGATGAGAGTGTGCATTAGGCGGCGACATTGAAGACGACAGAATGCCGCCAAAGCGAACCCAGCGCGCTCATAAGTGCCTGAAAAAAGCCAACGGAGCGTCCCCGGTATGTGTCGATCACCGTGCAATGCAGTAAGCAGAACTGCTTCTCGGACGCGCACATCTGGCCGGCCACAGAGGAGCGGCTCCCCACAGGCGCGTCTTTTCACCGGGCACTTCCAGCATGAGGGCGCCTAGACGGCGCCAAATTGCTTGCACCTGGAGTGTTTCGGAATGGAAGCGGTGCTAGCTAACGCTCGTTACGGTAATCTGTATACAAGTGTCGCCGGTTAGGCTGTCCGACGTCGTGTCCGAATGTCGAGTTTTGTGTATGTTTATATTTTGCTTTCTATATTTTTGGAGAGGAGTTCGTACTGCGTTACACTGTGGAGGCGAGTCCCAAACAATAGTTGCACGGCGGGTTGGACTGGTGCGTTTTCTACCGGTGACGTTGCCGTAGACAACCATTGGATAGACGCCCTGGTGAGGCGGAGCTGTCAGGGAGAAAAACTCGTCTCGGGACAGAGGACAAGGTGGAATTTTGGAGATTCGAGAGACTCGAAGAGATGCAGTGACCTTCCGTCATGTGAAGAAGTAAGCTTCGTTTGCGATCCCTCATGCAAGCCTGGCCGTTCGGCTCTCCAACCTCGGAGAGTCGATGTAGTCTTTTCGAGAGCAGGATGCGAGCAGCAATGATCGGGGAGAATCCGCGAGCTACGGCGACTTCGTGGTCGACATCCGAGTTTCTAACAAAGCACCTGTGCACAGGCTGGCGACGAGAGCTATGTGCCGATGGAGCCCACCAAGATAAGCGTTCCTTTCGTTGGCGGCAGCAAGCGTACTTGAGACATTGCGCCATTAGTTTATGAGCTGTTTTACCCCTCGTATCGGCCGTTCATTGAAGAGTTTGTTTGCCCTGTTAATTCCTGTGCTGCACTATGCGTTTACGTTGCTATTTGTTTGCCTCGCATCATTACGTTGGCTACCAATTGTTAATTGTATACTTTGATCATGTTCACATATTAAATTCCATGTTTTGGGGACTTAATTAAGCCTGTTGCCCTTTTTCTTCCCGGCCCAAGCACGAATCCGGTTCGGTTAATTGGTTGTTGAGGTGTGTGGACAGAGGGGGTGAGCGAGTATAGTGGGATTACGTGAAGCATTTCGAACGGAGTCGTAACGTAGTTGTGGTACTTGTGAAGTGTTGCGGTGTAGAACCGCCTCCCCCTTTGCGTGAAGTAGGGACATCTCACCATTCCGGAGTTCACTTCAGCGAGTTCCAAATCAGATTTATCCATCGCAACTTGCATTCCGCATGCCACGAAGTAACTGTAGGGTGTTAGTCCCAACAGCACCGTGGGATTTTTAATTTACCTGGCAAAAGTGTGAATTGGCAAACCGCATTTTACCACGTTTTCCAGCTTAACAAGAGTGTCAGTAATTATTCGTGAAAGAGTCGGGACGGTGACGTTTGTGAGCTTAGTGGAGAGAAAACCATGTTTCGGGAGGCCTACCATGGTAATGAGGACGGCATTTTTCTGTAACGCAATAGGCTTAATTCTTTTAAAAAAAGAAGTGGTAATATGTTCAGGACAGATAGATCTGGAGCTGCTCAGAATCACTATCGCAAGCAAATCTCTGTTCTTCCTGCAAATGTATCGAAAATTTGGTGAAGGAAGCGCCTGTATAATGTAGCGAACGCCGAACGGGTAAGTTTGGATGAGGAAACCATAAATACGAAATATATACTAAAATGCTGTCCTGTATCTCTACTAGCATGTTAAGTTGGAGAGAGTCTTCCGGAGTTTATCAGGACAACGCCACGATAAATTCATAAAGGGTTTCAAAAAATGTGTTTGTTATGGCGTCATTTTCAGCTTACCTACCTCAGGTATGCTGCCCGCTGTTCCCGGCTGCGCCTTCTATCGCGAATTCTTTCATGCGTATGTGTACATCGATCATTATAGTTCATTTTGAAATGGTCATCAAGGTAGTAGCGTGGGCAAGTGACGAATCTTCGCAGTCGTGGAGAAATAGTCTTTCTACTAGATTTCGTCGATACATTGCCGTCGGTGAAAGTTTTGAATGTGTGAGAGTATTGCTATCTCGGTGCTCGGTTGACATGGCAACTGAAGGCTGAAGTAGGCCGCACATGCTGTCCGAATCTATACTCATTGGGCGACGGTCCACGCAAATACGTCACGTGCATATTTTCGTTCCGAAAGTGTATATATATATATATATATATATATATATATATATATATATATATATATATATATATATATATATATATATATATATACACACATACACTCTCCCTCCCGCCTGCCCGTCGAAAATTCCCAGCCCCCCCCGAAAAAAATTTCTGGCTACGCCACTGGCAGTCACAGTATATTTCGTTGTGCTTTAATATGAGGAAAATTAACGATAGCTTTAATACCTGAGACAGATAAATGGAAAGTAATCATTTGAGCCCATATAAGCCTAACGGCGTGGTACTAATAACAATTGGAACTCTTTCTCGAAACATTACAGTGAACACTACATAACGCAGGCGGACACATTTATATGGGGCGTCCGGAAGTCGAGTTAGTTACTCAGTTAGTTAGATTATCAATTAATTAATTAGCTAGCAAGTTGTAGGGTTTTTTTTTAACCGCTCGAATAGCGGCTTTTCTCCTTCGTCGTGTCATTTATACTTTCAGAGTTCAATGCAGCAATAAAGGAATTAAATGGCATTGAACTTCATTGTTGCGGGAGGCGAGACGCAAATTAAACGCTATGTAATTCACAACAGAGTAAGCTTCGTTAGTGACTCTCAAATCTGGAAGTTCAGATCGCTGTTGCCCCATTGCGATGTTCAGTGAGAGTGCGACCCGAAGTTGAATGCAGTGGCTGAACCATTTGTTCCTCTTTCTTTCCTTTTTTTTTATGTGGGACTTAACAGTAATGAGGCAAAATAGTTTTGGGCGAGTGCTGCACGTGGTTCTGAATAGTTTATTTTAATGGTCAACCGTTGTTGCCGTTGCTGGATGTCAACGCACACACAAGGACTCACGGAGCCAGAGTAGAAGTTCGTGGGCACGTCTAGTGCTGGTACCTCGGACATCTGTGTTGGCGGGCGCAGATTCCATCACGATTCGAACTCATAGATCAACTCGATCAAGTCTCTATCTTAAGTAAACTCGTGCACTTCTGTGTGCCTTCGCAATTTCAGTCGACCACCAACATCGACATTCACTGTAAGGCGGCGTTATTTAAATGAAATTCCAAGCCGTATACTAGGCAACACGAGTCAATTTGGACCAGAGAAACAACACTGAAGAAAGGAACGCCCCATGAATGAACAGCATTTCTATGCAAAACGCATTTATATGTATATTTGCATAAATACACCTACATAAGCAAAGCCTAACGAGGTGCACGCAGACGCAGACGCCGCGCTAAATTCCAAGCCACCTCCCCACCCCCCTCCCCACGTCTCATTCTACTCTTTTTTTTTTCTTTACATTTTCTGTTTCGCCTCTGGTTCCCTCCTGCTCCCGAATCCTCTGCGCGCTCGCTGCCGGCAGGAGTAATGCGAGCACGGCGGCGGAGCACAGCGGAGGCGAGGAGAAAACACCGACACCCTGGGAATCCGTGATGAATATGTGGTGGGAAAAATTTCATTAATGTCTCTCCTCCACGGCCGCCTTTTGTTGTAGTGGCACGCGAAAGCTGGGGCGCGCGCGCGCCTCGATGACGAATGGCCTCAAAATGGGAGCCGCCGCCGCCAAGTCCTCGCCAAGTTTATTCAGCGCCGGTCGGGAGCAGCGCGGCGAAGTGTTTGGAGCCGCTTTCACTATATATACTAATCCCAGTGCAGCGCTGGCGGAGACGAAAGGGTTTCCCCAGACAAATGTCGTGCACTCTTTTGTGGTTCTGCGCGTACGCCAGCAGCGCCCCGCGGAGCCCGTGTAGCTGGCAAGTATTTATATGCGTTAAACGTGTCTGCCGAGAATAGAGAAAATGGAGCCGCAAGAAAGGGAAAATGAAAGGGGGAGGTTGCCATCGCGATTTCCTTTCTTTTTTTCTTTTCTCACCGAGCAGAAAAACACACCCGCTGCGAAGCAATGGCCAAAAAAAAAAAAAAGGAAATTTGTCTTCGTCATGGTGATTAGTCGAGAGTAATTCGTTTGAGTTAAAAATACCAGAACCGTGGCACGGGGAAAGGAGATGGAGGGAGCCTGGGGTGAGCTCCAACCGCGGCAGGCGACAAGTATCTTGGCAAGACTGAACGCGCATTAGTGCGCGAACATTTATCCAGGTGTCGCTCGCCGTGGCCAACGCTGGCCTAACTAACGGCGACAGTTCACACTCACGAAGTCTCGCCCCAGTGCTCCTTATAATGCACATGATAGGCACCAGGGCTAGTAAATTAGGCTATAGCATGGCGACGTCGCGATGGAGTCAGGACTTCAGCATGTAAGCCGTAACAGGCATACCTTGTTCTCGTATAGGGCACGTATTCACAAGGATATGCCGATTCTGGCAATATTTTCGCATAGGAGGGCGAAGCACAAGTTTTAAGTTTAGTGCAGAAAAAAAAAGGTATGAATTTTATTCAATGATACCTCTGGGCATGTGGTTCCAACAACATGGCGTGAGATGTTTGTTTTGTCATAGCTTGATTGCTGTTGGATAGATAAATAACTTTATTGGAGACCGAGGGAAGAGAGTCGGGTGTTGCCCCGGCGCCCCTGCGGGCCGCTCCCACGTTGAGACAGGCAGGAGGTACCTGCTCGTCGCATCTTGGGGCCCCATGGATTGCCCGAAGTTGGCAGTTACGTTCAGTACTTCTGATGGCGGAATAAAAGTATTGTTTCGACCTCGCCTTGAGTTCCCTGGGTATATGGGGGCAGTTCCACATCATGTGCTCAAATGTACACTTACAGCGACAGCCAGGGCAGTCAGGAGATATGTGCATATATACTGACAAACTCACTGGACAGGGGTATACCCCTGTTTGTAGCAGTCTGACGGTAATTTCTTGTCCTCTGGTGAGATGCGGATGGGATTGCTGTGAGAAGGTTGACGTATATTTCACCTCGGCTACTCAATTTCCCCATGTTCAGTAGTGCGTACAAAAAAGAAATAATGAGTAGTAAAAGAAAGCAATGAAGTCAGTTGAGAAACCGAAAGAAATAAAGACAACATTATGATCTTGGGCAGTTAAATTTCGAGAGTTCATTATAGAACGTTCCCAAGTACATTCTTCCGTTCAAGTTGGGCCCACAGTACATGTCATAACGGATAGCTCTATAGACTACTGTTTATAACTCTTCCTTAGAAGCACATATGTGGTTTATAGTTCCCACTGAGGAAGCTTTAAATATGAAAATTTCACAAGTACACACTTCACCTCAAGTTGTTCCCACAGAACAGAGGGCACTGCGATAATACGTCGCTTCACAGACAACAGCGCGCCACTGAATTCACCACAAACGCTCGTATAGTTGAGTTTCCAGAAATAAATAAAATCTAAAAAAAAGAGGAGTTTGCCTTTTGCTCCGGATGATCTGCAGGCTATGGTTCCAAGTAATTCTTGCATGTGAAATGGCACTTATTGAAACTAGTTTTCTTCTCGAACATTTTGTCTTATAATAATGTAATTAATTTACGTTCTCGATTTAGCCAACACAGCTGCGCTCATGTGAATTGGAACAAGACATCCTATGCAAAAAGCTATTTGTGTACGCTATTTCCACTCGAAGCCTGTAAATCAACGTTTCTAATGTTGTGGGAGACCTCTCGCTCTGAAAAGACTATTTTCCTTTCTTTTTCTTTCTTTTTTTGCGGGTCGATTTCATATAGTGAAGTGAATGCTTTAATTTAGCACTATCAAACCATCTCTCCGTAGAAAAGCGGCTAGATTATTGCGTTACAGCTGTTCGAATATCCGACCTAGACATAGAGATTGCGCAATCCCGTCCTTGATTCAAGGCTTATTTCGGCGAGTCTGCCTCTCCACTCTCCTTTATCAGACTGCGACTGGATCTCGAATGAAATACGATGTTGTGACTGTTCTGACGCACATTCCACGGTTTTCCGCTACACATTGAGCTATTTCGCCATTTATAAAAGCTGAACCCAGCCTTTTGATAATCTGAAGGGAGGATTTGATATCCTTGCATACGAACCAGTGTCTTGCTTGAGAGTTATCGCAGGTAAATGAGACTGCTTCAAAAATACTTACTGATTTCGATGTCGTTGAAGATCTATGTGACAGTTTATAAATTATCTTTTCTCCAGGGGGTGATATAAAAACACACATGCTGAAGCTTCTTCAGTACATGATCCATCCGCATATGTATTTGCCATTCCACTGTTTTTCTACGAAAATTTGATAGAACACCATTTATGTAGCTGGCACTGGCGCAATGTGGGATTTCTTCCCTATGCCTTTTATATTACTGGTAAGGATCTTAAATGTTGACAGCGCGCAAGGTGGCTTTGATAGTGACAGTCTTTTATAAACCATACATTACTGCTCGGATTGATGACACGTTGTCCTGAAGGCACGTGCCCCTCCGATGCACTAGTTCGATCCACCAGATCAGGGATGACTGTCATGGTGCGCGAATATTCAAAACAAATGTCTGGAGGCTTCTCCTGCTCGGAATATTGCCAAAGGTGGTTTTCGAGCTTCTTCATGTGCCCAGTCACTATAGAAGTAAACCGCGGCAACGCTAGAGGTATACGTATGTACCTTTCCAATAGCAAGTGGAGTGTTCTTCAAGGAGACTCTAAAGCGGATGCAGACAGTAACTTACCATGGATCGTATCGACGCAACATAAAGATATCGACATCTCTGTATAATGCCCCTCCGTTTAGTCCACCAGAGATGACGGAGGATTACAATGGACTGGTTCACTTTTCGCTCTGGGGACTGAACAAGATAAGACCATGTTAGTCTCCATTCTAATACCACGCATAGGAAACGATGAGTTGTTGCACTTTGGATGGGCTGTTTTCGCGAAACAATCAGAAGACCGATTTATAGTATGGTGTTGTATGACTGTCTTTGTCGGACTCAGAGCCATTCCTCTTCTTGTAGGAAAAGGGTCCACACAGTCTAACTCTTTGTAATTTGTCTTGAAAATATGACACACAGCCTAACTCTTTTTGTAATGTTTCTTGCAAATATGAAAACGATGGGCCATACAGGTTGACGTTAATTACATATACAGAACATTCATTTTTTTTTTTTTGTGGAGGGTAATGGGGGAGCTGTGTCATGACTGCATTTAATGGCATCGGTCTTAGTACGTGCCCTGTGTCACCTTTTGACCAACAACATGTCCTGATGTTGGTCTCTCCTGTCTAAGCACGAACGTTCGTTCACGAAGTCAGCAGTACAACATCTATATGTAACCCTTGAATTCCTGCAACGGCAGACCTTCTACGCAAGGTAGTGCCGTTGCTCCAACATAAAAGTTCCACACGACAGTTCCATCACACTCATTAAAAAAGTAGTATAACCGAAGCAACCGCAGCAGTTACCACCTCCACGGCAACGATAATGCATTGTGCTGACTTTTTATACCTTAGGAATACATGATAGTTCATAACTTCTGTTATTACTATGTGTTTCAGGGGTAGTAAACGTTACTGCATGCGTACGTGATGAATTAGTTAGCGCTACTACCTCTAATGGTACTATATATTATGCTGAAAGTGTGGTAGGCTTATGCAGAATCTCGGCAAACTATAATTGATTTGGTTATGTTGAAATAACAGTCTCATGCAATGCCGTGTCATACATATACCAGAAGCAGTAAAATATGAAAATGTGGATCCAACGCATTGATTACTGATACGAATCCATGCCTGATCACCGGTATAACGTGTGCACCCTAAAAAAAAACGACTTTGTATTCCACACTCACGCCGCAAACATAAAAATTTCTGATCAATACGCCAAAATTCGCACTCGTCCACAAATCCACCTCATGCAAGCACAAGAAAACGCCATGTAGGAATGCGCACTCGTGTTACACGCTGACGCGCAGATATAAGCTCAGAAAACGGCACGTCTGCGCGAAAATCGCCAGATCCGCAAGTGGAGTAATCGCAGATCGGAAGTTCTCCGCGCCATCCCCTTTCTGGAGAAGACCCCGCGAGAGGAGAGGGCGCTCCGACACTTCGACGCATGCTCGCCGCTGCTGCTGTCGCCGCTCTGGGACCAGAGGGTTCCTCCGCCACCCTCGCAGGGTTCTTCCCCGCCCCTGTGTTCCGATGGAGTGAGACAGCCGAGTGGTGTTGGGTGACGAGCTATCCCCGCCACTTTCGCCGGCTTAATTTATTCGCAATCTGATACGCGCCAAAATCTCGCTTGTTTCACGCTTGCGCCACCAGGCGGATCCCGGTCGCGAATTGATATCAAATAAGAAGAAGGGTGGCGGCGTGTAGCTCTTGCGCAGCTGGGTCTGGTGCTGGCAGTGATGGATCGCCGCTTTTATGTAAAGTGACATCTTGTGGAGGGGCACTGAAATCAACGAAGAAAAAGGATAACTTGGTCTTCGAGGGCTTTTGTTTCTGTTGCTTCGCTTTTGGGCAGGAAACCAAAAGTAAGAACTACAGAAAAAAGTACATATATCCACTTCTTTCTCACGCAAAATGACTCGCTCGCGTGTGTCATGCTTTGATGTCTGCACTTCCTCCTCTAGAGCAATGCGAACCTGAACGTACGTCAATATGAGCCAGAAATAAGACAATAGAGCTTTTCGTCATAATGTTCAGAGATGTTATCACTCAGAGGTTTGTTTACGGTGCGTGTTTATACTCTTTCAAACTGCATCAGGACACGAAACACGGCAGTCTCTCCTTGAATACATATTAACCACTTCATAAAAATACATGACCGCAGCCACATACGAGTCTCTCATAACTTGCCTGTTCCAGTTTGTCATTTTCTTTTTCTGCGTTATAAAACACATTATGTGACAGCTCAGTCAAGTTCAACTATGATTCTCTTTTTTTTTCTTAGGTGGATCAAAAAAAAAGCATTTCACAAAATTAAATGCTTCGGTTGGAAGAACGTTTATGACCGATGACGTCGCCAGCTTTTGCGATCTACGAAATTTTCTTCTTCTTACAGTGCGTGCCAGAAAATTTCCTTACTTCTTACTCGCAGAAATCTTATTTGCGTGCAAATACACGAGTCTATGCATTCCCTACGATGAATGTTGCCGTTGTAAAGTGAAGCACTTCAGCCGTTTTATACACACCCAAGAACAGATGTCCGAAAGCTTACAAAAAAAAAAAAAAAAAAACCTCTATTCCCCATACGCTTCTCTATCTTTATTTTCGGCGCTGGGCTACACGCATTCATGTCAAGAAGAGACGGTCGTTTTCTGTCTCCTACCAGACGCGGCAATTGCAAACACTTTTTTTCTTTCCCTTTTGCGTCGATATGTTAGCAAGGGCAAGCTTCGTTGCCGGCGTGCAAATCCTCGCGTCAGGAAATCTTTCCCGACAAGAGTTGGATGCTGCGCGCGGATCTCCTTAACCCCGGCGCCAAGGTTTGCAGGAGACAACCCGAAGTATCAGCCTCGAACACATGTCTTCCTGTCACTGTCAGGTGTTCGTCCCCGCAGCCGGTTGCTATGGAGACGACCCGGAGCCGCGCCGGCAGCCCCCATTGGGCTCAAACGCGTCACGTGGCGGCGACCCGTCAGCGAGATTGGTCGACACTCCTTTTGGATCGCTCTTGCCGAGCTTTTTAAGGATGGAGGGAGGGGAGCAGGAGATACGTTTGGCGCTGACTTCTCGCTCTGCCATCGGGTTCTCCGCGCGCTCTCGCTTCCTGTAATCGCGTTGTCACCGGAAGCGCAGCTTTGGACTTCCGATGCGGACTCGGAGCAAAACCTGCTGTGTTTCCTGTATTTATGAAGCTAAAGTAGGCTTCTTGCACGTCGGTTTGTTTGTCACTTGGTGTACACGCTGCGTTGCTCTTCCTCGCCTCGGTGACAGGTCGGCGCAAATGAGAGCAGTATCAAGATGTCCCGGAAATCACATCTTTGCCGTTTGCAGGGAGTTTGGTTTCACCGAGCTTACGCTTCCTATACTGCTTTGCCGGGTCCGCTTATAGAAGGAAATCTGTGCCGTCGTTGTCGACACAGCAGTTTCGCCGGCGAACACGAGCCCAGATCGGTTGCGTATCTAGAAGGTGTGTGTGTGTGTGTGTGTGTGTGTGTGTGTGTGTGTGTGTGTGTGTGTGTGTGTGTGTGTGTGTGTGTGTGTGTGTGTGTGTGTGTGTGTGTGTGTGTGTGTGTGTGTGTGTGTGTGTGTGTGTGTGTGAGAGAGAAGGGGGCATGATCCACTAGAAAAGTTAGCTGATTTCCAATTTGCCGTCAGAAAGTACAGCTTAAGCCCCAACTAAACTGTGTGCCGCGACTTCAGAGGTACTCGCCTCGCTGGCTGCTCATTTGCTTGCTTTTATAAGCAAGAACAGAGCCTTAATAACAGGAGGCCATGAACTATTCCACTTATAGAGTGTTGTTGTTTGTGCAGATGTTAATTACGTATGGTAAACTGTCACACCTGGAACAAAATACAGTAACATGCAATTCCACCTGGGCAGGATATGTAAGGCGAAGAACCGCTAACCGTTGGTTGATCAGAGCAACAGAATTCCTACCAGATGGAGATGGAAAACGCGGCGGACGTAGGCAAAAGGTTAGATGGGGAGGTGAAATTAAGAAATTCGCAGGAATAAAGTGGAATCAACCCGCCCAGGACAGGACCACTTCATGATCATTGGGAGGGGCCTTCATGCGGCAGTGGACTTAAAATATGAGGATGATGATGACGACGACGACGACGACGAAGACGACTGCTTCTCATCCCCTGTTGTTCCTTTTCCTGATATAATGAAGTCCATAATAAAATACTCGCGTTTCATTAGAGTAGCAACTACATACCAGACAACTTCCCCGTGAAAGAGAGAAGTGGCAATGGAATGGTTGAAAGGCAACCCACATATTTAATTCGATTGGCTACTCTATGTACCCAGGGGAATGTGGCCGAAAAAAGAAAAAAAGATAAGCGGAAAAAAAAGCGTTACATACATGTAAACACGTCTTTTACTGTTCAAGACAGGGCATTTATTTATTTATTTATTTATTTATTTATTTATTTATTTATTTATTTATTTATTTATTTATTTATTTATTAACCCCACACCATATTCTCTGTCACTATTCGAGATGTTGCCATCTATGGGCACGCTCAAGCTAATTGCCCTTCAAAAGAGACACAGAGACATGTCTGCGGTAAGACCTCTGTCGCCCCATATGACTTTTATGTTCAGGGTAATGACAGTGTTGCTACAAAGGGTTTCTGTTGTGTTCTTTTTTTGTTATTTTTCTGAGTTTTTGGTTCTAGCGAAACTTCGTTTCAGATTTATTAAGTAATTGCGTAAACTATTTACAAGAAGCTATCAAGCAACACGGAAAGGCTGGTCTGCTTGTTTATCCTGTGTGTGCTTATACGATGTGCAGGGTGTCTCAGTTAATTCGCGACAAGCTTTAAAATGTCCCCCTGCACGTTGCGAACACGCAGCCAACTTAACTATTGTTTACCATCCTCTTGACGATCTCATGCTATCTTTAAAGAATATTTTATTACCTCTGATAATTAGTTAAAAATTCACAGGGCCCTCATTACATGCCTGGACTACTTGACAGCAAATTCCATTCCGCAGTGTCATAAAGATTCTTCGACATGGATTGGACTAATTTGTGTCTAAATTCATTTCAAATCCCGTGAAAGTAACTTGGTATAGGATACAAAGGTTAAATTCACTCCCCCGTGGCGCTTAACCACATAACGCTCGCCGTGCAATGCGGGTATGCGCCACACGTGATTCTGTTGTCGCCAATCGTGACGTCAATGGCAAACGCGCGAAGTCATCGGTGTGATGATGTAGCAGTCGCGTTACTCATATATTCGTACCTTTCCATGCAAATTTTGGTACCTACCAAGTAGTATAGGCGCGAGTTTTCGAAGTTTGGCACCACGTATGTTGTCGACGTCGGAAGAAGCCGAAATCTTGTTACAGACGTCGGAAGAAGGCGGCTGTAAAGGCTTTCATCTGAATAACAAGTTACTTTGAGAACTTTTAAACTGTCGCTTTTAACACACAGTATTCAATGAAGACTTTGTAAGGCATATGAATTGGCGTTTACGTAGTTAGTTTGTTCCCATGGTAACAAATAGAGAGGTCTGAATTGTATAACGCTCCTACTAAGAAAGCGCGCGTAATGTGAAATTTGAAGTAGTAGTAGTAGTACGTGAGCATATTGCGCGCCCTCCCAACTGAAGCACGTCATTTGCTTTTCTATTTCACTCTTCTGTCAGTTTCTGTCAGTTGGCTTCACGTTATCTTTTTTCTTCTTTTATTTTCTCTTCTTTTTATTTTTTTTCTAACTCCTTGAGACACGTATAAAGAGATGTGAGAAAATACAACCATACGCATTCCTGATGAAGGCCGGTCTCCGGCTGAAACGTTGAATAAACGCTTTCCCATTTTGTTGCCAATTCCGACGGACTACTACTAACTTCTGTCTTCACACCTTCGGCCTATTCACCACCATATATAGATATACATGCTCCAGGATCGCAAGAGAGAGAGAAACAAGATCGCTGGTATGTGTGCAA
Source organism: Hyalomma asiaticum (assembly GCA_013339685.2). Classification (NCBI taxonomy): domain Eukaryota; kingdom Metazoa; phylum Arthropoda; class Arachnida; order Ixodida; family Ixodidae; genus Hyalomma; species Hyalomma asiaticum. Next base: position 282,077,771 of record CM023481.1, on the reverse strand, counting down.
CCACAAATAATACTAGAGTTATGACAAGTGAAGAAAATGTGATTCAGATAAATAACAACTTGATGTTTCAAAAAATGTGCATGGGTTGCATTCAGCCAAAAGCCACAGCGATCGTAGTGTCTTTATCGACAGCCAGGCAATACCTTATGTCAGGACACATCGATTCTTAGGCAGGATCATAGATCGTGGCCTCTTCTGAAGTATTCATGTGGCCTGCCTAAAGACGCGCCTGTCTGAGGTGTTTAATTTGTTCAAGCTTCTAGGGAAAAAAAAAAAGGGGGGGGGGGGGAGGGGGGCGGGGATACTTCAGCACAGGAATGATGCAGCTATACAAGACGCTCTTTCTCGGGCATATACTACACAGCGTGCCTGTGCTGACGAATACTTGTAGAAGTAATATCCGTATACTCGAAAGCGTCCAGGCCCGGACGCTTAGAGTGTCTTGGATTGCCACGATGCTCAACTACTGAAACCATAGCGATTGCAAACTACTACCCAGCCAAGACTCACATTGTAATGGAAGAGCTAGTAGCACACGTCAGGCACATTGCTCGAGTTCCCGCCCATCATCTAGGCTCGCTGCCAAGAGATAGACCACGTGCCTCCTTTCCCAGCCATATCCAGTCCTATCGTGTGCACCTTCCGTCCGGTTATGTACTCCCGCGAGAGACCTGGTTCCCCACATTGCTTGGCTCAACCTAAGTTCGCCTAATGGTACCAAGGTTATAGACGAAAGCCCTACTCACAGCGCCGATGCAGCTGCTCGATCTGCGCATGCATAGGGACTGCAGGATCACATACCGTTATCAAGAACAGATGCAGCAATGAAAGTTCGTGCGCTCGCAAACGGAACACCCCAAATTTGACGCCCACACGCCTACACCGACTGGACCCGTCTCTTCGAATTCGGCCCAGTCTGGACTCTCTCGACTCGAGACAGTGTTTGGTCGGTTGTGGCTTGGTGTCGCATTCACACGATCATTCGCCTTTCGGATTGGTATGGACAATAGTAGCTGCTGGCAGTCACTGCGGCAGCAAGCAAACCATAGAACATGTTCCGTGTCGCTGTCCTATAGCTACAGTGCCCATAGGCTACAACTAGCGACCACGTTGGCTCGCTTTGACGACACGCCGCTATATCTCTCCGCCTCCTCTTTTCTCTTTACAGAAAATTATGTTTTTCAAGGACGAAAACAAGACAGACAAACATGACAGTTCTACGAAAGAATTTCAGCAATGAATGGAGGAAAGAGAGCAATGGTTGGACTCTCAAAGATTATCAAGAACAGAGATATAGGCGTGAAAAATAAAATCCGCGTGATTAATGCCCTGGTATTTGCTGTGGCGACGCATGGGTGTGAGTTGCAGACCTAGCGAAAATATGAAATAAAAAAAGAAACTAGATGATTCCGATATATATATATATATATATATATATATATATATATATATATATATATATATATATATATATATATATATATATATATATATGGTGCTGACGTAGAGCTCTGAGAACACCACGGATGGGCTGCCAAACGAACGAATATCGAAGTCATAAGAGAGATCGATCGTAGTATGTTCCCTCTAACCAATAGCAGTACAAGGAAAGATTTTCTTGTTTTGGTCATATCGTGAGTGCTCGCGGTCAAATGAGGCGAACAGTCTTCCTAGTCCAGAAAGAAAGTATAGACGAAAAAACGAAGTCACCCATACGTGTCAAGCTTAAATCGTGTGTGTGTGTGTGTGTGTGTGTGAGAGAGAGAGAGAGAGAGATTTTATTTGGAAAATGAGAAATTTTTAGATTTTTTTCCGGCGTGTGTATGACTACCGTTGACATGCTGCTCTGTATATAGGGATGGGGAAGGGGTTATAAATATTTAAGAGGAGAGGGAAAGGAAAAAGATAATAAGGTTAAATCACATTCTTCAGAAAACCTCGAAATGTCTGTATCAGCCTAGAGGCTAATGCATGAATTTCTACGTCTGGCGACTGATGTAAACATGGGAGCGAAATAAAGGAAGTCATTTTATATGATTACTTATCTTTCCTCAGAGGTTGGAGGAGCGCACTCGCACCCGCCTCTGTTGCTGGGCTTGCGATGACAAATGTAATTCGCAGTGTGAAAGAATTCCTCGCTCTCGCGTTCCTCATTTGCACGTAAACGGAGAGACTCCAGTATCGAAATAAACATATACACACCAAGGTTTAACAAGCGGTACGCTCACTGGACGCGTCACAATAACAGCCAAAGCTGTTGCTGTAAGTTCGCTTGTGGCCTCTCCAAAACCAATAATAATACCCATTTCGGCACTTATAGCACGCGGCAATTTTGTGTTTCGCGTGCACCCCTTCCCGGAAGCCCGTGGCGGGGGCGCAGGAAGCCCACACTTGATTTGTATTCACAGCGTGCAGTCGCTGAATGTTTTTCATGCAAATGCACGCGAGTAATGGGTCCCGTGTATTATGCGAGGTGCTGGAAGCGTACGGCGGTGGTTCTGAGCGAAAACCAACCGTTCTGTCACTGCTATACATTCGCAGGCGCCGCCGACATCACGCTGGACAAAATAGGGGTTTCTAATTCGCGACCTCGACCTGGTTTCCATCTCTATCTATCTCTCTCTTGATCATTTCTTTTTTTTTTTTTTTCTCGCGTAGTGTCGTTCGCACGCTTCCTCGTGACGTGCGGCGAAGTCTTCAGTCTGGCCCCATTTCATTTCTCCCTCTTAATTACTTATTGAAACTATACCGGCCCCGCGCCGCCTATATTTCTGGGTGAATTAGCGACTAATATGCTGAATACTAAACATGACGTCGCCAGCGCGGTTCGGCGTTAATGAACAGTGGTTTCGCCGGGCCACCCGTCCCGCCGAAAAGAAAATGGAAGCGGCGCGGAAAGAGAAAACGAAGCGCGGTAGTTCTCGCTCCGAGGCGTGCTGTGCAGTGCAGTATACAGCGCGCAGCGCTGCGGATGAGCAGCGGACGTAGATTCGAGAAAGAAAGAAAGAAAGAAAGAAAGAAAGAAAGAAAGAAAGAAAGAAAGAAAGAAAGAAAGAAAGAAAGAAAGAAGAAAGAAAGAAAGAAAGAAAGGCGCGGAACTGCGGGCTTTTTGCGTAAATTAGTTGCTGACGGATTAGGGAGGCGACATTATAATAAATCTGTCATTATGATTAGACGTGTTCGGTGGCGCACACGCGTCGGCGGCGGGACCCGCCGGGCCCCGAGCGCGCGCGAGACGTCCGAGGTGATAGCGTTAATGGCTGTTACAGAGCGCAATATTCGCAGAAAAAGAAAGATTGTGCGTGCATTATTCATGAGGAACTTATATATACTAGGGAGCCGGCTTTTCTTTCTGGTTGCTCACCATAAAAGTGACACCGAGCCGCCTTGGTGGTTTTTCTCCCCCGTACACGCTTCCATTCGCCGGGGCATAATAATAAATCCAAGACAGCGCCTTGGAAGCGAGTACGCCACCCGGTTTATACGCCCACAGAAATACGCACGCACATATAACGATATGTATATGCGCCCACGCATACGCACGCGCATATCCACTTGCACACACGCACGCACACATGTCGGTAAGCACGCGTAGAGACACAGACGACGGTGTATAATCTGCACATATATGTATACGCCGGTGGAAGGCCCAGGAATGAGCGAACGCATACACGCGCGCGCGCAGACAACGGAGAACTGGTTCATTTCTGTTTCTCTTGGTCTCGCTGACTACATGTCCCTAAACGTGGTGAGTGCACTTTAGCGCCAGTCAAGTATGTGTGGAGGCATCGTGAAGTTTTCACGTTGGGTGGACCTCGGAAACACGAGCAAAGTGTCAATGAGTCCGCCAGAACGATGGCACTCTATAGATTCTGCACTCTATAGATCGTGGGCGCCTTGTCGTGAGCGAGCTAGTTTGAGCATACGATCGAAGCGCAGCGTTGACTGTGGCTGGGTGAAAGCCGCCATATCAACTTTACTCCTTGCGCTGTACTTCTTTCGTTTGGTAGTGTTTGGCGGTGTTTGGTTACAGGAGAATACGAGCGCCGTGAGCATGAAGGGACAACCCTTGCGGACCGCTTTCACTGCATGCAGTATACGTACGTACATGTCGGTGCACCTGCGTGCGGACGTGCGTGCGTGCGTGTGTGTGCGTGCGTGTGTGTGTGTTGTGTGTGTGTGTGCTTTGCTATACAGCGCATTTTAGAAAGTGAAATTTACAAACATGCAAATAAATCAAATTTCTTCCAAGAAGCCATACCCTTTGTTCAGCTTTAGCGTGGCAGCAGTATAGCATCTGTCATGAGGTAAAAAGTCAAAGATTTTCATGAAGATAAATCTTTTATTAAGGGTGTTGCGATATGACGAACAAGTACTCTTCGCATTTTCGTGCATATCATTGGGTCCTACAGCAACCGCTATATAGGCCATCGTTTACGTACCTGAAGACGCATACGGCGTAGACAATGTTGAAGTGCATAGGGCCGTGAATACTTTACACCGTACGCCTAATGTGCGGCGTTCGCACGCGCGCTTTTTCTTCTCTTGCGCTCATGCCCTCAGCCCGCTACTATAGTAGCGGGATAAGAGTATGAGCGTAAGAGAAGAAAGTGTGCACGCACTGGCAAAACTGCGGCTAGCGGGCTCACGTGGTGAACACGTGCGAGCAGAATAACAATAAGAAGTAGACAGTGTGCGTCGATTTGTCCGGTGCATAGCGTCTCGCAAAGCTATGCGTTTGTGCACAGCATCGCGCCGCGATATACCATGCGTCCTCCCAGCTGAGGCCGCCCGTGCCGCGTCGGCCGCCGTCTGTGGTTCGACATGAACGTCTTTACGCTGAGGTCGATGTGAAACTTTGAGAAGCGTTCGCTGGGCCTCGCGGTGCTTTGCGAGCGGCGGGCCACGGTGGAATGCGAGGGTGGCGGAGACAAACCCGGACGAGCCAAGTGCCCATCAGCTTCGCTGCTCCACTAGCCTCGCGCCACTAGTGCAAGCTTCACAATTTTTTTTTTCCCTGTGCGTTGAAGCGTTTCTCGTCGTCACTAGTATTTACAACCCGAAAGCGCAAAATCTTGCATAGGTGTGGTTTAGTCTATAGAACGCCTCGAAAGTACCGTTTCACGGTTATCGAGGCACCCACAGAACCCGGGCAGGGCACTCATGGAATGAATGAATGAATGAATGAATGAATGAATGAATGAATGAATGAATGAATGAATGAATGGCGGGTCCGCTATGCTGCGAACATCTCAGCGCACGGACCAAGGTCGGCTTTAAAAAGAAAAGAAAGGAAATTTAAAAAAGAAATGAAATAAAAACCTGACATGGTCAAGACAGTGAACAAATATTTGTCGCTTCACATGAATAAAACTCAACTGACAGTCAGCGCTTGTACAGTTTATCCGTGTGTATATTTGTCTTAGTCTGTTCGTGCTGAATAATTTATTTACCAAGAACCAACCAGCACCTTCCAAGATCCTTCTAAAAGAATATTAAGTTGGCTACCTCATCGTAACACGCACGAGGATTTCTTAAAGCAATGGCAACTGAAATGCTCTGTACAAGGCGACAGCTTACCGCTGTGCAGCCAACTTAGTATATCACTTGCAAAATTCTTGTGGCAAAGGAGGAGGGCATTAAGGAAACGTGGGGTGGTCTACTAGACATGCGTTTTGTTTTTGTTACCCTGTGCATAGGGTGCATGAAAGTGGTAAGAAGGGAAGACGGAAAATGGTGAGAGGGAGCGAGCTTGCAACCTTTTTTCAGAATTATTGTAGCTTCATGAGCTGTCGTTGCTTTTGTTGTTGTTGCAACAAAAGTTTTTGAACCGTCAACATCGGCGAAAATGATAGCGCTTTCTCTGTCTTATTTAGAGGTGTGGCAGCTAGAACTATATATAGACCACACCAAGTGGTCGACAAGACCGAGAAAGTGCCATCAATTCGCGCGGTTGTGACTCTGCGTCACAACCGCGCGCGAATGGCCGCCTCCCCATGGCCAGTCTTTCGGAACACGTCGTGAAAGTTGTGAATATATATGGTGCGCGTATATATACTTCCGGAAGGTGGACCGCCGAGGGAAGCCACCACACAGGAGGCGATTGCGATGGCCCGAGTTGCATTATGGTATTGCCTTCTATGCCCCAAGACACCTATTGTGTCCACCACCTTTCCCCTATAGCTACCATTCGCACGCGTACACGCACTTACGAACACACGCGCGCACACACTTCGTCCGTATACGTCTGTATATCGCGCCTGGTAGGCCGCACGGGGGCGCGCGCGCGCCTTCCACCTATTTTGTTTCTCGCCACTTCTTCCGTCGCCCGCATATATACATTCGCGGCGGACTTGATGGACAGCGACTGGCCAGTCCGTCGATTGGCTGTTTGCTTGGCCCGCTCGGGCAGCGGCTACAAGCGCCGGGGACATTGCATCCCATGTTTTATGGATGTTGGCCAACTCACCGACATCTCGGCACTTCGTTGTTGCCCTTTCCAAGTGCCGGCGTGGCAAATGGAAGGGCGACAAGTCGTATAAACACGGCGCGCTCGCCGGCCTCCTTTATATTTTGCTTCATGCCCACTCGAGGACCCGAAGCGTGCGATGCCGCTCTGCGCGTGAGTGGAGGCCCTTAGACGCGCACTACATACTATACACTATAGCGGGGTATTGCGTTCTCCGGCGCACGCCGCAGATGCCGCAGCAGTTTTCCCCCTCTTATTCCGTGCGCGCTAAGGGGAATGGATCCTTTTATATTGATTTTTGAAGGATCGCCGCCCTTCCCGCTCGGTTTTATTCGCGCCCCCGAATGCGCCGACAGTGGCGGCTCACGTACATACGCGCACATACACGCGGGATGATGGCTTTCCCAGGAAAATTGGAGTGGGCACGCCCTGTCCAAATGGGCGCTCACAGCGCTTTACGTGCGCGGAGTGCATAGCGCGGTCACTCGCTTCCTCTGGATTACGTTATGTCCTTCGCACAAAAGGCGAGAGAATCGGAATGGTAACACGCCGTCATGTACCGCAACGCATTCGGCCGTCTTCGGCGTCGCTAAGAGATAGCTAGCGTCAGCAGAACCCGACGCTATCGGCGTGTAAGTGCGGACTTACGTGCGCATGGTTAAGGCTGGTATATATACCTTATTAAGCACGGCGTGTTTTCGTATGATCAAGTTGGAACATGCGGCTGCTGCAAGTAGATGACTTATAAAGGTTTACTGTCACTCTTGTGCATGCATCATTTTTGCACATAGTTAGAACATAACGGACACAGAGTGCCTTAGTACGCATGACCCATTCATTTCCAAGATGACATTGACATACAGATGTGCTCTTGTCAGCCATATCGGGAGAAAATGCGCAAGGAAGAAGGCACACCAATTCTGGGTGTAACACTGAAGAATATAAACTTGAGCGTCGACTGTAGCAGGACCTACGCCCTCTGTTAAGTTTATTTCTCTTTAGGTATACGTTGGGTTTTCCGGCTCGAATATAACAGCTATGGTGCGTCGCGAGTTTGTTTATGCATAAGAAAAATTGTACTTGCGCTATTTCATTATAATCATGTGTGAGGATCGTTGCTTCGGTGATTTGTTGAAAGAGAGAGAGAGATGAGGGTGAGGAGGAGGTAAAGGAGGTTAACCAGGACCTGGCATCCGGTTTGCTACCCTGCGCTGGGGGGGGGGGGGACGGAATGAGAAAGAGAGCGAAAAAATAACAAGAAATGACACAAGCAAGAAAATGAACAAAAAAAAACGCATACCACACACAGGAAGCGTGTTCCACACAGGCAGGTTGCTCGCAAGAAGAGCACGAGTGCTTGCATACCCTTCTTATGCGACGTTAAGTCCTGTCTATGACGTAGACGTTTATGTTCCGACAGAGGTTGGTCGGTCCAGCTGGTTGAACGAGTCGCAAAGTGATTGTCCCTGTGCACTGTACTGCAGGCACTCGCACAAGATATGTTCTGTATTCAACTTCACCGCAGTGGTCGCAGGCTGCGGTGTCGGCCATCCCTATGCGGAACGCATAGGAGTATAGGTAAATGTGACGCCCAGCCATAGTCGGCATAAAAGTGTAGCGTCTTCTCGGCGGAGCCTTGAAAGTAGTCGAAGGTTTAGGGTTTGGTATAAGGAGAATAACCGACAGTTCCTGTAATGCGGCTCGTTCCACCATATTATTATAGTACCGAGGAGAACGTATATTAAAAATTTCATTGATACCAGTGGACACTGAAAAATCGCCGGAGTTGCTCTTTAAGACCCACCCCCCCCCCTGTTCAAGTGAATAAGCTCGCTCAAATCTTCCGTAAGTGTGTAAAGGTATGAGCTATAGACAAAAAAAAAATAATAAACATGCCCTTAAGGGTGCGAAGCTACTTATTGTGTGTTACTAAGAGGGAATGGTAAATGAGTTTTGCGGAGACCCGCAAGGTGGAGTGACGTTTACCAAAAAGAGAATTAGCATTAAAGCATTTGTAGCACAAAATTACAAGGAAATCCATACCGATTTCTCAGAGATGAAAACTTCTTAGAAATTCATATCAATTTCCTTGTAGCTTTGTGCTACAAACGAGTGGGTGCTAATTTTCCCTTTCGTAAGAAGAGGGATGCATGAAAAACCATGATATTGTAACACTACGTTTGTCTTGTGGCGAAACCTCGCGGCACACACTAGGTGATCAGAATCAATACAATATTTTCAACCATGGTTTTTCCGCGTCGTACGTGTATTAAGCTCGCTGTTGCGTGTGAGAAAATTTTCTTCCTGCCGTAAAAATAGGGACGCATCCACGTGACAGTATAATACGGAACACCTTCAGGTCTTTTTAGAGACTATACCCACCATTTTCAAAAAGCACTAAAGCTTCAGTGTCAAAAAAGGGCACTAGAATGATCCCTATTGTTGCCCTTTTCCATATGAGTAATTTTAACACTGATTAAAAATGATGGATTGATACCAACGAGTTCGCGCACACACGTTTTGAGTAATGGCGTATATACATTCTCCCTCGCCTGTCCAGGCAAGGGACTATACTCCGATGTTCTGAGTCGGACAAGGCGAAGAGTAGCAGACCTGGAAGGCCACACCGTACGTAATCAAAATTTCCTCGATGTGACTTCTCAACATCGAACAAGCATCACAATGTTGGCTGTACATTGCCTGCACCTCCGCAGTGGCTGCTGTTGCGACCGGGCCATCGGAGACGGGAGTGGCGCCACCGGAAACTCACTAATGCAGGTGTCGTTAGAGATACGAATCGAACGTACCGAGTGCCGGTGACAATTTTCTCGTTACCTCTGGCCGGAAGACGTCCCGATGTGTCACCGGAAGGCGTCCAGATGCGCCGTCATAAGGTCCGGCTGCGTGCAGATCATCTCGGCCACCTTCGAGGGGGCGGTGCACAACCCTCTTTCCCTTTGGACCCGCAACCTCCGATTGGAGGAAGAGGCGTCAACGGGGTCCTCCCTAGAAGGCGTCACCGGACGACGCTGATTATTTAATCAGCGAGAGAACCCCAGCATCGAGATTCGGCCATCACCTTGAAATCATGCTGTAAATAAATGTAAATATTCTCTTCTCAAACCAACTCCTCGTACTCTTCCCTCCTGCCCCGCGGACTCCTGGCCTGAAGGCGACACGAGTCCACGACAAATGGTGGCAGCGATAAACCACGACAAGCGGTGGCAGCGGTGAGGTCGCAACAACTGGTGGCAGCGGTGGGATCGCAACACTGCACAGTTATGCAGAGCAGCGATACATTGTCACCCGGGCTTCTAACAACGCACAAGTTTACGGAAGATTGCGGTGAGCCTTCTGCCCTTTGATTCTAACAGCGAAGCTGTTTAAGCTTGGAGTAAATGCGGTGTCGTATGCAAGAACTCGCTAAGAGAGGGGAAAGCAAAGGAGGAGAGAGACAAAGGGACACCTTAGATGCGCGTGTTATGCTCACGAGGGGAGGACGGAGCATAGCCATTGGCGTCAAAGCTGCGCATAGCAGATGTTCAGCCTAGTCACGTGACGGTGTCACCAAACCCATGCTGGGAGGTACGGGACGCAATCGCCGGAAAAGATCCCAAGGACTAACTTATTAATTCCCCGGAAAATAATCCCCCGAAAGCTTAGACAATAATGTGTTTGGTCCCCTTCAGCACACTAGCAAAACGCCAGCAGTGGTTCAAAGACCGAGTCATAGCCAAGGGTGATCAAACAAAACAAATATATTCTCATCAAATAGGCAGTTACACAAAACGTACACAAACACGGCATTTACAAACTCAAACGGGTTACAAAGTTACACAAGGCCAACCAACACGAACAAGCTCATGCACTGCAACAAAGAACGAAACAGAGAGTCCTATTCACCAAGTCACACGGGCGTCTTCTCAGTTCGAAGCTTGCAGGTGGCTTGTCAGCTGGCTCGTGGAACGGCGTCTGAGTCACGCACGACTTCTTGCTTCTTCTTTTTACTCTTCTACTCCCCCCCCCCCTCCCCCGCGGCCCGTGTCCGACTGCTTATATAGCCCTGGGAAGGCGCGCTAGAAAGTTCGGCGGGGCCCACGTGACTCAAAGCACACACACAGTTGGGAACCTTCTCGCCCATTCTAGGCCCTTCTTCGTTGGGGCGGCGCCTCTTCCTCTCTCTCACTGCGCGAGGAGCGTCGGTGTGTACTCTCCGCCTCCTCTCTCTCCTTACGTCTGTGCCGCGCGCGCGCTCGCCGCGATAAGAAACATTCTACATTATTCTCCCCTTTTGAAGACGCGGCACGACCTTGGGCGCCTCCTCCGCGCGCCGCTTTCTTGTTGTTTTGGCCTTTCCCTCCAGGTCGACGCCGGGTTTCTCGTCGAAATAGGAGCTATTTTGTGACAGACGGGAGAACCGTGCATTTATAAGCGCGCGCCGGGTGGCACCTAGACATTCTCTGCTCTACCGATATGGTCAGACAGAGGCGTAATTTGAGCCCGAAAGTGGTTAGTGAGGGAAAGCTAAAAGAGTGAGTGCGAAATAAAGAGAGGAGGTGCAGACAGAGAAAGAAAGAGACATCGAGAGAGAGAGAGAAAAAAAAGAAAATACAGGAATAAAACAAAATAAATTTTCTTGGCGAGGCGGGATTCGTATTCCGATACCCGTGGTTCAAACGCGAGAGTCGTACCAGTAAAAACCACTGCAACCTTAATGACAGAGAATGCGAAATGCTAGGTACGTGCGACAATGACAATGCAGGCATTACATGTCGGCTTCAAAAGTATGATGGTATTCACTACAGAGGTGCACGTATTCGATTACCGAAGAGGAGGACTTTGAACTCTGAACAACCGAGGCATCAAGCTTTACTTGAGCGACGACAAACAGTGCCTAAGGAGATCCAAATTACGCCCGCATCTTCCCACGGGGGGAACTCGAGTAAATGTGTCGCAGAGTGGTGGGGGTATCGCGTGAATGTTGCGTAATTGGGTATGGTTTGGGAATGCTTAATTGTTATTTCGTCTTTATTATTCTTGAGCAAAGCGCCAAGTCAAGCGAAAGCCAAGTAAAGACGCCCTTGACTGAATTCCGAACGCGCGCTCCGCCGCTTATATACACACCGCCCGCGTTCGAGGGAGAGGAGTACGGGGGAGAGGTCCGCACCCCCACTGTGCAAAAGCCAAGTAAAGACGCCCTTGACTGAATACCGAACGCGCGCTCCGCCGCTTATATACACACCGCCCGCGTTCGAGGGAGAGGTCCGCACCCCCACTGCGCATGCTCGGCTTGCTGAACGCCCGCCTGGAGCGACAGTTTTGCGGGTGTCTTCCTGGGCCGGCACGAGACGAGCCGAGCATGCGCAGTGGGGGTGTGGACGGCGCCGGCGCCGCCGACGCCGAAGCGCGACATCGTGCGACTAAGAAGTGCTCCGCATTTAAAATATGAACTCTAATGATACTCATGTAACAGATATAACAGACGCGATTACGCAGTTTGAAAAGTACTATGAAGGTTTATTTAATGCACACCCTGACGCTGAGGATGTCGAGTTCGAAGGAAGTTTCGTTTCTCTTTTAAACACCTTGAAAGAGGACGATTGTATAGCCATCAGTAGTCCGATCACAATATCGAAAATTGAGCAGGCCAACGATCAGCTACCCTTGTTTAATACACCAGGGCCAGATGGCATGTTGGCTGAATTTTACAAGGTTTTCCAAGCAACCCTGTGTCCCCTTCCTCCGGACATGTTTAAAATTGTTACGACGTGGTGATGCTCCCGCGGCCTTTTAGCAAAAGCCAAACAGTTTTATTTCTGAAAAGTACCGAAAAGAAGAAACTTCGTTCAGTTGAAGGCTACAGACCAATAGCACTCTTAAACGCTCATTACAAAATTTTTGCGAAGTTGTTATCAAATAGGTTACAGTTTGTGATGTCGATCCTGACTGGTACTCTTCAGACGTCTGGAATCAGAGGGCGCTCCCTAGAAATCAATCTGCATATCGCTCGTACAATCCGCCAGTACTACTACAGTTCTCAAGAGCATCTTGCAATGTTTTCAGGTAAACTTTGTAAAATCCTTTGATCACGTCAGTCATTCATTCCCGTTTTCTTTTCTGGAGCACGACAATATGGCTCTGTCTTGTTCGAAGGCGTTAGACTTTGTTATAGGGAGCGTTCGGCTCGCCTAGTTATCAATGCTAGCAGAGAAGCTCAGGCGAAGATGGAGGCTTGAATCTATGAACAGATCGCTAAAAGCAATGTAGAACAGGGAAAGTCGCTGGAGCCAACGTTTCGACAAGTGAACTTGTCTTCCGTCCTGACGAAGACAAGTCCACTTGGTCGAAACGTTGGCTCCAGCGACTTTCCCTGTTCTACATTATTTTAGCGATCTGTTCACCTAGTTATCAATGGTCATCTCTCAAAACCTATTTCTATTCGCTCAGTCTGTAAAGTAAGGCTGCCCGATGTCCCCATTACTGTTTGGGCTTCACCTCAAAACATTATGCTTGAGCGTAATGCGATGAAATTGTACCTTTGGTTTCAGCGCATTAGATAATGAAGTTAAAGCGTTACTCAGATGACTTAGAATTCTTTTGCGCAGATAGACGAAGTGCTGAAAATGTGCTATTTACGATTGAAAACTTTGGTGCGGTATCAAGTGCTCGTTTAAACGCGTCTAATTGTCTTGGATCATGCTTTGGTACATGGGGATGTACGTCGAGTCAGTTCGTAGGCATTGATTGGACTCGTATTTCGCCGAAGTACCCTGGAGTGCCGCGCGATGTATATACAGATTCGGTGCACATTACTGGAAACAACGCGTCCCTTGAACGTCAGGCCGAGACATACGTTCCACATCGCCTCTCCATCTTTGGGAGAGCTGAAGCTTGCAATATAATTTGAGCAACGAAGATTTACTGTGTGTTGCAATCACTTCATTGCACTCGGTTTCACATACAGCGCTTTCATCGGATCTTTGCAACTTTTGCAAGGTCTTCCACTTTTGACTTCATGCGACGTGGCAACATATTCAGACCAGTGAAAGAGGGTGGGTTGGGAGTAGTGCATCTATATCTATGGCAAATAGTTTCGCGCTTCTTTTAGGAGCGAAGCACCTTCTGTGCTAAGGCTGTCTGCGTCTCCCTTAGTCGTCGCCGTCACAGTAAAGCGAGCAGTGAAACTGTGGTCAAAATCAAGCGTATAATTCGTCAAAAACCGGTTAAGAATAAACTAATATGAGTTAAGCTACTTTAACATACAGGAATTAATTGCATTAATTAACACTTATTCGATAATATCGCTTCTGCCACGACTACCCTGTACACATGCACTGTCTGACTGCACTGGCTCCAGGATCGACCCACACTTTCTGTCGACAGGGCAAAACAAGTGCGTATTTGATCAAAGCCGGTTCAGCTCCGCGATTGATGTGTTTCTGCGGGAAACACAGATGCACCACTGCTTCGCACTTCCCGGGGTTTAATTTTAGAGGAGCTGTTTTTCCGCTTCTCTCACGCTCGCTCCTCGCAGTACTCTTTTTCTGACAGTTTTCCTCCCATAATTCAATCATTCTTGCAGGCCACATTTGTCAACGCCTTGCTTGATTGAGTTGTTTCGTCAAATTTCTCCGTACGTCCGTATTTGTGGAGATTTATACAGGAAGTACACATTGCAATCCGATTCTTCAAAGGGCGTTTTTCGATCGAGTACTTGTACACATTGTCACGCAAAACGCTATATAGGGAATCATTATCCACGCTATTTCCGCCTCGATTTTTGGCGTTCTTCATACGTCAGCCTTTCAGGCCATGATACCTTCAAGCGTGCTCGCAAAATGCGCGTTTCTCCTAGTTGAGAAACCTTCTTTTATTAACTCCAGTCTGAAACATTACCTATGAAGTCATGGTGTTACGCGGCAGACTTGGTGCCTTAGGTAGCATATGAGGGTTTATTGGGCAGAAGCCACCTCGACATAAGATCACGTTCCACGTGACGCCTTCTGGCAGTAAGAGTGTGCTACACTCGCCGCCATGGCTACGAGTGGCGCTGACTAACACTCCTAGGATTACATATACATAAATACCCAATAAAGTGGACGGGGGGGGGGGACGACCGCCTTCGTACCTCAGCGGTAGAGCATCGGACGCGATATCCGAAGGTCGTGGGTTCGGTTCCCACCAAAGGCAGGTTTGTCTTTTCGTCCACTTTAATTCCTTTCTACTTACCCCAAAATTAGAATATCATAATTGCGAATTGGAATAACTTCCCCTATGCTTTCCTAGGCTTCAATGTTTGTTGTTTCATTAACTTGTTTCTAACAAATAAAGCGAGCCCTTGACCCCCTTCCCTTTCGCTATGAAGTCATGGTTACACAAGAGAGGAATTTTTTTCTTCAATTAACTGCCGTCTTTAGGATGTACCGGAGACAATAGAACACTAATTTATTAACTGCAAGGACGCTATTTTGTTCTGGGAAGTTCTTTAGAGAACCTTAAAGAAATATTTTATCTTTAATTCGCATACTGTACGTTACCTATACTGCCAACGTTCCTGGATGACGTGCAGTTTGATATGTTTTTTTTCCCCTATGGGATTGCATAGTTTATGGAAGATGCCATCGCAAGACCGTAACGAAGAACCACTCAGTGCTTCAAGCAGTCAATAACCATTTCGTTTCGGTCAATTGACCGTGCATCTAAAGGATATTTACGAAAAACTTGACATCAGGCCGGATTGGTACACCATCTTTTTGAGTACTCATCCTTACCAGTTATGCAGTGCAAAACATCTTGAAGAACTCTACCTAGAACTCTTACGTGCATTCTATCTTAGCCTGTCAACGCTTATTTAGTAGAGTTCGTGCGATTATTGTCGCTAGGTGATTCCAACACTACGTTTTACAATTTGTTTATCATAGCGCATTGTAATAAGTACCATAAAAGATAGGCCATGCAGCTCCGCTTGCACAATATACACTTATGGGAACCATATGATTGCATTGCACTGATAATTGTAACAGAATGCTGTGGCCGAGAGAAAGAGAAAATGAGAACAAGCTAGAGAACGTTTGTCCTTGTGTCTTTTGCGCTAATTATGTCCCATTCCAGTACCCAGCAACTAGCCCAACTTTCTTCGTTGAAAAAGAAAGAAGAAAGAGAGAGACAAAGATAGAAAAATGATAGAGACAGAAAAAACAAAATAAACGTTCTTAGCGAGGCAGAATTTCAACCCGTGGGCTCACGGTCCGTATAGAGCCATAGCCACTACTCTCTACACTCCCGCTTGCTCAGCTCCGCTCTCGTACCAAATGTCACAAACGTGAAAATAGTTTCTTTTTTTTTTTTTGTCGTAGACTGCCAATGTTATTAAGCTGTCCATTGGTACGTAGGACTAAAGGAATAACACAGAAGAAAATGAATTACTAAACATAAGTCAAGGGCTGATAAAATGCAAGTAAAAGCTCCACCCACTCAAGCCATCTCCGCAAAGTGACAGTGGTAGTGGCCAAGCAGCCCAGCTTCGCAGAAATATTGAACACCTATTATGTAATTCTCACATGTACAACAGCTGAATAAGTTGTTATATAGTCTTGAGCGGATATTTGATGACATTTATCGTCGCAGCATAACCAGGAAGAGAACTCCAAAGGATGCAGTAATGGCGCAACGTGGCCCGACAGAAGGTCGGTTAGCTAGAAACATATATGACAGGAATATATGTCCAGGAACTCTGCATGGTTACATTGCACACAAGAACTTCTGCGTTTTTTTTTTTACAGCTTGCAGTGGCAGGCACCCCCTTTGTGCTCTTGAATCCGTAGGTGATGTGCAGTTGATGATTATTAGTATGATGATGATGAGGAGGAGGATATGGGCTGCTTTGTGATGCAAGGACAACTTGTGGCCAAAGTGCGCGCAACAAATCTATGCAGGAAGGAAGGAAGGAAGGAAGGAAGGAAGGAAGGAAGGAAGGGGAAAACACAAAGGCAGGGAGGTTAACCAGAAAGGCGTCCGATTGGCTACCCTACACTGGGGGAATGGAAAGGGGGAATAGAAAGATGGGAGAGAGGAAAGAAGGGGAATAATGAAAAAGACGTTGTAGGACAAGTCCAACTGTCAAAGGAGTTCGCGCAAACCAGTCATCTTCAAAAAGCGCAAAAGTGTTTTTAGTGCCCTGTGGGCCGACGAGCGATGAGGGCGGTGTTCGAGTAGCACTTGTACGGAAAGTGACCGATCGTCAAGTTGGCGTAGCGAAATCTATGCAGGAGATCTCATGCAGCGTATAGGATGACTGCATTGAGACCGTGGACGAAAGGCAAGTATAGTGACGGCCTCATATATACGTATACGCATTGCAATTTCTGGAGATGCAACGATAGCGTCGAAAAACGCTGACCTCTGGAGGTTCAGTCCTATAAGGTGCCTGAGGCATCTTTAGGATATTAAGTGGTGTGGACGGCAAAACACTCCTATACTTCTTTTATCACCAAAGGGTATGCTTTGAAGCATATCATTACTTCGTAAGAGGAACAACGATAATTTTCACTCTAAAGTACGTCAAAGTTCAGTGATAGCACGTAACATAGACGAACCAGTCAACATCACTGCTTGTAGCACTCATCGGATGGGATAGGAGCCCATGGGTGTTGAATGCTATTACCGCACACAAGGGTTTTCCTTCTTTTTCTTTTTTTTTTCCCTCGCTCCTGCGCTACCTCTGCAGGCCTTTAAACTAAAGGGCGACAGACCTTTTATATCTTGTTTTCCTTGTACTTTCTTCGAAAGTTCCACCTAGCGGAGCAGCAGTCGCAAGTGTAAAATAAAAGCTTGTGGTGGCAACTCATGCGGTTACGTGGAGCTCTCTGAGGTCGTTTGCTCTCTCCGTCTGGTTAAGCGAAGTGTGCGCTCTCGCCTGCCTGTCGCAAACGCTCGTCTCATCCGTCGCTCGTAATCTATTCTCTTTTCGAGTAAAGAGAAAAAAAGTCAAAAGAAGTGGAATATCTACCGTGCCCGTGTGCGCTGTGTGCCCTGCATGGTCGCAACGCCTGTCTCTGAAGCTCGACTTTATATTCCGAGAGGACACGAAAAGGAGCGCCGTTCGCGGTGGGAGGGCCACCCCTGGACGTGAGCGAGATTTATAACGAGAGAAATTTCTTTTAGGCCTGAAGAAACAATCTCCTTTTCTTACGCCGCGGTGAGCGAGCCTCTCTAAGCCGGCGGCGCAAGCCTCCGAGTTGGTCAGCCCGGCGGGGGTCTTAACTGCATTTGGAAGCACCGCGTATTCCGATTTGGCGTCATTGTTATGAAGCAGAGCGTGCGCGCACCAAGTGGCTGCGCGAGGTCCTTCTGATCGAAGCGGTCCCCCTTCACGGCTGCTGATCCGCCGGGGCGTCGCGCATCTCTCCCTTCCTGGCCAGCGAGAGATTGGGACCGAGGTAAAAAGAAAAGAAAATTCTCCCCGGGGTTAGCCACTGCAGGATGCGCTACCAGCATCGCCGGAGATAAAACAGAGTCCATGCCAACGCAGTGCTTGAGACGTGGGTCCTTACTTTAGGCCCTCGAGCCGTTGGCTTCGTGTGTGTGTGTGTGTGTGTGTGTGTGTGTGTGTGTGTGTGTGTGTGTGTGTGTGTGTGTGTGTGTGTGTGTGTGTGTCACAGGTTTTTACGAACGGAGCACGCGATAAGGAACGCGCCCGCTCCCCTGCACAGCATTTCGCACATTCATTTAAAAGTCATATTTGGCGTCTGTTTCTCTCTAAGTGGTGTTTCGGTGCGCAAAAGCAAAGCGGACTGGCGTGATAGGCATGTATTATGGAGACCTGCGCTTGCTCTTTAGTAAATCTTCACGCAGCTGTCCTGTAGCTATTAGCCGTTTTCGTTCCCCTTCGGGCACACAGTTACAATGTCTTCCATTTCTAAAAGGACATTGCAGTATTTGTGGTACCACTGGCGATACTTTCGGCTTCAGTTTCACTTCACTCGTGCAAAAGCTTCGCAAATATAGCAAGTTGTATTACCTTTTTATAAGAGTGTATACGGTCGCAGTGTTTTTACCTTGTCCGGCCAATGCGCTGATGCTCCGTGCTTGCCGTGTTATTATGTGCAATATCAAAGCGGACAGGGATTAGAGCATGAAGACGCACAATCGCAAACATTTCGCAGCTCAATGTCTCACAGACCCGCGGGAAACGGGAAAAGGAACTCTGCACCAGGAGGTCCCCGCTCACGCGAAGCGGCAACGGCTAAAAGTTAGCCATGCTCGGGCTGCTGCTGTGGCGCGTCCGAAGGGCCGACTGACCGATGGGCCCGCGGTCGCAAGGAAATCATGTACCGGTCAGGCCGGAGCGATTGCTCTCCTCGATCGAAGTCCTGCTCGGATAAAACAAACAGGCGGAGAGCGGCAGCAGCGCGCAAGGGGGCGGTGAGAGGGCAGTGAGGAACCACCATCCCGGTCCTGTTTGCGCTTTCACCCGACTGACCCCGACAAGGTTTTTCAATATATAAAGGGAGGGTTCGCCCACTGCTGATTCAGGCGACAGGGCCGAGCGAAAGGGAAAGGTAAAACAAGCGGACAAAGTTTGTTCTCGTGTTCTTTCGGCGGGCTCCATTAGCGTAAAAGACGTGCTCGCCCGGTGACTAAGCTCCGCCTGAGCAGGAGCCGGGGGAGCCGCGGTAGTATACGGCGTGTTTGTAGCCTGTACGAGGTGGGACACGAGCTGCGAGGTGCGGGAGGCGCAGCGGGAACCACTTACGCCGTAGACAACAACGCCTGCCGGCGGCGAGGCCGCAGTGTGTCGCTCCTTCGTGCGGCTGAATCCGCGCGTCAAGTCGGGAGTCCCGCGGAGGTGCGCGCCACACTCTCCAGGAGAGCGCCAGCCTGGGAGCGGGCGCAAGGTGGCAGCCCGGGCTCAACGAGGGGTGGTGGGTGGCGTAAGCAATGCTCTGGCGCGTCACGAAGGAGCGCGCGCCCCCCGCCGCAGCCGCGCGCTGCGGCTATCGGCCACCGCGATCATGGTCGCGACCCAGCACTCACGCGAGGCATCACGTGTCGCTCACTGGGAATTCGGGAGCTGCGCTTTTTTCCGCCATTGTGTGCGCGGAGGGGTGATTAAAAGGCACCCCGGCTGGCGGAGGGGGGAACTCCCCTTTTCCACAGCAATAACAATAAAAAAGGGATACGCAGGAAAACCGGGTGAGTGGGAGAAGTCTTATTTTGATGGATAAGGGGTGATACAATCTGGGCGGGAGTCACACTCCGGTGACCATTGTGTTTATGAAAAGGTTTTTTGTGCCCCGAACGGTGGAAGGGGCGTCAGATATTAGCTGGAGGGATTAAGATTCGGGGTGGATATAGATTAGCGAAGTCGTCGAGATTATGCCCTCCCCCACTCAATCCTTCAGTGGCTTTGGCTTCCCGATGGGATTAGGGATCATTGAGCCTGTAGGGGCGAGGAATGACATGAAAGGGGCGCACGGACGCCTCTCGCGCTTCCCTCTTACCCGGCGACGCTCTGATGGCCAGGTTTCATCTAACGGTCGTTAGTCCCCGGCGACCTTCCCCCACACCCAGTTGTTGTTGACAGTTGTCCTGCATGGATTTGGCGCGCGTTGACCGGACTCTCGACACCCGGCGACCAAACACGGCCCCGAGCTCTGTCCGCCGGGTTGGATGAGTAATGAACGATGCTACGTCAAGGCCACCGTGAGAGAGGACTGCTCGAAAGAGGCAGCTCCGCGGGTGGCCTGCTCCGCGCTCAGGTTGCAATGTGTGTCAACAGCATATACAGGGCCACTGTGTGTGCGACAAGGGCTGTCAATGGGCCACGCCTTGAGGCTCCTGTGGCGTTCCTTGCGACCTCCTTATACTGAGGGCGAAGAGAACGAATTTTGTCAACGCATAGCTATTCGAAGCGCTGAAAAAGAGTGAAGATGCTGCCCTGCCGAGTCACGCGGGAGCTCTAAGCTGAACATGTTAGCTGATCGTACACGCTTCTAACAAAACCTCCATGAGTACACAGTGGTTAACGACGCAAATTGTCTTGCATGTGTGGTTCCACAATATCGCCCTGCGACATCGTAGAATTATGCCATCGTGACATGGCAATAGTCAAGTATTGCCTATTGTGTCGCAACCTACCATCCGGTCTGAGCCCTATACATCTCACTGTTCGAGCACTTGCACAGATTTCTGGGCTATAATAAGAATTTCTGGAGTTTTACGCCCTAAAACCACAATATGATTATTAGAAATTCCGTAGGCTCTGGAAATTTTGATCAGCTGGGGTTCTTTAAAGTGCACTTACATTGCATAGAACATGGATCTCCAGCGTCTCGCCTCCATCGGCATGCGGCCGCCACGGCCGGGATTCCATCCCGCGACATTGTCGAAGATTTTTGAAGGCATTATTCACGACAGGTTGCTAATCTTTTTTTTTTTTTTTTGTAATAGGCATCACATAATCACATCATAACAGCATGGGTTCCAAAAAATAAGTATGCTGAACAAGCATTAGCGGTTATTAAGTACAAAGTAATCGAAAATGTGGAAAATAAGAAATTTACGCTTCGTTAATTTTTTGTTTAAGAAAAAGCCTTTGATTTATACATTATGACATATTATTACGGAAACTGACACGGTATGGCATACGCGACGTTGGCTTGAGCTTTTGCAAAATTGCTTACACGACCGGTACAAACTTGTACAAATAAAATAGTCGATATAAAGTCAGCTTCGGCTGACCCAGGGAGTCCCGCACGGTTCTATATTGGGTCCCTTACACTTTTTGCTGCATGTAAATGATATTGTATGTATACGAGACTTCCCACAGCTCATTAAGTATGCGGCTGAGACGAACGTGTTCTTTACGTCGCAACGCTTAGAAACTCTTGAAAAAGACGTAAATTAGTACATGATGTCACTTTCACAGTGGCTGAAACAAAACAGGCTACAATTAAACGCCTCGAAAACAACATATATGATATTCCGCCCAGTAAATAAACCTGTAAAATATGACATCAAAATAAACTTTGAGCGAAACACTGCAAAGCGAGTAAAAGGTAGAAAAATTCTTAGCATATGGTTCAACGAAGATTTAACGTGGAATGTCCCTATTATTCATTTAGTTAAGTAACTTGCGCATTCGGTAGCATGTCTGTTCAAAATTTGTTCCCTTATGCCCCAGCAGCTGAAGAAAAATCTGTACTGTTCCCTTTTGTATTCGAGACTTTTTTATGGCACACTAGTATGGGGAACGACAACCAAACAAAAAAAAAGTTATAACAAACTCATTGTGCGACAAAAGAAAATACTTTGTTGTTACGAAAGCTATCATGGCAGTATCGAGTGTTTGCGCACTTCAATGCTCTTCATAAGCATGAAATGTTGAGGGCAAGCCAAATATATTACTTTAAACATTACAAGGTGTACACAAAAACAAGGTGCATAAACGTCAGGAAATGGACCAAAGTTATCCTCAGAGAGGAAATATACAACGCTTACGAAGAACGAGGACAAATTATGGGAAACAAATGATACAGCATCAATCAACGAGATTACTGAATGAATTAAGAAAGAGCTTAGAGCTTGGTGTTCACCCAGAGGCCTTTAAAAAGCAAACTAACGAAATCTTGTTAAAACAAGAAATAACTTGTCACCAGTAAATACTTTACGGAATTAAAAATTAATTGTAATAAAGTGTTTGGCAATAGAGAAAGTATGTCATTGTTGTTCTTGTAAGTGATTGTGTTGTTCTCTACTGTGCCAGCCTCTCCTACTTGTTTTTTTTTTCTTTTTCTCTTTTTTATGAGTGTGTAAGGCACAGGTACTTAAAGCATGACAATTTTGTTATTTGCTTCTTTTGCAAGTGAGAAATGCTTCCATTGTACTACCCTTGTTATTGTAAAGCATAAAATGTTTTTTGTGTAACATACATGTATATCTGTACGGAACCATAGGCGCAGAGGCCTCCGTCAGGCGTATGTGCGCCTTTTGCTTCTGCCCCTTTTCTCATGTACTTTTGAAAAAGAAATAAAGATATTACTACTGCTACTACTTTTCGGGTCGGCAGTCAAGTTCCGGGGAATGCCTTAGATGACTGCAAATAGTGCGCTCGGAAGAAATACAATGTATATGCGTAGTATGTTAAATGGCGGAGAGCAGCGCTTCTACAGTTGTGACAAACGAGTTCTCATAGATATATACGTCCACTTAAAATCTAAGACACGTTGTGCAGTGTCCTGCCGAATTGACATAAAGACATCAGTAATGCACAAAACTTTGCATGTCTGTAAAACAAGGCAGGTGCCGTGCACTACCATCTGTTCTTCTTTCCTTCTGAGCATGTGGCATGAAATTGTTGTTGCTATTACAACTGCGCAATACACTGTTTATTATAGAAACCAACAAGACGTATACACTTTGTTCGACAATAAGCACACCCATGTTGGGGCTTCGTTGGGGGCATGCGAGCAGCTTGCGAGGTGTTCTGGTTGTGCGAAATCATTGTAGAAGCTCATTAGCTCGTCGAAGTTTTCATTCATTGACCCACTTATGATTTTTAAGAAGTTATGTGCGTGGCAATGAATCATGTGTACGACAGTTTGCCTTGCACATCTATTGCACTTAACCTATTAACGTGAGGGACTTAAATGTGAGTTTTAGTATGACGGAGCGACGCTGTAGTGCGCACTGAAGAGTGAGGCAATCTGACTTTTTGTTGCGTTTCCGCTTCCCATATGCACGGACTAAATGCATGGCACTCGTGCGTGCGCGCGCGCGCGCGTGTGTGTGTGTGTGCGTGCGTGCGTGTGTGTGTTTTGCGATTCTCTCAGACGCAAGCTGGAGCGCTAAAAGCAAAACACAGGCTAGCGGGGTTTTGTTTAACGAAGACGCGCACGCACACATCTCGGCGTTTGCTCCCATCGGCGAACGGTGGAAGTACGCGCTCATGGCAGCGGAAGCCAAAGAGTTCCCGCCGCCGAGCGGGCACTTTGCGCGTGCATGTGTTGCCGCCGCCACTGACTTGGAGGGAAGTGACTGCCGCCAGAGTCACGGTGCCGCCCGCGAAAGCCCAGAAGTCAACGCTGATTCATCTGCCACCGCGAAAAACATTTGTTTTGAAAAGCTCGAGTCAGGTAATGCATTCTCCTAGGCGCGCATTTGCCCGCTCGGCGACACACTTAAGGGGTTGGAGCATGGAGAGCGCGCTGCGGCGGGCGGCGCGAACGAGCAAGCACAAAGCCGTCGCAAAGAGCGTTAAACCTTTAAAAGCAAGCGCCAATACCCTTTTGTTTTCCCTTCTGAATGGAAAGCGCACCTCTCCTTTCCCTTATTTACTCGAGAGCTTTTGTCGGGAGGGGCGCGTTTGCATCTCCTTGCGTGGTGTTTACATTTGTGTTTAGACAGGGGATTTTCGTTTCATCCCCTTCCCCCATCGACTCCTGAAACAAACGCACACCGGACCGAAAGGGTCGGAGCGCGAGTGCTCTCGCCGACGCTCTCTGCTCCTCGCCTGCTTTGTTTGCTGGCTGTCACCGCTTTTAAGAGGTTCCCCCGACCGTTTCACGCGCCACCTCTGCCTCCAGAAACCGTTGTTCGCAAATGGTAAACGGGTTGCGAAGCGACACGCTTCTCCGTTCGCGATTTCCTTGTTTTCTTTTCTCTCATCTCTGTTTTCCCGTCGCTGCATGTCCTTCTTGTTGCCTCTTCGAAACTTAAGCTTTCGAAGGCACCTGATCTCTTGCTTTGATTGGGAGACAAATGCTTTCACGCTTTTCTCCTTCGCAATCAGTGGCTCTCCGGGCGAACCCGCCTTTCGTTTGGTTTAGCGCGCTCGCATTTCGACAACTCATCCCGATGCGAGCGCGCTCCCCAGGACGTTGTCTGGTAACCAACCTTTTTGCCGATCGACGTGCCCCTGCAGTCTGCACGACTACGCCCAAGGCAGGAGCCGCGTACACTTTAAAGCTTGATGCATACGCGACACGTGCACGTGTGACGATTGCCTATACAGTGCTGGCAGTTGTCACCTTCATTACAATGGCAATCAAGGAATTGAACAACTCGTGACAGAGAGAAAAGCTGTTGGGCGCATAGCCAAAATATTACGTCTCTACGAAGCGACTTGGCACGTATAACCACTTGAATACGCCTAGTCGAATATGTAACTGATGAATGAATGTCCCTTTTAAGTCATTATTAACGAAATCGATACATCGATTCCTTTATCATTACATACATTCTGCCCCCAGAATATATTATCGAAACTACTTCCGTTCATTAAAAAGTAAGAGAATTCAGGGGCATGCGTAAAAGAATACGCTGCTCGGATATATAGCAAAAAAAAAAAAAAAAAGTGATGCTTGCGATAGTGGCGAAAGGCTATAGCAGCGAAGTTGATGGGCACTTGGCTGGTCCGGATTTGTCTCCGGCGCACCCGCATTTCGTCGTGGTCGGAGGCTTCGGCAAACGCCTCGCAAAGCACTCGAGGCTTAGCGAGCGCCTCTAAAAGTTTCGGACCGAGCTCGGAACAGCACGCGTGGCTTCGGCTTGACTCCGTCCCACCCCTTTGCTTACACTATATGCATGCCTATGATATTCTAGGAGCTGCTTGGACGCCACGAGAGGACGCTTGCTCTCGTGGCGCGAGGCTATGCACATACGTATAGTTTGCGAGACGCTGTGCACCGGGCAAATCGACGCGCACTTTTTGTTCTTCTTCTGCTTGCACGTGCAACACGTCCGCCTGCCAGCCGCAGTTTTGCCAGTGTAGTGCATAGTGGGTTGAGGGCATGAGCGCAAGAGAAGAAAGAAGCGTGCGTGTGAACGCCGCACATTGGGCAAGTGCACGCGTACTCTAGGGATCAGAACAAATGATGACGATAGTTTTTTGCTGTTTGACGTTTTGATGCTGTGCTTGACAGCTTGGCTGTTGAAAACTGTAAGCAAATGCCTCTTTCATTGCGTTCGCTTAGTGCAACTATGCGCTCAGCATATCTCTGTAAACAGGAAAACCTTTCGTAACTTGTACTTCCAACTGGTGAGGAGTTTCGTCAGGGTAACAAAATCAAGGAATTTCTTTTTTTCCTGAAATTTCGTGCTAGGCACTTTTCTTGACTGTACTACATTTAACATCAAAACGTCTCACAGCAAGATTCAAACGCCACGAACTATAGATGAATAGTCTTTTTGCATTGTCACATTGTCGACCCATGCGGCACCAGCGAGTGCATCCGGCGTGCACGTTTGTCGATATCAAGCCCGGCAATGAACGGAGCTCGTTTCACGCCCAAATCCTGCTCGGCCTTCGCGTACACGCTCCAAGTGCGCCTATACACAGCGTGGCCGAAACCCGGGCGAGCTGCGCGGCCAAGGTTTGAGTGCCTTGTTTCGAGCCAGCGCGCCCATGCTTCGCAATTAAGCGCGCGCCCGGTGGAGGCCTAAATGAAACGGCCCGCGTTCGGGAAGCGCGCCTTGGAGCGCTTATCGTGCCGTGGAGCTCAGGTTCCCGTTGCAGCAGGGAACCGGGTAACCGCAGCAATCCTTCATTGGGAATCTTCCCCTGGCGACGCGGCACATTTCATTTAGGACGGCGCGTCGGGCCCGTGTCCGCAAACAGTGGGTGGATTGGAGATAAGCGATCTAGAGGGAGTGGAAGGGGGGTAAGGTGGTTGCGCAGCGCCGCC
This sequence comes from Hyalomma asiaticum, assembly GCA_013339685.2. Classification (NCBI taxonomy): domain Eukaryota; kingdom Metazoa; phylum Arthropoda; class Arachnida; order Ixodida; family Ixodidae; genus Hyalomma; species Hyalomma asiaticum. Next base: position 282,051,617 of record CM023481.1, on the reverse strand, counting down.
AGGGAATCATCGGGTGGGCGGGGATGACAGGCTCCCGGCCGAGGGACTTCTCATGAATATTCACCGTCGCCGCCGGCGGCCGCGTCTACCGATTCGGCGTGTTCGCACAACGAGATTTGTCAACTCTGGTGGGCAAGATTAAGTCACGACAACGGCTCCACTTTTTTTTTTCTCCCCCCCCCCCCCCCCCCTCTCTCTCGTTCTTCGGCCGGCAGCAGTGCTAGCTGTTCTTTTCCTCCTGCAAGGCCAGGCGCGTGTCTGGCCCGAAAGGCGCGGCACAATGGGCAGCAGCATGCAGCAGCCGGCTAGAGACTTATCGCTGCTTCGCTGGCGGACAGCGTCTGCCCGCCTCGGGCACCGCCGAGTCCGCGCCGGAGACGTGGACGCACGCGCCGTGATCCCATTGCGCATAAACAGCGTCGCCGCGCAAGGGGCCCCATTGTTTGTCCTTGAGCAGGGATACGCGAGCGATCGATCCGATTACGGATGTCTCTGGATTTGTGTTGGCCTTCTGTAACTGACGCCTCTGGGAACGAGAGCCGATAGCTCAACGTGAGAGACGAAAGCCGTTTTTCCTGCGCCACTCGAGGCGGCTCGTCAACATCGTCACCTTTCTTATTTCCTCCGCGAGTAAGACAAAAGAGAGCAGATAAAACGCAATGCCTCCTCGCTCCGTAAGACAGTACGATCGAGATTTCTGTAGCGTGATAGATGGCGCATTTCTAAGCAAGTCGTTAGAGGCGAGTATATGAAAGCGATCACGAGATTGTGTCACACGGGCATGCAAGTCACGAATGAGGACGCAGGAGTTCCAACGCGCAATAAGGTTGTAATGGCGCCGTATTAGCCACCTTCAACCTAGAGAAGCCTACATCGCTGGTTCTGCCTCGAACATCGATAAGCGGTTGTTGAAAATAGTTTTTTTATACTGCTCCAAACTTCTACAGTGCGCGACTTATATAGAGCGTGATGGTTTATACAGAGTCGGATTCGGACACACACACACACACACACACACACACACACATATATATATATATATATAGACGTCACTTTTGTCTCATGAAGTCGTGTTGTGCCTGAGTCAGGAGACTGAGACCTGAAGTCGACGATTATTGCACGGCGATGACGGTTCGACGGTTATACTGATGATTGATTTGTGGGTTTTTACGCCCCAAAACCAGATACGATTACAAGAGACGCTGTAGTGGAGGTCTCCGGAAATTTCGACCACCTGGGGTTCTTTAACGTGCACTGACATCGCACAGTACACGGGCCCCAACATTTAGCCTCAATCGAGATGCAGCCGCCGCGGCCGGGATTCTATCCCACAACATCCGGATCAGCAGCCGAGTACCATTGCCACTAGACCACCGCGGCGGGGCTCCACGGTTATATTTAACGTAACCGTCATAACGATGGTGGGGTATCAACGGCGACGTCGGCCATACATGATGACGAATATTCATTCATCCAATTTTAAGGCAGCCAAGATCTTCGAGAAAGCAACGTAGCGAATGATTATTAAGCTGGAAAGTAATGCGCATAATTCTTATTTTCACCAAATAATTATCATTTCACCAACCGATCTGCTTTCTTGAAATTTCGCGAGTGTCATTTTCAGACACACTGCAACGTGGCCTGCGATATCACATGTGTGCCCGTGTTAGATAAATAATTTAGAGGAGCAAACGGGATATTATCTCCTAGTTCACCTCCCTGCCTTCCACACAACTTCTCTCTCTCTCTCTCTCTCTTGGGGCTCAGCGAACTAATGCACCACAGTCGAAGTTCTTTCCACGTATCACCAGTTTTATTTCGCCACTAAGTACCAAGCGTTACCGAAATAGGATTTGTTTAAACGACGTTGGAACGGACAGAAAAAAAGTGTTCCGTTGGTGCACTAAGTCCTTTCAAGGAAATTACGCAGAAATTAAGAACAATAGCTCCATGTGCTTGAACTTAATTATGGTGAACAAAGCAATGCGATTGTATCGGTCGCCACGATTAGCGCCCCTTTATAATCAACATTTGCCGTCCTCTTTTTCTCTATCAGGTAAATGATAGGAATATCGGCCCCGCATGCGTGATCCATTATAAGGACATTATATGTATATTTCTATTTTTTTTATGCTGAGAAATATGCATTCGCATCATGTCCTTTAAAAAGCTATGGACCATTACGGCCACTGTTTCTATTTGTTTTTCATCCCCCCTGACAATCACACCGTTCGCAATGGACTCTTCACACGGACAACGCTCTTCTGGTGTACTTAAATGCGAGTCACATGGGCGTAAGAATACTGTTGCACGGTTGTAATCTTGCTTACAATGTTGATATATGGCTGGCGCACAGCCGCTATTTTACACCATTTTAGCGTCATTCACCACCTGAAAATGGTGCGCGTTGCGCAATACAAGTTTCAGTAAGCGTACAACGGGAAGGCAAAGAGGAGCAACTCTGTTAATAATTTCTGGTGTTTTACGTCCCAAAACCACGATATCATTATGAGAAACACCGTATAGGGGAGGGCTCCGGAAATTTCGTCCACCTGGCATTCTTTGACGTGAACTGACATCGCACAGCACACGGACCTCACATTCCGCCTCCACCGAAACAGTCGCAGCGGCCTGGATTCCATTCCGCTACCTTCGGATCAGCAGCCGAGTGCCATAGCCACTAGACCACCATGGCGGGGCGAAGAGCTGCTCTTGAAGAGCCCCGTCACGATATTGTTGTGATGGTGACTCACGTGAGGCCCGTGAGTGAAGGTGTTAGAATGCCTATATATATACGCGCTGTGTGTTTTGATGCGAAAGCTACAAAATCAGGTGGCTTCGCAGCCTTTACTTGCTGAAGTGTATATATAGGGCAGCGTTCTGGTTTGCGCTGCTGACATTCAATGGTGTGCACGCACAGATTAGCTTTCCACCTGAGAGTAACAGCGGTTGTGTATGTATACATGCATGCCACGGTGTAGATGCACTTAATTGAAAAAGAAGGAGAGCATAAACCTCAAGCACTATCTATCAGATCCGTTCATCAGACATGGACAAATGCCAATGGTTGCACTAGTCTTATCTTGCGCAAACCACTGTCGTGAGGAGAGATGAAGCAGCTCCCGGAGTTCCATAGTCGTTCCATCATTCAGACCTATATCTGGTATACATTATACCTACTGCGCAGCAGCTGTTCGTTCTCCCGTGGCTTGGGGTGCGCCCTATAAAATCCGCATATGTTTAGAACACTCTATACGAGAATATCCAGTGCAAACCCAAACTTCGATATGCCTCCCTTCCAGGCAAAACTGCAACTGTTTATTTTTCTTCCGAAAGCAGCATGTGTTCTTTCGCACTGAGCAGTGGCATTTCACTGGTAACTGCTTTCTCCATCCTGTGAATGCGCGTGTCCATCGCTGCTCGCTGCAGAATTGTGTAGCCGCCTTGGGGATTCCGCGCTCCTCCGGTTCAAAGTGTCGCGAAATGGCGCACCTCTGGCGCTATTCCCCAAAGGGTCGCCGGTCGCCATTTCTCGGCGTCGCCGCGCACAGAACCGCCGCGGAAGGGACGCGCTGGGCCATCGCTCAGCGGCAAACTCGCAATCTGCGCATCTCGCTCGAATCGCTGCCTTGTATACGGTGAGGCAAACAGCGCGAGCGCACGCGGCCCAGCGATGCGACACTTCCATATGGAGGCGTCCCACTTTATATTTATTCGAGCGTGCAGGGCGGCTGGTAATGCGGAAAAATAGCCCAGCTACGACTGGCAAATATAGGACAAAAGACGGGAGCCGTCCTCGGTCGCCCGGCGAATTCCCAGCTGGTTTATCTTTCAATTCCCGGGGTCCGGCGTCTGAATGCCTGTTGCTCGCGGGAGTGCGCTTCCGATCAGCGCAGCCACTCTGGCGCTGAGCGATGGGCCTCGTTTTAGAAGGAATATTTGCCGATTGCAGCTCATTTATCTCGGTGCCTATTTTTCCTTCCCGCGGCGGCCACTGGCTCTCCGAGCGTTCTTTATTCGGGACTTTGGGGATTTCAGCGAGCTGTGTTTCCCCCAGCGGCCGATGGGGCTCCGCGCTCACCTTTCCACGGCGGTGGCTGCTGCTGCTGCTGCCCTCCCGGTTACGCAACCCCGGCAGCGTGTCTCTCCAATGTGGCGCTCTCTTCCCAGCATTTGATCTGCTTCGTATACTACGCGTGGAGATGGCCCTGTGCGACGCGGCTCTCCTTGCATTCGCGGAGTCCACTCACTGCCAAGACTCGTATATCAGTCTATACACACAGGCGCGCACACACAGCACACACACACACACAGGCACATACATACATACATACATACATACATACATACATACATACATACATACATACATACATACATACATACATACATACATACATACATACATACATACATACATACATACATACATACATGATTGTGGAGATGTAGTGTGAACAATAGAGTTCAAATTGCTTCTCTCCTTTCCTTGGCAGGCTGTCACATGCCAATGTCGCTGTTTTTCTTCTTTTTGTGTTTCTCTCAGGATGCAATTTCCTCCGGCCTCTTTACGGCGAATCTGGGAGGGTTTTGCGATACTCTGACTGTCGCCAATAATTAAGGTCCAGCTGCTGGCACTAATGAACCTTTACATATACCGCCGCCCTCCAATGCTGGCGGTCCGGCAGGTGACAGTAGCTCTGCGGCATGTAAAATACGTAGCGAGTGTTCTAGAGGGTTTCTTTTTTTATACTTGCGGTCAACTTCCTGTGGCGAGGAAGATGGTGTACGCCGCGGCAAATCGCGCACGCGTGAAGGCGACATTGAATAGAGTCCCTAAGTCTCGTTCTCGTTTACTCAAGATGAGAAACAAGAAAGACGTACGTCTTAGTTATTAAAACATAGATATCAAAATAAACAGAAAATGAGAAACGGTTTGTGTCGGCCAAGCAACATGGCATTGTGTGAAAGCACATTCGAAAGCCACGGGCATTATCAAGCGTATATAGTTGGAATCCTAATGAACGCACAGCGTCATAGGCCGAAGGAAACGCATGCAAGCGATGCGGAGCCGAAGAACGCCTGGCCAGAGCGTGGGCCCATTTGAAGCCTCATGTTCTTTCTAGACACCCCCGAAACCTCTACACATATATTAGATATATACAGCAGAAGTGTTCTCACGAGAAAAAAAATTTTTTTGCGCTTTGCTCTTGAGCCTTTCAGTGCATGCGAAATCACAGCGGGTAGCAAGCAGTTATGACCTAGAATACATAATCTGAAAAGAACAAAACATAACGCGCTATTGAACACTACTTGACAACACGGTGCGTAACACAACTAGAGTGCTTTCGCCATTTTCGCTTTCCATTCGCTGAGCCCTAACTGAGTCGTCCGCCAATATAAGTCGACAGTATGGGCGGTTACTGAAATGCGGTGGCAAGTACACGAATGTAAAAGTGCACCCGTGTATGAACACCTATTCTGCGTTTTCTCAGTCAGGCTCTCTCTCACACACACACACACACACACACACACACACACACACACACACACACACAGCACTTGACACTTTCCGCATTCGAAAAAGTGCACCCAGAAAGCGAAGAGAGTGGAACACAGAAAACTTACTGTGTAGCCACATCGAACACACTGTCACAGTTCTGAAGCTATAGGTACCTGTATACGTACCACTGGAAGAAAGAGGCGGGGTTTTCTATATGCTAGGTTCTGTTCCACATGCTACAAATTATGGGTGCGGGAAAGAGAGAGAACTGGAGCCGTAACGAATGGGAGTTTATTTCAGAACAGCTAGACTGAAATAATGTGGCGGCAGGGAGACAAGCAGAGGACAAAGACATTGCAGAATTACCGCATTGATTAGTAACGCTAGATCAAGAGGAATGGCCACACCGAATTAGTCCGTAAATGTTTAGCCAAGGTCATCCTAATAATGCGTCAACTAAGTTGTTGGACCTTATTACTGGTATGGCTTGAAACATTCGACGTCCCTAAACTGTTAGATCATAACAGCCTATCGCGTCAGCCGTTCCGCGGTATCTTTCCTTTACAGATCAAGAACAGCGGCTATTGGCGAATCGCAAGACGTCGATGTTGCGCATCGAGACCTTGAACCGCATCCCGGCCGCAGCGGCTGCATTTCGATGGAGGCGAAATGTTGAGGCCCGTGTACTGTGCGATGTCAGTGCACGTAGCTCATTTATCTCGGTGGTCGAAATTTCCCCAGGTGGTCGAAATTTCCGGAGCCCTCCACTATGGCGTCTCTCATAATCAGAGCTGGTTTTGGGACGTAAAATCCCAGAAATCAATCAGACCTTGAACCAGCGTTAAAGAGTGTTCATATTCGGCAGGCAGAATCACGGCTCTACGACATGACGCGGTCAAGAATGGACGCGGTCATTCTTGACCGCTCGCTGACCGTTGACACCGCGAGGGAGGAGAGAGAGACGGGACGGACGCTGCTGAAAAGCACAAGACGAACGACGCTTTGTGAAAGAGGCTTGGAAAAGGGGGCCCTTCTTTGTTGTCAAAGTTGTCAAAGCGAATGTTGTGGGAATGTCAACGCCGTGCTTAGGATGAAGCGACATATCCCCGGTGACGTTCCCTGGAGCGGAGGAGAAGGACCAGGGTAAGGCGGTTGGGTTACATGCAAGAGGGGGAAAGGGAAACGTCGTGCACCGGTTTACCGTGGCCCTGCAGAGGTTGTTTATTGCTGCGTCGATATTTATCATTCGATGCGGCCGCGCTAAACTGACGCGTAAGGTTTGGTCAGCTGCGGTCGGAAGGGGATTCGTATGCGACTGTTTACTGTCCGTATATAGTGAGAGCTAAAAGAGATGACGTCGCATGTGTGTACCAAATTGATGTGTTCCTGTTAGCTGCGTGATGTAGTGTGGCTTTTCACGTGTTTTACTGCTTCCTTTACGAAAAAGGAGTAAGAGAATATACTTATATTTATGTCATCTATTTAAGGAGAGAAGCTTGACTCCAAAGAAAGAAATCACGTGTGGTTCATACCCACGTTTGGATATGCGTGCATGAGCCAGACCCCCTAATGTTAACCTAAAGTATATCCCAGTCAACAACCGTTTAAAAGCAGCAGTTTCTAAGTTGGCTAATTAATTGATATTAATTCTTTACCTGAGGTAATCTTTATAAAATAGTCTGACGCGACCAAGACGCAGGGAACAACGCTAAGTCGGTTGCAACCCCATAACGCTCACGTGCATTTTTTGGAAGGGTGGTGCAAGTTAGCTGTACACGTAGTCGGCTCTATTGTGATTCAACGGTGTTGCTTCTTCGCGAGTAAGTTCATCGATCACCCTGTTCTGATATTAGGTCTTATGAATCGAAGCGATCGCGGATTTCGTCCCTTGGGTTCCTCTAAATCTTTCGAACTCTCGACTTTAGGGCACCTGTCAGCGCTTCGCGTGCAAGGATATTAGCTTTTTTCGTTCTATGTGCGGCTTCGTCTCTCGACCTTCCGCGACACAACATATCACGCCTTCGACGTAGGATATTCTCGCAAGGGGGGAGAATGTTATGCGTAAACCGGGGAGATACTTGCCGACGCGATACTGTGGAGGCAGATACAAACTCGCACGTTCCTTATGCCTCCTCTTACCGCCATACTTCGCATCCATGCCATATTTCTGCGCCCTATTGATTTCCTCTTCTCAAATAGTAAATATCGATCAGGTTATGTGGAAGTGTACTCAGTACCCACAACCTAAAGCATATTTTAACGTTATTAGTAAGAAGCAGTGGGAGTTTGCATGTGTAACTCGGCGCTATAGGTCCAGGAGCACGATCTTGGATGGGCCAAGAGAGTCCTGCATGGGCAGGCCACTTCGCTCCTTGCACAACAGCTCGCTTTCTTCCTAGGATAAAGTAACTTTTCTTCCATTCTCTCTCTCTATCTCTGTCTCTCTCTCTGCTAAGATTGTTTTTCCCGAGTTCTACATGACAATTATTAAATAAAAGCCAAGCAGCACAACACAAATGGCTATTCGGGATGATTAGAACCCCGCCACGCCTTTCGAATCCTAACTCTGACTACTGCAGATCGAGTCGCACTTTTTCACGCAATGTCGTTATAAAGTTGACCCACACATAGACCGATCGACACAGCTCCGTGCGCACACTGTAGAGTGCAAAATCGCTCCAATATTCATGCACTTATCATTTTCAGCGTTCGCGGAATACTACGTATATGGATAGTGAACGCTGACCCTGGCTGGGCAGCTGAATCGGAACTCTTAATGGCATTATTTATAACGCAAACTCTCTGAATTACGGTCACTCATGGTCGACCTGAATACAGATGTGTAATCAGGGAAATATGTATAGGTTGTTAACATTAGCATATATGGCTCTTGTGAGTGTGAACTTATCAATTTTTGTTAACACATTAACAGGCAACTCTCTTAATGAAAGAAGAAATATTGAATACATTCATTATTAGAGTTGTGGGGAACCATGTATGCTACTATGCCACATCGTGATCTCGTTTTAATCTAAACTCGTTGTCAGTGGTGCATTCAAGGACTGTAAGAAAAAGGGGTGGAACGGCGATTAAAAAAAAAGAAAAAGAAGAAAGCTAAATGCGGAAAAGAAAGCCTGTACGTCTACTCGGCGTCTATTACTAGGAGATATCACACAAAAGATTAATACGATAATATATCCAGAGTGATCATAGACACTAAATTTCAATTAGCCTGGTTAAAGCAACTCAAACGCCTGGATAGGTTAAAAACGTAATGAGAACTCCTTAGTGAGATATGCCAGTTTCTTGAACTTTATTCATTTAAACTACATATAGATTTAAGAACCTTTAACCGTCATGTTCGTGAAGTGCCTCTCTCTCTCCCTCTCTCTCTTTAGAGATGTGAGTACTTTCTATTCCCCATTTTCAGTATTTTCAGTTTAATATTGTGGCAATAGACTTCTTGAGTATGGCGGTGCTTTGTCCAGGACCCGAACATGTGCAAGCACACAACACGACTCGCAACGTTACTCGCACATGTCTTTTCAATACAGAATCAATTTCCACTAAAGGTCACAAGGCTGAGCTGTTATGGTAATTTTCTTTTTTCGGCGTTGACTGGAACCTCTATGCAAATAACTATATCGCCGCAGTTCTGACGGTGATGTGGCAGAAACGACCAGTCTCGTTACACAAAACTTACCAGAGGGGCAAACAGAAGGCATAACCAGGCCGGAAAGACAAATGGTGTGGCCACCTCTTATCATTTTCTCTTGTGGTCCATACAGTACGGTTTGTCTGCATACATCATCGATCTTTCGTTCGTAGTGTTTTTGAGGGTGCTAGTGCTGCTCCGTGCAGTCGCCTAATCACGTGACCCTTTTTCGACCCTCGTGTACTTGCTTAGTATCCCGAAAAACGAAAACCATTGCTCCATGAAAGTGCATTATGTGGACACTAGTTAGAAGAAGAAGAAGAAGAAGAATGCTTTATTTTCAATGCAATTGTTTACAATACATTTCTGCGAAAACATCCGGATCCGTAGCCGATAAGGCTAGTTGAGGATCCGTACAGACAAGGCATGTTGTAGTTTAATTAGCGAGTACAAAATTTTCACAAAGAATTCCGTCACTAATTACACAATCAAATACGGTCATGTAGGAAAAAAAAACAACAGAAATAATGTGAGATGTACATACATTTCAACGACATTAATATGGCAACTGGTAACTGCCCGATAGAAAGAGTTTCCTGAGCGACTGCATCATATTTGGTAGACCTTTAATTAGGGTAGGGATACCGTTCCAAATTTTAGCAGCAACAAAGGGTATTGTTCGACGGCCGTAGACATTGCGTACTATAGGCAGATTAAGATTTTGTTGTTCGGCCTGCCGAGTATGACCTGTGGGTTTTAATAAAATTGATGCGTGAAAGGGTACATTATTATGCATTATTTTGTGTACTAATATTGCGGTTTTGTATTGTCTAACCATATTAAAAGGCATTATATTGAGATTTCTGAAGAGTTCAGCCGATGGTGCATTCTTGGGTGCTGATGCAATAGTTCGTACAGCTCTTTTTTGCAGAGTGGTAATGACCGAGCAATGTGAGGCATATGTGAAGCTCCATGATTCGATGCAATAAGTTAGGTGAGAATGGAAAACATTAAAGTATAAAATACGGAGTATGTGTGCGCTAAAATAGTTTCTAGCCTTAAGTAATGTAAAGCATCCAAAGCTTAGTTTTCTACACAAATTGTCTATGTGCGATGTCCAGTGGAATGACTGGTCTAATGTTATCCCAAGGTAAGTATATGCGTTTACTTTATCAATGGGAGTTTCCCCGATGAATAGACCACGTGTTTCAGGTATCTCTTTTCGGTTGGAGGCGAAGACTACGTACTTGGTTTTTTTCGTATTTAGTGATAGGTTGTTTTGTTTAAACCACTGAGAAGTCATTTGCAATTCTTCATTGGCTAGTGATTCGGCTTCCTGAAGAGAGTGATGAGCTATAAGTAAAGCTGTGTCATCTGCATACAGAGCTGCTTGCATGTGGGTTAAAGATAGGGGATAATCATTAATGAACAGGGAGAACAAAATCGGCCCAAGCACTGAACCTTGCGGCACACCAGTTTCGACGAGTTTCCTGTTTGATTTCTTACCAAGTATTTCTACATACTGAGTCCGTTCGGACAAATAACTACGAAAGAACTGTGAAGATGTTCCTCTAAATCCATAGCGTTCAAGTTTGTTAAGCAATATATTGTGGTCCACCGAATCAAATGTTTTTTTTATGTCAAGGAAGATGCCAAGGACGAATTGGTTATCGTTTAATGCGTGGTTTACTGTTTCTGCCACAAAGCTTACCGCAGTAGCCGTACTGTGTTGTTGTTTTCTAAAGCCATGTTGATTCGGAGTTAGGATATTGTATTTTGTAATAAAGTCCATCATTCTTTTGGCAACAAGCTTCTCAAAAAGAGTGTTCACACATGATAGAATTGTCATGGGGCGATAATTTCCTATATTGTCAGAGCATTCGCCTTTGTGGATGGGTGTCACCCTCCCTATCTTAAGCTGCTCGGGGTACACGCCTGTCGTGAAGGACAGGTTGAAAACAACCGCTAGGGGCGTGCTTAAGGTTTCGATATTATCCTTCAATATTTTAACAGGTACTCCATCATGTCCCATAGCCTTGTGTGATGACATCTGACGTACAACTGCCTTAATTTCATCTTCAGTAATTTCACGAAAGAAGAAAGTATCCTCGTGAACAGCAGGGAATGGTGAGCTATGTTTTTCGTTTGTGTTTGTTGCCGACTTCTTTCCTATGGTTACGAAATAGTCATTAAAAAGTTCCGCTAGCTCCTTTTCATTACAACCTACGACACTTAAATTTGGTAAAACAGGTTGTCGAGGCTCCGGATTTACTACTGCCTTTATTATACGCCAAATTTCCTTTGTGTCACCGTTTGCTTTCATGATAAGTCTACTGTAATATTCCTTTTTTCGTTTTCTCATCATTGACAATGACAGATTGCGCGTGTTTCTGTACAATTCTTTATAATAACCGTTATCCTTATTTTGCTTCATTTTGGTCAGCCAATGTTCTCTTAGTCTAACAACTTTGAGTATTTCTTCGTTCATCCAAGGGCAAATTGGTGTGGACAAGTACGCTGATCTGCGAGATTTGCATTCTGCTTTTATGCATCGTGATTGCAACAGTGATAAGAAATTTGCGTAAGCTGCGTTCGCATCTGTATCGCTTGAACATAAAAACTGTGTTTCTTGGATTGCCCGTTTACTCTTTTCGTAATCAATCCTAAAAGATTGTGTGGTAGTCTGTTTCGCTGCGTGTAGCGAAACAGACTACCACACAATCGAGCACGCAAAATGTTCGATGGAAAAGTCATAATCCACACAAACGAGCACGGATTATGACTTTTCCATCGAACATTTTGCGCTTACAGCAACAGTTTCAAGGTTAGCTAATTAACTAATAATAAATAATTAAGGAACAGGAATTTAAAATCGGAAATGAACCCTTACAATGTGTAAACGAATACGTATACCTGGGACAGGTAACAACAGGAACTCCTACCCATGAAAAAGAAATTCTCCGTAGAATAAGGATGGGCTGGAGCGCATTCGGAAGGCATTACGAAATCGTGACTGGAAACTTACCGCTCTCACTAAAGCGAAAAGTACTCAATCACTGCATTCTCCCAGTACTAACGTACGGTGCAGAAACATGGAGGATAACGAAAAACTAGAGATGAAACTAAGGAGCACGCAACGTGCAATGGAAAGAAAAATGATAGGGGTAACCCTAGGAGATAAAAAACGAGCGGAATGGATCAGAGACCAGACAGGAGTAGCCGATATTACTATATCAATTAAAAGAAAGAAGTGGATCAAGGCAGGACATGTCATGAGGAGGAAAGATAACAGATGGGCAGTAAGAGCGACGGAATGAATACCAAGAGAGGGAAAACGCAACAGCGGCAGGCAAAACGTTACATGGAGTGATGTAATTAAAAAGTTTGCGGGCATAAAGTGGAACCAACTCGCTCAGGACTGGGTGGATTGGAAATCGTTGGGAGAGGCCTTTCGTCCTGCAGTGGACCTAAACATGATGATGATGATGATGATGACCTGACTCGATTAAAAAGAAAAAGTCCGAAATCAACGCGTCGACAGTTAACAATACTACTAAGTCGTCCGCATCTTCATAACTCGTACTAGGACTCTTTAAAAGGGCGGACAACCAATTTATAAAGTACCTACCTGATTTTCTAAGATTTTCTTTTATTGCAACAGAAACCTTACCGGTCACAGTGCCTTACCTTGGAGTGGCAACGGGGAAAACACCGTGAAGAATATTTTATCACAAATTTTAAATGCGAAGCATTTCTTAGCGAACTTCGGCGAGTTTGAGCGTATCTATCTATCTATCTATCTATCTATCTATCTATCTATCTATCTATCTATCTATCTATCTATCTATCTATCTATCTATCTATCTAGCCGCCTAGATTTGGTGCTCTCCTGGCCGTTTCGCTAATCGGATGTTTACGAAAATTGGTATGCCACACCATGACTACATGACGAACATAAATGACAGGTCATAACATGAAAATCATGACATGCATGTCATGAGCGGCATGATTTACATGCCATGCTCTTGGTGCTCTCCTGGCCGTTTCGCTAATCGGATGTTTACGAAAATTGGCATGGCACAACATGACTGCCTGACGAACATAAATGGCAAGTCATAACATGAAAATCATGATATGCGTGTCATGAGTCGCATGATTTGCATGTCCCGGTCTTAGTGCTCTCCTGGCCGTTTCGCTAATGGGATGTATGCGAAAATTGGCATGGCACAACATGACTGCCTGACGAACATAAATGGCAGGTCATAACATGAAAATCATGACATGCATGTCATGAGCGGCATGATTTACATGCCACCTTGCCACGGTCTTGGTGCTCTCCTGGCCGTTTCGCTAATGGGATGTGTGGGAAAATTGGCATGGCACAACATGACTGCCTGACAAACATAAATGGCAGGTCACGACATGAAAATCATGATATGCATGTCATGAGTGGCATGATTTACATGCCACGGTCTTAGTCCTCTCCTGGCCGTTTCGCTAATGGGATGCATGGAAAATTGGTATGGCACAACATGACTGCCTGACGAACATAAATGGCAGGTCACAACATGAAAATCATGATATGCATGTCATGAGTGGCATGATTTACATGCCACGGTCTTAGTGCTCTCCTGGCCGCCTCGTTAATGGGGTGTATACAAATATTGGTATGCCACAATATGACTGCATGGCGAACATAAATGACCGGTCATAACATGAAAATCATGACATGCATGTCATGAGCGACATGATTTACATGCCACGCGTTTCGTTAATGGGACGTATACGGAAATTGGCATGCCACAACATGGCTGCATGACAAACATAAATGTCAGGTCATAACACGAAAATCATGACATGCATGTCATGACTGACATGACTTACATGCAACTTAATGAGCAAACAGACAAAGAAGCCTAGGAAAGCATAGGGGAAGTTACTTGTGGTACTGTAATTGTGAAGAAAGTAGAAAGGAATTAAAGTGGACGAAAAGACAAGCCTTGCCTTCGGTGGGAACCGAACCCACGACCTTCGGATGTCGCGTCCGATGCTCTACAAACTGAGCTACGAAGGCGGTCGTCCCCCCGTCCACTTTATTTGTGTATTTATGTACGTATTGTCCTGGGAGTGTTAGGCAGCGCCACTCATGGCCAAGGCGGCATGCGTGGAACACACTTTCTTGCCAGGAGGCGTCACGTAGAACGTGAACTTAGATGAGATGGCTGCTGCCCAATAAGCCCTCGCATGCTACCTAAGGCACCAAGTCTGCCGCAACGAGGCCCAACTATGAAATAACCCTTTCGCAACCCCTTCCCTTTCGTTATGATTTACGTGCGACGGTCTTGGTGCTCTCTTGGCCGTTTCGTTAATGGGATGTATACGAAAATTGGTATGCCACAACATGACTGCATGCCGAACATGTCTGACAGGTCACAACATGAAAATCATGATATCCATGTCGTGAGCGACATGATTTACATGCCACGCGTTTCGTTAGCGGGATGTATACGAAAATTGGCATGCCACAACATGACTGCCTCACGAACGTAAATGACAGGTCATAACATGAAAATCATGGCATGCATGTCATGAGCGACATGATTTACATGCCACGGTCTTGTTGCTCTCTTGTCCGTTTCGTTAGTGGGATGTATAGGAAAATTGGTATGCAACAATATGACTGCATGACGAACATAAATGACAGGTCATAACATGAAAAGCCTGACATGCATGTCATGGGTGGCATGATTTACATGCCTGGCGTTTCGTTGATGGGATGTATACCAAAATTGCTATGGCACAACACGATAGCATGACAAACGTAAATGACAGGTCATAACATTAGAATTATGACACGCGTGTCATGACTGGAATGATTTACATGCCATGGTCCTGGCGCCATACTGCCGTTTCGTTAATGGGACGTATCCGAAAATTGGTTTGGCACAACATGACTGCATGACGATCATAAATGACAGGTCATAACATGAAAATCGTGACATGCATGTCATGAGCGGCATGATCTACATGCCACTCGTTTCCTTGATGGGATGTATAGCAGAATTGCTATGGCACAACACGACTGCATGACGAAGGTAAATGACAGGTCATAACGTTAGAATCATGATATGCGTGTATGAGCGGCATGGTTTACATGCCACAGTCATGGTGCCCTTGAGGCCGTTTCGTTAACTTCATATGTACCAAACTCGGTATGGCGAGACAACAATGCTAATCATTTTACGTTCCTTATGCGTGCTTCGCATTTCCTTGATTCCCACTGCACGTGGGATCTGCCAATTTTTGCCTATTGAGTCTTAACAAGCTACACATATTGCAAAGAGTGGCCAACAGAAATGGGGTGTGTGCGCCAGGTTCTGCCGCGACAGGGCCCATGTGCGCAGCACGCGGGAAACGCCACGCGTACGCGCCGCGTTTAAATGCAGGTTGTAGGTTGCCGCGAATGCAGGCCGCTTCTAAGCATCAGCCCCACCACGGTGGTCTAGTGGCTATGGCACTTGGCTGCTGATCCGAAGGTCGCGGGATCGAATCCAGGTCGCGGCTGCTCATTTCAATGGAGGCGAAATGTTGAGGCCCGTGTGCTGTTCAATGTCAGTGCACGTCAAAGAACCCCAGGTGGTCGAAATTTCCGGAGACCTCCACTACGGCGTCTCTCATAATCAGGACTGGTTTTGGGACGTTAAACCACACAAATCAATCAATCAATTCAATTAAACGTAAGCTTAACTCTTCTTACTGCGTAATAAGCGAATAGGGCGGGGATGCGTTTTTATATACCGACTGTAATTTTAAGTGCTAGTAGAGGCTATCTAAACAGCTGCAGGCGACGTGTGCAGTAATTTAAGGACTCCAGAACTCAGTACCAAGGTTTCGCCACCGTGCCGCGCCATGTTGCAGTTGTCGCAATTTTAAATCTCAATTTGAAAATATCATTTTTAAAACATCAAGAGTGCTCGATTTCATCGCTATAACTTAGGGTCCTTCCAAATGTGGAAATGTCCGTTCACACGTACTGACCAGTTGTCGGTCCCTTAGAGCTTGGTGGAAGTTAACTGAAACATCCTCCATATGAGATTCTTGTCCTCTGCGCTCTAAATAAAAAAGAGGAAATAAATAGGACCGCTTCAAAATCTGAACCAATTAATGAAGGCAAATAGAAATTAGATCGTAGTAGGCAAAGCCACGAGAAGCATGCGGAGAACAGTAATTCGAGCGCTACCGATAATTTCCACGGAGTCCGAACGATCCAGTGTTCAGAATTGAGCACGAAAGTACCAACCTCTCTCCTCCTCATTATCTTTCAGTCCCTCTTTCCCATTGCAGGGTACACAACCGGTCTGAACCTGGTTAATCTCCCTGCTTTTCCATTATGCCGTTCTCTGTTGAATGAAAGAGTGCGCCAGAACACTAATGAAAAGAACTATCACAAGAAATTCTATGAAGCAAACCAGCAGCGATGACTATGAGGCGAGCACAATATGCAACAGGGCAGTCGGGTCGCACCGTCCTTTACTAACCGACACACACACACACACACACACACACACACACACACACACACACACACACACACACACACACACACACACACACACACACACACACACACACACGCACACACACACACACACACACACAATATATATAGCGTGCGCATATTCGGCAGTAGGTGGTGCTCACGTCTGCACGAGGATACAGCGCTGGCAATTCACGAACGACCACGACAATGACAGGTCCGTCTCGCTGTCGAAGTGCTGACTATGTTCGTCCATTTTTCGATTCAGCGTCGCTTCTTACGAGAAACTAATAATAAGAGATCAGTGATCGTTCACGGCGAAATAACCTCTGGCGTCCCTTTGCGGAACTTGTTCTGCGTGCCAACGTGCAGTCTCTTTGCAAAGGAGCGTCTATGCATCTGTGTAAAAAGCCTCCCTGCGTGCAAATACTAGTTCTCACATTTTGCTGTGTGCTGTCTGACACACGAATGAACGAGGCCGATGAACGGGAGAGGTAGAAGGAGAGAGAGAGAGGGAGGGTGAATGTCTCACAGAGGTGCTTGTGCATGCAAACGACACACACGTACACACAATACTCTCTCCTTCTTATTCGCCGTTGTGTTCACCCTCACCCGTATACAGGGCCAAAACTGCCCTTGTTTCCGAGCTCCACACGTACGGCATTCCTGGTCGGAAGACACGGTATTCTTCGTCGCTGCGTTTTGTAGGAACAACATCGAACCTTTGTCGACATGTTCACGACACCCAGCTATGGGCTCGCAGCGAGACATACTCTCCCCCCACAGGACGACGAGCATTGAGACTGTCACACGGCCAACATGCCAACCAGCCTCGAAGCGGCAGAACAATGCGAGCAAAGCGAAAATCTAGGCGGCTGAGCGCGCGCGAGCGAGATGCGGCATTGTGGCCGCGGCTCATATTATGCTTTAGAGCGATCCAGGAGGAGTCCCCTGCGTTGCACAGAGCAGCGTGGCGGCCGCAGATCAATCTCAGCTCCCGCGGCCGCAGCCCCGGGTCCGCTTTTTCTTTTTTTTCTTGCTCTCTCTGGCTCGGGTGTTCACGAAGAAGGAGGGGAGGTTGGCCAGCAGAATGCCACGATCCGGCGGCCACTCTTCAGGGGTCCTTTGTGGCTGGTGCCTGAATAGGCGAGACCCCCTCGGCGCTGCCCGCCCCCATACATTGAGGAAGCCCCAAGAGTTGCCATTTTTCCTGCCCTTTATGGGCGCTCTTCTCGCCTAGATATACATATATATCTTCGGGACGGACCCACAGCGAGCACCTTTGTGCGTGTCACTTCTCACCTGGCATTTAGAAGAGAAAAGGCTGAAATCGAGATTTCACACCTTTGTGCCACGGCGCCCCTCCGGGCACGCAGCGTGGCCCGCGCCCTCGGTGGTCTATTCGCGTCTCAGGAAGTCGACTCCAGAGCACAAAGCTGGCCCTCGGCATTATGACAACAGCACCGCCCCTGTCATTCACCCGGCTCAATGGTGGGTGGCTCCCGGGGTCGACCGGCGCTGAAAAGCTGCTCCTATTTACGGCCAGCTTTGCGCGCCCAGGGCATATTTTATTCACAGCTCGCGGCTTAAAGACTCTGTCGCGCACTGCTCAATGCTCCGATCGCACCTGGAAGGTGCACGCTTGTTACACCGATTTTACTGCCTGTCGACACGAGGGCGGTGTGCCCCTCGGATCGCGCCAGCGACCGCCGTGCGGTGCGGCCAGATATGCGACCCCTGGAGCAAATCCTCGCCCACAATCAAGAATTGGCTTTTGTCCTGCGGTACTGGTCAGCTACCGTGGATATCACGCTGAAGCAGAGCCCTGGCCGTTGCTCAGGCGTCTACATATTAGGCGCAATACTGCACTGGTAAATGCGCTCCTCAGATGAGACGTATGCGTATAGTTTCGGTTTACTGGCCCCCGTCGTCAAAGCATGCCGGTTGCCTAGTGGTGAATGCAAAATGTCTTAGAGTGGAACGTATATGACAGTTTATAAGTGCATACTAACGTTCCTTTTAACTGCATGCTCGTGTTGGCATGGGCATGATAGCAGAACTTTCATATTTGATGCTTCCAAATAGGAAAAAAAAAGGGAATCACCTTTCGCCCATGGAAGTAAATGGAAACGAAAACAGCCTGCACTGCATTACGAAAATATTGCACATTTATAGCTACCTTACTATGTCAGTGTATGTTTTCCAGTTATGCATGTTTTAAAACAGGCTAGACGGAGCAGCAGTACGCGTCACGTACACTTTGTGCTCGTCTTGGTGGAGACCACAGCGAATTTTTATGGTCCTAAATGTACAGAAAACTCTCTCCCGCCCGCCACCATTGCCTCTGCCTCTCTGTTTGCAGACCAAGCACCTTCTTCTCTTAATTTGGCCAGCGTCATAAGCATCCGTCATGGGGCGGGGCAAAGCACTTTTTCTTAAAGTAATTCCTTGGACTGCTAAGTTCTATCGCAATGACTGTGCGCTCTGCTAGGCCAAGTGACGGCGCGTAAGCTTTACTGGGCCCATGGCTATGATAAGTACATGGCAGCAAACTCATTACAGTATGATGAAGCGAGTCCAGAAGTCGTGTGCTTGATGACTGAGTTGATCAGTGATTCAGTATTGTCTTTCGTTAGCTTTAGGCTGTTTTGCGCTGCTTTGGCGATTGTCGAAAGATGGTTGTCTGCGAGATTCAGAAAAATATGCGGGAATACGAAATACGCAACTTCTTCGGCGCTGCCTATATTAAGCAGTTTATTATTTAACGTAAGCTTGTGAAGGATGCAGAAAATATATAGGGACCTCTCGTAGTGACCCACCGTATGAATTCTCATGGACATGGAGGGTACACTGTATATGGGATAATTTCGTCTTCGAAATTCTGACACGTCCTGTTGAACGCTATAGTGGACGTGTTGGCGGTCAGGGTGGTAATTTTTGCATGTGAAGATTGATGGCACTGCATACATAACTTATATACACCGGGGATATGCAGAGAATGGCGAAATCCAACAAGTAATAATAGACGCTGCCAATGGTTTCATACTGTAGATATCCACGTTTCGTTCAAAGGCCATGGGGGGGAAAGGGGGGAGCGGACAGCATTTGAACTGTGCTCTGTAAAACCATCTTGATCTGTCTGTCGTTGTAGCGTTAGACCTGCTCACGTTGCTATCAGTTCGGAGGCATATTCAGTTATTGATCCCCACACCGTCTTAATTCTATCCAACCTCAAGACACAGTGTAGGAACGCGGAACAGGAATGGCATGCGTCTTTGTTTTTTCGGTGTACTATTAGCCAAAAATTTAAACGGACCACGGCTTAGGCGGCGAGGGCGTTTGGCGGGCCACAATGCCGCGTTGTTTGCTCGTTCCGCGCGCTCATGTCGAGAGTGCCCCGAGTGACGTTAAACTTTGCCCGCGTTGTGGTCACGTATAGGCGCTCCGGTCGCTGAATGCACGATCCATCTACATTTACGGCCGATAGTAAATTTAACTGCAGTAAATAGTTAATCAGTTAATTATCCTAGTCTCAATATCACTTTCAGAGTTCCAGAGGAGGGTGTTGAACGTTACCAAATATTCATGATCGCAGCTTCACCTTAGCACTTGTTGCCGGGATAAGGTGAGAAGGGGCTTCAGTCTTGTTACATTCCTAGGAACGAGGTAACGATGCTCCTCAGTTAATATTGTATCTTGAACTTGAATCGGACGCGTATAAATTCCTAGTGAGGATCACTAATATTTTCTTGAAGTTAGCAAAGGCGCGCGCGCGTGTTTGTGTGTGTGTGTGTGTGTGTGTGTGTGTGTGTGTGTGTGTGTGTGTGTGTGTGTGTGTGTGTGTGTGTGTCCTCTTTACAGCATATACCAAAGTGCAGCGACGAATTGGAATTCATAAGCGCCACGTAATAGTTAAACCTAAATTCACGGCTCTGTAGAACTTGGCGTTTGTGTAGCAAAGGAGCCGTCAGTGCAGTGTGTGCGGGCTGGTGTATGCGACGCCCACTCGACTATAGTAGATGTTATTCTGGTTAACCTTCCTGCCTGCCTTTCCTGCTCCGTATTTACCACCTTGAACGTTTGCTCCGGACGAACCGTGGAAACAAAAGAAAGCGTTCACACCTGTCCGCGCCTTTCCTTTGGTTCTCTCTTTTTCCTTAATGAATTTGTGTGAACGGAGATATGAAAAACATTGGTGAACAAGCACTAGACGACGACATATCTGGTGGCGACGACTCTGACGCTTGTCGTCAGCCTTGTCACGGTCAGCATCGCAAAATGCACCGCCATAAGTCAAGCTGCCGACGGCACCAGCTGTCTTAGTTTCTTCCATTAGCTTTATCCAGACACTATTTCATTCTTAAACCTGAAGTGGGGGAAAAGTAACGCGGCGGGCATTTGTCAAAAGGTATACGACTTCTCCCTTAGCTTTTCTTGGCATCAGTGATTCATTTCAAGCCCCTGCATGCGCACGTAATTACTCACACTTCTTGGGAAACTCTTTTACTCCACTCTCTGAGAGCCTCGAGAAACCTCGCCGAAAGCATTCATCGTCGGCTTCTTTCATTTATTTCGTACCTGAGCCAATGCTCCTTCACTTTGTCCCCCCCCCCCCCCCAAAAAAAAAGAAATATAGAAAGAATGAGGAGGAGAAGGAGAAGGGCAAACGCATGAGCAAAAAAAAAAAAAAGGCAACGCGGGACATTGCATGGGAAGGTTCATTTATTTTGTATCTCAGCGCGCTGTGGCAACCTGGACAGCTTTTTTTTTTTTTTTTTTCGGAGGAGCGTCAGTTTTCTCTCTTAATGCGGCGCAGAGGGGCTAGGTGGAGCAACAAGCAATTAATACCCTTCATTCCACGCTATCCGCGTAATTAGTTTAGAAATATCGGTTCAAATATACTAACGAGCCTCCTCCCCCCTCTCGTCCTCTTCTTTTCCTTTTCTTTTTTTTTTTTCCGGGGTATAACGCTGCTCGGCGTTGCTGTTAATTCCACCCTTCCGTTTCAGTCATCGTCACGTTGTGTTTTTCCTTGCCAGCCTCCCTTGCTCCTTCTGGCACCTTCCTCATTCTCCTTTGTCCACTTTTCTTTTTCTTTTCTAGCTTGTGGTTCACGTGCGCTGTTTTGCTTCGCCCTTTCCGTTGTGCCTCCATTGTGTCAACTTTCCGCACTCACGCCTGCTTGTTATTGATAAACTTTGCAGGCAGTACCTGGTGAACGATAAATGAAAAAAAGAAAGAAAGGAAAGGAAAGAAGAATTCACACTTTTGTTCGTTCATAGCAGCATTTCTTTTGCTATTTCTTATTTTTTTCTCTTTCGCTCGTTCGCGCGTGTCGCCTTGACTGTCCCGGAGGGTTGTCTCATCAGGGGAGACGCGCGACGCTTGTTATTGCGGTTTGCCACGCTGCCACTGATTATATTCGTGAGGCGGAGTTTCGCTTGGCGTGTTCCTCCACACTGGCGGCGGGACCTTAGCGACGCTGCATAGCCGCTTCTGAGCTTCCATCGCTGAACTCGTACGCATCCGCGCAAAGGGAGGAGAGGAGGAGACGGAGTAACCTCCGGTCGCGACTCGATAAGAAGCGCCGGCTGCTTTTCAGAGATCTTCAATGGCTGAACAAAAGGCTCCGTAACAAAATACCTCGCATAGCTCCGTGTCTAGGACCGTACGAAATAATAATAACAATAAAGCCTTTAATTTTCTTCGTTTCACTCTTCTGCGAGAGGACCCTGCCTGTCTTTTAGAACGAAAGAAGGCCATTGTCGGGCTCTCTGCGAACTGCAAGCGTCTCTGGAAGCTTGTTTATCAATTTTGCGCGGCTCTTCCCTCTCGTTCAACAGGCCTTCTTTTGTGAACGATACATTGCTGCTGAAGTGGCATTTTTTTTTTTCCATAGTAAACGCACACAAACTGAAATGCTGTGTAATCAGGATATAGGAATCGCGCCCCGTGATGACACAGACAGGATGATTATTGTCGCACAGTATTCCTTGGTTATTCCTTTTGTTTCGTGGCTAGCTTTGCGCCGTACGCTTCTTTATTTTTGCCGTCTTTTCGGTCTGCGTAAGAATGGAAATTAACTTGAGCTAGCTAGTCTTGGTTCATCTTAAAGTGGGTGCAGCGCTACACGAACACAGACAAAGAATATGCGCAGGACCGACGCTGACTCGCAACTAAATTTTTATTAGGAAACACAAATGAATATATAAGCGGTGCAGACACTTGGCAAAAAGGTACAAGGAAGATATATGACATGAGAAACACATGGGCATTGATATCAATTTTTACATGTGCTATTTAGGTACAAATATTCTGCGTCACATATAACGACAGACAGCTGGCTGACACACATATTGCCCTTCCTTCTAACATTTTGTTAGAATTATTTCTAATAAGTTGTGTTTCCTAATAAAAATTTAGTTGCGAGTCCGCCCCGGTCCTGTGCATCTTCTCCGTCTGGGTTCGTGTAGCGCTGCACCCACTTTAAGATGGTCTGCGTGTTGACATCATTTTAACGGACTGTAAGCAAGAACTCTAGAATGATAGGTGTGTTCTCGCGGAAGAAATGCCAGTTTCATAAACCAGCAAAACTATGATGGTGTCAAAAGTGCGATGGTGTCACCTGGTATCGTCCAGCTTCTCAAATCCGTCTGTTGTCATAATTTCCGACACGCAAAAGAAAAAGAGAGGGGGGGGGGAGAAAATATTGTGTTACGTTGACCCGTTGCAAAGAAATCCTAGAAAGACACGCAACTTTTACACTCGTTGTTGATATCTTAAGCGTCGTCACAGCCAGACCGCCTTCGATATATACACAGTGCGATTGGTTGTGTGCCCGTGCCTTCCTTTATATAGGTGCTTTCATCAGGAGCGACGCGAGGAATTCGCTCGGCTTAAGCTGCGCGAAAGAGGGAGGATCCGGCCGTAAAGATAGGTGGCTCAATACTGTCCGCACACCGGCGGACACTTGCTCCGGCCCAGCCGGACCGCAATCAAACGGTTCCTGGCGGACAGCTTTACGGGGCCGTGAAGCAACACGCTTGCCGGTGGTCACCGATGGCCCTCCCGCGATCACTTGAGCCGGCGTCACTCGGCCGATGTCATCGACCTTAATCAATGTGTCCGGAGGGCGCCCAGCTCTGGAATTCGCGGAGTTGTCACGGGCTTCCTTTTTTGTGGGGCCCCCGCATCCCGGAGACGCGCTTCCTTTTCTATCGAAAAGAGTTACGGGCTCCTGAATACGGTAGTTTGGCGCATGTCCTTGTTACGCGTCACTCTTTATACCTCTCCCTCGCCGTCTTTCCCATTCGCTGGCTCCTTTTGTTTGAACACCCCGGTTAAAACACGAAGGACGAGTAATTCTTGTCGTGGCGTTCTCGCCACTGAGTGTGTGTATATACCCCCTCTCCTCACTCTTCGCGGCTGGCCTCGGCGCGCGGCCGAGCCTCCCAAGGAACCCGGCTACAGAGGCGCGCGGGATTCCACGCTGGTCTTGTTTTCTTGTGGCTTTCCTTCGAAACACGGCATAAGTAACGACGGCTGAAGCTTTTATTCCCTTTAGTGGCGACTTGGCAGCATCGCAGTGTGCTGTCTGCCTCTTTACGACCCCCTGAGCAACGTCTGTCTCCGCAGCGTATATATGCGGCGCGCTTGCCTTCGCGTCCCGCCGCGCGATGTTTTCATATAGCGCCGGGGAACGGCCGAGAATTCCGCAGCTCGCGACATATCGTGCTTGTGCGGCGCCACTGTTCTCATAAAACGTGGCAGCTGAAGCGGCATCGGCGACCGTTTGTTCTCTTATCCGAGAGTGTAATTTACTCCGCGGAGGGGCTTTTATCCTTCCCAGCGCTCTTTGCTGACTCTCGGCGATGCCAAAGAGAAAAGAATCGCGGCCCGGTAACAAATACTCGTATAAACATGTTTCCGTGTCACGCGCGTAGACATATCGTACAAGACGGTAAAAAAAAAAAAAAAGAATTTCGAAGGGGGATATGAGCCTTCGGCAATTTTCTTCGTCTCTTTTGCTTACTTCCCAATTAATATAAATTACAGCGTACACTCTGCTATAGGAATGCAACGTGAAGCTGGTAAAGCTATTCGACCTTCACGGCTTGTAGCATGAACAGGCAAACCAAAAAGTGGATTGCATAGTTCTTTTTATTAATTACCCGTTGAGTTTTTCAAACTGTCCACTCGATGACTCCTGCTTCGGGGCAACTTGGATACAAACCGCTGCGATGGAGCAATAAGGGTGAAGTGCCTTGGTGAATTTAATAGCTTTACTGTAAAGCTTTACTGTATTCGCAAACTCAAAGTATAAAATGACATTTCTTTTTTTTTTTTCACTCGACCGAAAATAGAAAGAGACTATTCCAAGAAACGCATATGCCGCACACAGAATAACAGTTCTGCTATCACGCTGCAAAAGCTCATGCACGCTGATACGGAGCTAGTAACCCACTGCCTGCATGTGCATTTATTTGACTTTGTAACACACAGTGTTACAACTGCCGTTCATGGTCACTTTTACGTGAAACATTTCGCCCAGTCATACAGTTCATGATGACGCAGTCACGGCGCAAGGTCAAACCCGCCGCTGATATGATATTGGAGAAAATCGTTTTCAATACGTTTCCGTCACATTGATTCCGTTCGTTAAGGAAAACAGGCTTGAACAGCTTTTTTATGTTTCGTTCCTTCATATTGCAAGCAGCTGAAGTAAAGTTTACATCCAGGTTATCGGTTTATAACTATAATGAGCAATAAAATTGGTGTGCACTCCAACATCGCGCCGCTACCCGTATAAGGAAATTCAGGAAAATTAATCCCGGTTTTTATTTCTATAATTACATTTTATTGGGCGGATAGAGCATGTCACCTAAGCCGTTAAAAATGAAATTACGTACGAGTTTCATGGGCTTAGAGCAAGGGCCCGACATCATTAACGCGCGTTAAGTGTCACGTAATGTCGTTATCTTTTAATGGGAAAGTCCGCTTGAATGACGTGGGAAAAGACGGAGAATAAAACTGACGAAATGAAAAATACAAGCACCTCGTGCTGAGTCTTCACAAAGTATGCGTCTGAAGATTCTGTGTTGAACATAGCGTTGCGCTCTCCGCTATAGCAAAATACTCGTGGGGAATGGTACACTCCCATAACTATTAATGGTACAATGTGCAATTTACATCATAAAACAAAGTCCTCCGGAAAAGCTATCCATTAAACAAAGCTCCGCAATCCATATTTTCCACAGGTGTGGAGCAATGAGAGTAGGCGAACCATTCATAGACCTAATAATGGATCCAGCTGTAGTATTAATTGCTAGGACGTAATCAGTATTACGTAATCAATGTGACGCATGTTAAAATCATTGCACTGACTTCGAAGTATGAATGATATTTTTCCCCAGTAATAGAAATCATTCCAATGCCATAGATTTGACCAAATCTTTGCTGGAATTCAAGACTCAAGCAGAAGGAATAACGCAAGGAGGCGAAAAAAAAAAAAAACAAATTTGTGACCCTATCGCGGGTCAACTTTCATGAGTGCTACTACATACTCTTATCCTATACTTACGAGCTTGTTTTTAACAAAACTACAACGCTACGCTGAGCTCGTTTGAACCATATATAAGGAGACTGTTTGACAGTATTTTTTTTTCTTAATGCCTCCAGCATAAATTTTGTACGCACCTCTGAAAGGTCCGCATCAAAGTACGTGATGTCGCTGTGAATTAACTGTGATAGACCGTAATAGCTTTCAGGCGTGCAGAGTTCAATGACGCCATGATAATCCTTTGTTTCTTTATAAAAAAACCAGGCATATCGATATATTGCTTTTAGATGGTCACAGGTAAATCGAGATTGGAAGAAGGAATTGTTCAGTTAAGAAACAGGTGTATAGTCGATATTCTTGTCCACATTGAGCAAAGAGAGAAGAGGGGATCTGGTCTGGAGTGTAATGCATCGAACAGACAACCAGTGGTCAGTTAGTGCAGTGGAATGAATACCAAAATATAGGAAGCAGCCTAAGAAGGCAGATAATTGGCGGGGTGATGTAATTAAGAAGTTCGCAGGCATAAAATGGAAGCAGCTCGCGCAAGACAGGACAAATTGGATGTCATTGTAAAATGCCTTCCTCCTGCAGTGAACATTGAATAGGCAGAGGAAGACGACGATGATGATGAAGTATAGGCTACATATATAAAGTAAATGTCGAAAGACAGAACTTCAATTCCCTCTGCCATTTTAACAAGACCGCCTCCTGTCGGGAGTGGTTGTACGCGCGGGGCTGGTAAGGGGCTCAGCTCGAAGCCGAGATGTACACGGACTTCTCGCATCACACGCTATATCCGCAGCGTGAGCACGGTTTGCACAGGAAGGGAAGCCTCCCCCAGAAATCCGCTCATTTGCATCAAGTTCACAGCGCCGTTCTTCCCTGCGCTTGGCGCGGAGATATACGGATTCGTGAATCAGTATTTCCGTTTGCACGCTGCCACTGCCGCGCAGGCGTAATATATATCGGCCCCGATCGCTTTCCCCGCCCGGCAAAATTGAAAGTGGGCACGAGCCTCGCACCCCGGGCACGTGGCCGCACACGCCACACGTGCGGTAATTTCCAGACCCTCCGGTCCAAACTGCGCGTCAGGGACGGCGGCTGCAGCGGTGAGCGACGACAGCTTCCTTCCTGAAAGGCCGCCGCTGGGCGAAAAGAGAAAAGTTTGGCCCAGTATAGAGGTGGGGACGCGCCTGCAACCTCCCCGGTGGCGTGAGGTGCCGTGTTTCTTTTTCTGTCCCCTTGTTTCTTTTCCTGCACTTCGAACGACGCTGCTTGGCTATAGTTTGGGGGCACACTTTGACACCTCGTGTTGGAGCGGACGCTTCTCTTTTATTTTATTTCTTGTACGTCATCGACTATAGGAAAAAAGATAAGCCGACTGCGCTTTCGTTGTCACCCATGCTGGTGACTGCCCGTTGTTATGACGGCGAGGATACAAAAGTGAACGATAAGTTTTCATCAGAATGCGCAGAACGATGACAGGAGAGCACAAGTGCGCGATAGATGTGGCGTACGCATATGCATGAGCGGCAACATTAATCGTCAAGGCGGGTTCTATCGAAACGAAAGCACGCAATACGGCGATCAACGTCTTTCACTGAGAAATGTGCCCCGCGGTGTCTTTTCGTGGTGAAGCTCAATAAGGAAGTTCAGTGACAAGCACTCGGTTTTGCTTTGAGCAGTCAACCATCATTTCTTCCTGGCTGCAGCAGGGCGAAGAGATGTTGCGAAGCACGTATAATGTGAGACGCCCTTTCTGAGAAAAACTGGAATCGGTCCATTCAGAGCAAGAAGTGTCTGTTATTTTTTATATATATATATATTTTTTGCGACAATTGCGTTTGGTTTTGTCAGTCCACCTAAATTCACACTGGTCTTTCGCTTTGATATCACTCAAGACAATGAGGATCAAACCGTGTTTAAGACATCGAAACAGCTGCTTAATTACTTTGCGACTTTATTCCCTTGACTCATCTTTACCGTCTCAGACGCTAGTCGCGGTATCTCGACATGAGGAAGAGTGGGCGAGGCAGCGCGGAGGATCCTTCTGAGTGGCCGTGTCGGCGTCATGCGCGGACATGTTGCCGAGCATCGTCCACCGCCTCCTCGTGGCGGCGTAGAGAGCGTCACGCGAATTTCGGCTCGTCGGGAGGCCCAATCCATTAGGCGGTGGCGTGTCGAAGACAGGGGCCGAGTGTGAAGTCGGCGAGGCGCATCCCCTGGCCGCCGAGCGCGACCGCTGTGCGCGCGGACCTGTGCCGTTCTTTGTTGCCTCCGGAAGATGGATGGTCGATGAAGGATCGACCGCTCCGGCTAGGCCCGCGTCGATGAATGGGAATCGCATCGATCTCGCGGACGACTTCGTCCCCCCTCGCCGGTTTTGCCGTCTCCTGTCCCTCTAATAGACCCTTAATGAAATGGACCTTTTCGAGGGTTCTCTCGCGGTGGCATCTGTGCCGCTTGGCAGCGCACCGTCGCATTGTGTTTGCGCGCCCCTTTCAGGACGCCCGACGGGAGCAGCTATAAACTATAGCCGGAGAGTCCCTCTTGCATGGAGAGTCCGTGCCCGATCAGATGTTTATGTGTCAGCGCCCGCGCATTTCGCCGCGGGGGCATACAACGTTTACGCGTTCGACTCCCCGCCAGTGGCTTTCAAGGGGAGGAAAGTATGTGGGGAGACTGGATGATGGGTTAAGAATACTTTTTCGATATGGTTTACTCGAGCGAATGCTGACGAATAAAAGAGAGAGTGGGGGAAGGTATACGGCGGCGCAACTGGTTGTCATTTACGAACAGGTATGTTCGGCGCGAGGATGGGCTGGCGCATCCCTATGTAGAAGCAACGAATCTCCACTGC
Source organism: Hyalomma asiaticum (assembly GCA_013339685.2). Classification (NCBI taxonomy): domain Eukaryota; kingdom Metazoa; phylum Arthropoda; class Arachnida; order Ixodida; family Ixodidae; genus Hyalomma; species Hyalomma asiaticum. The sequence continues at coordinate 282,022,503 of CM023481.1, read as the reverse complement.
GTGCTACATCAACGGACCTCCCACTTACAAAGCGAGAACTTACTTCCAATAGCGGCAAGATTCTAGGCTCAAAATATTTTCTGCTTATTTGAAACGTCAAGAGAAAAAAAAAGGGGGGGGGGGGGAATAAATACGTGTGTACATTCCATATTTTTCTTAAAATAATTATGCAGGGTTACGTGCAGTGTCCGGGCGCAATGCTTTGTCAGGATTATTATTATTATTATTATTATTATTATTATTATTATTATTATTATTATTATTATTATTATTATTATTATTATTATTAGCGAAACGGGCAGGTCCTTAACTCGCAATGGTTGGTGTGTATCCGCTTAAATGAAAACATTTCGACAGAGATATGTCTGGCTGGGTGAAAGAATTTCGCGCTGCCTGCACGTACGAACAACTCAAATAATCTCCCATCAGAAATGCGTTTCTGTTCGGTAACTAATCAGTGACAGGAAAGTTCAAGGCGGAGTATTCTCAGTCCTGCTTGTTCTGGTAATCCGCACACCTCTTGCCTCTATATGTTCCAAACTGAAGTTGTATTAGTGATCGGGCTTTGCGTACCCAATGCTGCGTGTTAGCCACCATAGAAGCCGTTTACCGGGAATACAGATGTACTGTTACGTCCTCGAACACTATGGGTATGCAAACTTAACACATATGTTTTTAGGTACTATTCCACATGCATGTGTTCCATACTACCCACATGTATTATGCCATGCATTGGCATCGACTCCAGGGCAATGGGAGGGCCCACTGACCAGCTCAAGCCATGAGGACCAGCTCTTACTGGTACAGAGTGCGACAAGCAGCGACTGATCACGGACTGAGGCAAGTGGGAATGACCACCGTCGCTACTCTACAAAGTTCATTCCTCTCTCTCGCTCACTTATACCGTCTCTCACCGCCGAACTTCCTTTAGCTGTACGCGTCTTAATAGCATTTCTTTAGAAAAAGGGGGGAGGGGGGACAAGGACTTACATTAATCATCCGTATACCTGTGACAAAAATGAAAAAAAAAAAAGGAAATGTAGCAATAATATATTTTCTTTATTATTGGCAGCCAGTGTTGTATAAAGCACACGTCGGTCAGTTTGCTCTCCTGCGCGTTGCATTTTAACTGCCTGGCACTCGGAAAGATGTATACAACTACAGCACTTTATGCATCAGGCATTCATACTCAACGAGGCAGAGTGAGATACCCCTTGCGATCCCAGCAGCGTAACCATGAGACATGCATTAGGTTACGAGCACTAGCAAGTGCACATGTAGTTGCACTAAACTAAGCATAATTTCGTTTGATGGGCCATACATGATCCAAGCGATATCTCGCTAATCTGAAGCTCGCGCCGGAGAACAGCTTTTACGATTAGCTATTAACGCTCGATGTCAGTGATCACTGGGCACTTGCGAACTTTAGCCGATACTGCGTGCGGTTTTTCCGTGCAGATTGATTGTTTGATTGATTGACTGATGTCAGCGTATTGATCTCACACTCCTTGTGTAACTTGTACATTACTCATTCTGGTGTCTCTTCCCTTACTTTCTCGTATTATGTACAAACAAATTACCAGTTTGTTTTCTAACCGCAAACGAAGGGCCACAATATCTGAACTACTTCATTGTAGTTATTTGCAGCATTGTGATAAAAATATACTAATCAGCGTCGACTTAGGGTTGGGCTCCCGTGTACCCATTTCGCAAACTTTACGAATCTTGCGCACGTAACGCACGTAAACATTGGCGGCAAAAGGCGGATTGCGCGAGAGTGCCTGGTTACGAACCGAGTCAAACAGTGCGAGCGAAAGGATCACGACGACTCATGCGTGCACAAAGGAAAGGCACCACAAAGCGCGTCCGTCACTGCGGCTGCAAGAAGACGGCTCTAGCGAAGCACGCGTGACGGACGGATGCGCCAGTGTGTACGCATATATATACCGGGCGCCTATACCGCGCGTAAGGTGCGCGACGCTCGTCGCTTAAGCGTCATTAAGAGGCGATCCGGACAGGAGCGCTTCAAATAAACCGGGGCTAAGAGCGTCTAACCGCCGAGTCCTTTCCGCTTGTGCTGTGATTAAATCGCGGGTGGCGGCGGCCCAGGGCGCTCTTTAAGAGGGACCGCATCTTCCAGAGGAGCTAATCAAATCAATGATCCGAGTAATGGCCGAACGGGGAGCATCCAACGACTTTCCCGGATCGCCCCCTGGTGTGTGTTTTCGTCACATCGTCCGTCTGCCACGCGCTTCTCCCCCTGCGTCTGTGCGTCTGTTTACCTCGCGGCTGGCGGGGGCCTCGACGATTCGGGCTCTCCTCCCAGGCTCGCTCTTCCCCTGGCCTTCGTTAATGTGCCGGCTATGCAAAGCGGCCCGTGGGGCTTCGCGGGGAGTAGCCGCCCCTTCCGCCACCGGCTTGAAACTTCACCCCGCAGCGCACGCGTGAACAAGCGCGTGCGCATGAGACCACGCCGTATATATACGAGCCCATCGGTCACGCGTAACTGGGCAGCGGGTGTGTACTACATACATACGCCGCTGGATCGGCCGCAGCAGTCTTCTCCCCACGCAGTGGGCCCTACGAAACATCATGGACAAATCCTTGTTGCGTGTCTCTCGGAATGCTTCACTGTCGTTGCTTTTGCTTTCCTGTCCTTCAATCGCGCGTAAGCTGACAAGGTGACGCTTAGTTTTCCTTTAAACACGACACACGACTTTCTCGTTTGTTTTTCTCTTCTCTAACTTACTAAACAGTTAGTAAAATGCGTGTCTGCAAGTTGTTTTCTCAAGCTCTTCCACGGGTCTGTAGTTTATGAGGACGACGATTAAGCCTCGCTTGAGTGATTGATTTCTGGGGTTTAACATCCTAAAACAACGATAATACTATGACAGACGCCACGGTGGAGGGATCCGGAAATTTTTACCACCTGGGGTTTTCTAACGAGCACCGACCTCGCACACGGGCCTCAACAATTCGCCTCCATCGTAAGGCAGCTGCTGCGGCTGGGATTCGATCCCGCGACCTTCGGATCAGCAGCCGAGTGCCATAGCCACTAAAGACCACCATGGAGGGGCTAAGTCTCGCTTGGTTGAATTGTTTCCTGCGGAGAGGTTCGGGTAAGCACTCGGCTGCTGATCCGAAGGTTGCAGGATCGAATCCCTGCCGCGGTGGCTGCATTTCAATGGAGGCGAAATGTGGAGGCCCGTGTAATGTGCTATTAGGGAACCCCAGAAGATCGAATTTTCCGGAGCCCTCCCCTACGGCATCTTTTGTATAATCATATCGTCGTTTTGGGACGTAAAACCTCAGAAGTCAATCATTGAAACAGAGGAGAAAAGGCTGTCGTTGTAAAAAGTTACGCATGACATTCTCTATAGCTAGCCAACTCGTTGAAGTCAAAATTCTAAAGACGTAATGAGGATGATGATGATGATGATGATGATGATGATGATGATCTTTGTCTTCACGTTCGAGAGAGTCTACGCGTGCCGCCCACGGACACCAGCCATTTTATTCGCTGCCAATATATTCTGCGCTGTCCTGCTCCTTCCGAAAATCAAGGGACGAGGGTATGCTGTGAACGGGCCATATTCCCGCCGGGGATGCCGGAAAGAAGGGAACAATCAGAAGCAGGAGCTGTCGGCGATTCTCGTGAATGGGCTTCTCGGTCCGGCAGCGCACGAATTGCGCATATACGGGACACCCGAACGCGCATCCCGGCGATTTCGAGTGACAGCGGGAGTCGTGCACCGAAGCAGCAGCAGATGCGAAAGAAAAAAAAAATATCACAAAGTCACGCACACACATCAAAACGACGTGTTGGGAGGGAGTGTATGGGGAAGGAATCAGTATATATAAACCTTTCGTATTGGGTATTATGCTCTACGCCGTCAGCGGCGGTGGCGGCTGCGAAACAATCTATCAAACGTCGAAATCCGATCTGAAAAGGTTCGGGCGCAATGCAATTCGATTGTGGGCGAATTCATAAATAAATAAGAAAAACCGTCCGGGAGCAGCGCGCGGGCGTCGCCGATGCGATAATGCGAACAATAACCCGCACGCATCAAAATCCCGAGAACCGAGAAGAGATCCGCGTGAGGCGACAATGCATGAGCGAATCACGGCGAGTGCCGTATTTTCTGCTCCTTTTCTTTTAACGCTGAAGCCTTCGCGGCTCGTGTGTCGCGTGCGCGCGCCCTCCTCCTACCTGCTGGCAACCCATACGGATTCCTTTTATTTACAAGCAGCGAACCATAAATCTTCACTTCTACACTTGTTGTTGATGGTATCCAAGGCACCTAATACGGTTTTCTCAACACCGTCGACCATATATACCAGCGGAGGGCGGCAAGAAAGAGGAAAAAAGGAAGGGAAGAGTGGTAATCCTTGTGAGCTTGCGCAATTCTCTGTGTATGTTTGTTGTGGAGTTGAAAAAGTGTCGCGATTTAGAACGTCGTCTTGTGCGCTGTGTTCTGGATTGTATAAGGGTGTGCGTGTATACGCAGACTTTCGTCGCGGCTTCTGTTCCCGACAGTGGCGCGTCGTATACGTGGTGTCCGTAAAAGCACATACATTTGGCGGTGATGTATATGCCACGAAGCCGGATCGTACGCTTTTCGTGGGGTTGCATCGCTCTCGGAACTCGGCCGTACGCGTGGTTCAGCCACGGGCTTTGTGCTCGAAAGTGCTGGAGAAGTTATAAGAAGCGGTTGACACAGTGTCGCAGCTCTTGTGAATAGGGACTCCCTGTAGGGTGAGACATCGATCTTGAAAGGTTCTTATGTGGTAAACACCCAGCGCCATACTTCGCAAGGATATATCCTCTTTCTTTTTTTATTCTAACATTTACGCTGTTCTTGCACATTCATCTTTCTTTTAGGAATTCGCTGATTGATGCAGCGGGCTTGGCGCGTCAGCGTAGGAGCTGTTGCAGACGTCGCAGTAGACGGCTTCAGAAGAATAATTTTTACCAGCTGGTGCTTCGTATGATGCCCCTACATCATGCATCGGCCTTTTTTTTTTTTTTTTCGCTATCGGTTCTCACCATAGTACAGTAAATGCGTTCGGACTTGCACACCAGCCAGAGCCATTGGTATAGGCTGACACACCGCGTCGGATTGGATGAATTTGTGCAAGTAACATGGTTGTGCAATAGGCTTGGCTCGCGAGATCTGCCTCCCGCGTAACCAATGTCTCTTAAACGTCTTCATAGCAGATCTTACTGAGGATCAAATCGCTGCACTCACTGAACATTAGGTGAAAATCTGGTACCGGGGAAATCCAGTAACAGCCAGAGGCATCGTGATGAAGGATACAGCAGGTAGATATGCGAGCTACGCAAGATGACGAACGTCGCAAAGCACACAACGCTGGCAAAAGATGCAAGTATATGCCATGTCGCTAAATTGGAAAAATTTGAAGGCGCTTTTGCTAAATTAAAAGAACACTTCAAAAGACACTTTAATATAGCTTCGCGAGTCATCCGCCCTCTCAGAGTGACATGGCTGTCCGCATTTTCCTTTTTTTTTTTGCCATTAGACAGCCTCCACTGCTATAATAACACGTACAGCATCAATACAGGCTATAGTTTGTTCTTAGGGACGACCTTACGAACAATTCTATCTTAAGAACATCACTTGAGAATACTTGGGATGGTGAAGTTCGTATCGTAGGGTAGGGCAAATCGTAACATAAACTAAGCAGCTCAACGATGTGGCAGACCGGGCTCGTTGTTAGTTCTTTTTTAAGAACAATAAAAGCGTACAGGAAACAGGGACAACAAAGAGGCACAAATTCGCAAACACATAGCGCTTCTTCCAACAGCTTATTTTTTGCCTTCCCGACGTTACTTACCAAATACACTTAACATAACCTGAGCACAGTAGCTTCGTAGGACTAACAAAGCATTACAACGCAACAATTCTACACAGGTGATCTTGGCACACCTGGCAAATTAATTTCTTGCCTTTCTTTTTCCCTTTTTTTTCTTTCTTTATTTTTATCAGGCCATTAGAGGGCATGCTTATGCACTTTTCGCCCATCTTTTCAATCGCCTTTGCTTCTTCGCACGGCGTCCCACAATTCTGAATGAGTTACGCAAAACAAGACAACCGATGGTTTCCTCGCAATGCATTGCGAGAACCAGCTAATAAAACGCATTATGAGCTATTCCTCTCTCTGAAGGCGGATGACCAGCGAAGCTGTTAAGCATACAGCACAGATACATAGAGGTGACCACGGCGGAGACCTGTTGTGTATTGAAGGCCAGGTTGTGAACCCGCCCATCAAAGTTCAAGCCACTCTGCAGAGTGCATCGCAGCACACCGACGACAACTCAATCGAGCCGCACATTTAGTGACATTTGCTTTTTCTGGGGCTACTTGAAACAACATACTTCTTGGCAGGGCTTCGTCTCTATTTCTCGTTTTGTTCCTCTTGTGCCTACTTTGCAGCGCTGCGACGAAGTATGTTGGCTTGCCAAGCCCACCTACAAGACTGCATTCTCTGCTTCGCGACATGCGTAGATGATCATCTTTTTTTCTTTGAAAGTAGGCTTCACTGCCATACACAATCCGCTAAAGCCAGCGTTCAAGTACCAAGCTAACACCATCTATTTAAAGTCAATTCTAAAGAGAAATGCTTTGCTGTGAAGTCATTTTTCCAGGGGCAATACAAGGTCTTCTGTATCGACATATGGCGGCCTTAGGATGTTTAATTATTATATTGTTGTTTTATGTTACCCCGAAGGGAAAAACCAACTTACAGAGAGCAAGCTAATACCGATTCATGTGACCAAGTTGTGACGTTATCACACCGACGCCGTGATAACGCCATGATGACGTCACAACGAAATGTTCATTTGACAGGCTGTGTGCAGCGTGCTACACGGCTGTCATTTGTAAATTTAAATGTGTAAATATAACCCGAAACAGCCTGATTTCCCGGACGGTCCAACGAAAAACCCGATTTCTCCCCGAATATCACTCTGAAAAATAGCACCCGATTTTTACACCCCTCCCCCCCCCCCCCCAAACAAATTTAATAGAAAAGACCTGAAAGCGAACAACCCACATATATGCCGTCTTCTGTAAGCATCTAGAAGGAATAATGCGGTATGCAGACACAATAACAATTCCTGGGATTTATGAAGAAACAAAAACAATGAGCGCCGACCAAAATGAAAAAGTTTAAAAAGTTTTAAAAATGACGTTTCGGCTACCGTATACGGTAGCCTTGTTCACAGTAAAATGGCCCAGCGAAGCGGGCTTATGTCCGTTTTAGAACGCTGCCGAGACACCTGGCGTACGCTGGTGGCAGACTTCTATCATTTCTGTTCAGCGTTTTTTTCCGTAGTCTGGATAAAGAGAGATTCCAGGTATTGACGCGAACACCAGTTTCTTTCCTTGGCGATTACGGTTGCCTTGGCCCAGTCAATATCGTGATTAGATGTAGCCACATGTTCCGCAAGTGCGTTCGATACCACGTTTTTCTTCCTGACGTCATTCATGTGGTCTTTCAGTCGTCTTTCAAAGTTACCACTCTCCCCGATATAAACATAGCCGCATTCAGCACATGGAATTTTGTAAACAATGCCAGGGAACTTTTCCTTCTTGAGCGGGTCCTTCACGTGCACAGTTCGTGTTTAAGTTTGCGGGCAGGAACATGGGCGACGTGTACGTCGACGTGTACGTCAATGGTCGGCGCTCATTGTTTTTGTTTCTTCATGCTTATTCCCGACCAGACGATGCCTCGTCAAACCATCGACTTCTTCCTGGGATTTAACGTCCCAAAACCACGACATGATCATGAGAGACGCCGTAGCGAATGCCTCCGGAAATTTCGACCCCTTGGGGTTCTTCAACGTGCACTGACATCGCACAGTACACGGGCCTAGCATTTCGCCTCCATTGAAAGGCAGTCGCCGCGGACGGGATTCGATCATGCGACCTTCGGATAAGCGGCCGAGTGGCATAGGCACTAGGTTGCTACGACGGGTTGCATTATACTGACACTCGCACGCTCTGTTGTGTTTCTGGGAATGCACGCTTATATTTATGTATTTACTCGCTCCAATTACAGCATTGTGCTTGCATCAAAACAAATATAAGAGAACGCTATGAGCGCAAGTATCCTTTATGTCATGCTTATGATGGCTGGAGTCATATACATTACAATAATAGCGTAATCGGCAGTAGAAACTCAGGAAGAACATAGTACATTCGCCATACTGTATCTTTTGTTTCGCACAGATTAAGCTCCAGCCAACAGCCAACATCGTGTGATAACATCCAGAAAGGTGTGTCTTTGCGAAGGTAGGAAATACTCAAAAGCTCGACAAAAGTTTCATATATAGGCAAAAATTAAAAAAAAAAAAGGCCAGCTATCGTAAACCGCCTAGCGTCTTTGCTGAACATTGACCAGTGAGCTCACGTCGAAAATTACGACAGCGGAATATGTAGCGACGCTCGTCATACTGGGTCACGCTGAAGGCAATGTTCAGAGCTCGATATGGCCTCGTTTCCGGACTGAGCGACGACACACACAAAACAATCAAGAAGAAAGTGCAAACTTTGCGCACAGACTGTTAGGAGAGCTTGCACCGGTGGGTTCTATAACTGCACTCGAGTCGATATTATATGCTCGACCAGGAGTACCTTTCGGTGTCACTCATGTTGGCATCCACAGTGCTCGGTGTTAACTAGGATCTAAATAACGGGGTCGGTTCCTCCACCCACGGAGCAGCCGGGTGAGGCGTTGACTGCCTGCTGTGACTGGTGACCCACTTGACGGCGTCAAGTGGCTGTCCTCGCGAGTGGGTCTATGACGCGACTCCAAATATATAGTTGACCGGGTAGTGGAGCACAATTTAGGTCTTATCGCAGGCTGGCCTCTGTTCCTCACTGCTTTATTCTTTTGCACAGCTGTGCGGGCTCATGCTTAGAAATTGCCCTGCCCACGACTGTGTGTTCCTCTTTCATTTCCTTTTTCACGAGAGGACATCCGGACAACATAGCTGCTATAGACCACGTCAGAAGGCAAAATCGCTACCCCTTATGCATGCACTTGTTAGTTACGCCCTTGCAAACATCGCGTCACAAATACTTCATTGATAAGAAGGCTCACTCACCCGTGTATTTATTAGGTAACGTGGTGAGGGTAAGAGAGCCCTGGGTCTATGCGGGCAGTCAGATCTCACGCTTGAGTGTTTCATGTATTTACTTGGTCTATAAGCAGCCTCGTGAACTACTAAGCAGATAACTTCTATATGTGCTGTGAATGTAACCTTTAAATAATACATCAATTTTTCTAAACATCGAGCAGAGGAAGCTGTCATGAACAGTTCGGCTTTTATCCGTTATCTAAAAACCTTCATAACGGACTTTCATACATCTTTTGTGACTTGACAAACTACGCCATGACACGTTACGTGCTATAACCAAGGTAAAATTGAGCCAACTGATCGGCTAAGGTAGACTTGTACAAGCAACACTGCCTTCCTAAAAATTTTTGCCTTTGAGCCGGGATAGTTTCTTTGTGTAAGTGACTATATGCGGCAGGGGGACGCCGAGCACCGCATATTTGTTTACTGGTAGCGTTCCTTCTTTTACGTTTCGTAGGTGGTATTGAGATATAAATTATCTCAGCCTATCAATAAAGCCAAAGATTGGGTTTAATTCAGGCAATAATTGGATGTCACAAGTGCAAGAATTCGGCTTGTTTTAGTTCCGTTCTTTCGTAACGGTCTGCTACGGCATGTTTCGGCCTGCTGCGCTATAGGACTTTAGCGTTTTGCATGCGCACGAAATCCTAGTACTCGCACTAGAGCCCTCATAGAACCCCCTGCATTGCTATGATGGTACGCGTTATTTGGACCCTCCGCAGCTCGATCCGGTAGCCCCTGCAGCCCAAGCACGACAGGACGACCACCCATTTGCCAGTAATCCACTCAAAGCAGAGCACGCGCGCTATCCAACACGCTAATAAATTTACGAGGTACTTTTTAAAAAAAATCCAAAAAGACAAGAACCCGAGCCCATACAAGGGTCCTCGTTTCTTTTCGCGCCAACGTTGGCCTTCCATAACTGGAAAAGGTGGTCCCCCGAGGCTACTCTTTTAGCGTTTATTCTGGATACGTGTCGCGAGCGTCTCAATTCTTCGCAAGAAGGAAAGTGCAGCAATGAACTAAGGAATGAGAGCAGCGGAAAGAGCAAGCCTGTAAAGTAAGAAGAAAAAAAAAACATGAAGTGAAAGAAAAAGGGGGTGAAAACCAAAGCGAAACAAAGAGGCCATCGTGGAGTCTACAGCTTGTCGCGCCCCCTCTCTTACTTTGCTTTACTGTCTCTGGTTTGTCATTGTTTAGCGGGAGCCGCCTGGCGGGTGCCGTATATAAACATCCATTGCACATTACGTGCGAATGTACACTTTCCTGTATAAATCCCGTCCTGATATGTGTCCGGTTCGCGGCGCTTACGCAGAAATAAAATGTGTACGTATGTGCGTCCCTCCTGCTCAGATGGATAGTGAAGCCCTCGAAGGGGCGGCGGCGCTGGGGGAAAGCGAGAAGGGGACGAACGAGAACACGTTTTAAAACGGCGCCCGGGAGGTGAGTGCGAAGGGAGAAAATGTCGCGCGCGGAGAAAAGGCGACCCGGAAAGGCACGCACGCGGCGTGCTGCGGAGACATACCGACCGGGCCACATTTCACATAACAAATAGGAGGTGCTGTAGCTCTATATATACGGGCAGATTTTTATGGCTCCAGCTATTTTATAGCGTTTGGGACACACTGAAATGCAACGCAATTGAGCAAGCTGAGCCACCCGCTCTGCTCTCTCACAACACCCTCCACACACTTCTCCGTGCTCGTCGAGTTTCGTTTACAGACAGTTTGGTGGCGCGCGCCCACAACGGGCGAGTCGAGTGTGCCCGCCGCGTTTCTCTCTCTGTTCGTTTTGGGACGCAGGCTGTGTCCCTTTAATTTAGGGAGTGTCTCTCTCGGGGAACACCCTCCCCACTCTCTCTTTCTCTGGAATGCACTGTCTGAACAGATATGCCTACGTGGGTGTATATACTGGCGCGGTCGCTTTATTTACACCGCCTTTCTTTCTTTTGCTTCGGGCCTCGCTCGCCCGTGGGCCTTGCGAAATAAACGGCTGCGGCAACACCGTTTAGCTCCTCTCTAAATGAGCGACGTGCAAAGTGGTATATATAGATACCGCTCTTGGCGCAACAACCCCCCCCCCCCCCCCTTTCTCTTTCTCTCTCGATCAGGGGCGTTTTTGTGTGGGCTTCCCCGCACTGCCCTGTACATGTGGTCCTTGCGTTATTCTTTTGCTCCACTCTTAATTTACTTTTTATTTTATTTCATTTTCTGTACGCCCGAGAGGGTCCGACTGCGCACGACTGAAACATCGAAGTGGTTTTTGGCGAAATGTGCTCGTTATCGGCAGTCGCGTGGTCAGTGGCGTGACAGGAGATAACTGCATCAGCCGTCGCTGTTGGCATCGCTGCATTTGAGAACGTCTGTCTTATGGAACATTTCGACCACGTTACACATTTTATTACCACGCCGTTACACATATAAAGAGAACATGATATACACAAATTCTATACAGTAAAAGTCGTTGTCCGTTGTTCGAACTGTTAACGGCTAATACAACACGACAATCCGCCACACCCGCAAAATTTGTGTCACTTTGTACAGCTGCAGATATTGTATTCGTTTTTCGGCATTTTATCATTTCTGTCCCCCTTTTATGTGCTCTTCTTTATATTATTTGTTTAACGCTGAACATGTCCGGTTCTGTTGTCCCTGCACGAGAGGACTATTTTAGGGACATGAGGTTGGCTTCCCCTCAAGAATGTACTTTATGCAGAGAAGCCCACACAAGGCTAGACTACGTCCCGCGACTGGAATAAAAGAAAAAGTGCTCATGGCTTTCAGGTAAAAAAATAAAGAAGGGCGAAAGAGAGAGACCGATTATCATTTCATTGATATGACGCTGTAATATTAGCGACAACTCCTTCGATAGTTTTAAGCATGAAGTTCAGTCAACATAAATAGCTGTCTTCGTCTTCGCCTTGATAAGACGTTGTTCTTTCTCAGCTGGATCGAACGGTTCCCGCTTTGCATTTTCGTTACTACATGAGCAGCAAAGAAAAAAGAGCCAGGCCTGCGCGGAACCGCAGGACAGTGGCAGCGTAAGCTGGAGAAGCGACCTTCTAAACGCTTGAGGAAACTAGTGCAAGTAGAGGTGGTAGGTATCCCCCGCGCCATAACTCTTATCATTTCGCCAAGTAGGGAAGTACCCACTACGTCATAATTACTGCGGTATTGTAACGTGCAAATCTGTATAACTGCACATCTTAGAAACAATTTAATGAGCAAACAGACAATGAAGCCAAGGAAAGCATAGGGGAAGTTACTTGTGTTATTGTAATTGTGGAGAAAGTAGAAAGGAATTAAAGTGGAAGAAAAGACAAGCCTGCCTTCGGTGGGACCCGAACCCACGACCTTCGGATGTCGCGTCCGATGCGTCCGATGCGTCCGATGCTTTTCTTCCACTTTAATTCCTTTCTACTTTCTCCACAATTACAATAACACAAGTAACTTCCCCTATGCTTTCCTTGGCTTCATTGTCTGTTTGCTCATTAAATTGTTTCTAACAAATAAAGAACGAGCCCTTGACCCCTTCCCTTTCGTTATTTGCACATCTTAGAGAGTCTCTTGGCGTCGTTTTCCCGAGAACGAACCGAACTCTCGGCCTGGCGTCGACGGCAGAAATGTTGAAGAAGGTTGTTTCATAATGATGATGTTGATGATGCCTCTGTAATGGGTTCAGAGCTACAAACCATGCAGCCCTGTGTTCTTTCAAATGATTCCTCGAACTCGTTATGCAATCCACGTAACATTACATTTGTTAATGTGATTCCTCGACCGACCTTATACCTGTTTAGGTCTTTTAGCGAAGAATTTTCAAGCACAGGCGTGGCTCAGTAAACTGGAAGAAATCTGATCCCATATGAATCTAAAGGTAAATCATTTTTTAAAGTTCTTTGAAGGACATCCCAGATTTCATTAAGTTAACGGGCCTCCATTGCCTATGGCGAGCTCGCATGGCAGGGTTTTATTGTGAGCCTGATGCAAGGCCCGCGCGACTATATTTTCGAGAATGTATGTTAAAATTTGTTGAATATCAGAAAACGAAGGAATGCCAACCTGAGTGGTTGTCCAGGGTCGTACCCTTGACAACGCTCAAGGAATTCTAGATGATTTTTGTCCAGTTTCACTGAGTCTATTTGTTGTATAGACTACCGAAGTATACTCTTTTAGCGGGTGTGTACAAAGAGGCAACAAAGAAAAAAAAAAAAGGCGTGGCTCAGTGGTAGAATACTCGACTGCCACGCGAAGGGTGTGGGTTCGAATCCACGCAGAGGATGTGGTATGAATCCTCCTGGGTCCTTGTTATTGTTTCTTTTTTTTTTCAAAAACTCGCGCGATAGCAGTTACGGACACCAGCGGCGGCGGCGGACAACTACGGCGCAAAAACGGCCCTTGTTGTGATCTCATAACAGCTTACGCTGTAAAACATCAGCAACCATTTGCAGGCGCCATTTCTATTTCGTGCCGAATACTGCAGGGAAAGTCACTCGTCCTTATATAAAAACAGTTACATAACGACCACCACACACTCTAAGGTTACTGACAGTAACGAGCGCGAAGTAATGCTGACGAACATTTTCCCTTCTTACGCTCTTATTTTCCTCTTTGTAGTACAGCTTGCCTTCGTGAACGCTTACTGGATGCCTAAAGCCACGTACGCGAACGCGTTCGTTGCTCGGTCGACTTCTTGCCGTCAGGGGAAAGGCCACTTCGGGCCTAGTTCTCGCTACAGCTGACGAACATGGTCCCAGCGCGGGCAAATCGGCAAGCCGCACAGTGTGAACAGTTAACGCGGCTCGCCTCCCGCTCACCGAGCACGCGTGGAGATGACAAGCTGGAGGGCCGATACGGGCGGCACGTGCTGGGACGGTGGCGCACGACGGCTCGCTGACTGACAGCTGACTGGCAGCCATGGGAGGAGACTGGCGCCCTCTGACGCCGATTTCGCGCATGCGTGCTCCTGCCCGCTTTTTCAATTACTCGTGCCACGAACGGATGCACGTGGCTCGTGGGCGATAAGCAGGTTTTGCCCGTCTGCTTCCGCCGCACATCATCCAGCTTTATATCGGTGTCGACAGGTCTTTCTCTCCCCGGAGCATTTCTCTCCCTTCCGCTGTTACTATTTGGCTGCTGCTCTTTTTTTATTATTACTGTACGACGCACCTCCCACTCGGATCCACTGTGCACTGGGAGTTCGGGTCAACGCGATGTATTTCCGAACGCCAACGGGGATGGTTTTCCGAGTGTTGATGTGTATAAGACCAACTGCACGATTTCAGATACGCGAAGACGCCGGGGACATGAGCTCCGTGCACAGGCACTTCGTATATACGCGTCTCTGTCCATGTATCCTCGCGTGGTTCACTGTCATGTATATGTATACACAGCTTTGTCTCCACTACTAGAGGCGCTTTCAATGGGCCAAAACTCATCTCTAATGAAAAATCGGGAGGACAAGAGTGAGGACAAACAACAGGGCTGAACAATTGCTACCGCCCACGGTGTTTCAAAAGCGCCTTGTATTGCTGTGGTGACTTGACTAAGTCATTTCGCTATCCGCGGGTAGCTTGGTCGAAAGGAAGTTAACAAATGCATGAGTACCTTGCGGCTAATGATAGAAACGCAAGCGCGCGACGCCGGGCATTTCCTCGATGGCTGATATTATAATGTGGAGGCGCACGTATCTCCATGGGTGCTTCCATAGTTTGAGAGGTTCTGGTTGAAGCAGGAAACAGGCCATGAATTTAGAGGCGTCTCGAAGAAGTTAGTGTTACCCCGACTGCTGTAGACTTCCGTGTGCTCTGCGAATGTGGACTGTGGTTGCGTCACCAGCGAAGACTCGTAGCCGTGGCATCTTGTTAATTAACTGCATGAGTTTTTGTATAGAGTGATGACGCTGAACACAAGGCTGAGTTGCTTCACCTTTGCTAGTTCGTAACAATGTCCCCAAGAAGAAGAAAAAAGCATTTAATGAGAGGAAAGGAGGAGATGTCGGCCTGGAGAGTGAGTCTCTGGCCTGCTACTCCTCACAGGGGTAAGGGGAAAAGAGATAAATAGAGATAGAGGGAGGTATGAGAGGTGACGATGATAAAGTACAATGAGTCACTATACACGCCCTGTAATCGGATGTGCACCATGCGCAGTAGTCTTTACAGCACAGTATTAGAGAAGGGCATCTAAACCTGTGTCACACAAAAAATTAAAAAGGGCCTTGAACTTGCGCTGGGCGTGGTCCGTGTGCTTCCATGCACCTAAAAGTTTCTCCTCCGAAAAGGGCCGGGATCCCCAAACTTCCGCTGTGGATGGAGAGGGGGGGGGGGGGGGGGGCTTAATTTTTTTTTCTTCTTAGGTTTGCTCATTGTTCAACTATGCGGCTAATTTATGTACTAGAAAAATCGTGTTGTATGGATTCTAGCTATAGCCTCTCGCGTAGTTGCTTAAGGAGTGACAAGGGACACAAGAGGCACCTACGTCGCACATGCTCACGCATGATTGACTTTTAGTGAATGCTGCACTCTCATGTACGCACTTTTGAAACATGACCAAAAGCGGCATTCAGATTTATATATATATATATATATATATATATATATATATATATATATATATATATATATATATATATATATATATATATATATATATATATAGAGAGAGAGAGAGAGAGAGAGAGAGAGAGAGAGAGAGAGAGAGAGAGGGTTTTTACACCATACGGATATTCAAATGTTAGGCAGTATGAGCATACAATAAAAGAAATGGTTTCGTTTGCTGCTTACATATAACTACAAAATGTAACGGAAATGATGCGCCTCCATAGGGATCCAGTGGCGTAGAGGCGTACCCTCGTGACACATTTTTCTTTCTCATATTATTTCTTTCCTGGCGAATTTCTTTTTCTGACTACGCTCAACGTAATAGATCATCTTTCATAATTAGTCAAAAAGGGTATTAATAACCATTTTTGTCTACTTTTCAAGTTCGCGCTCATCAGCTGCTCGTCGTGACGACACACCGAACGTCAAAAGAAGCAGAAAGAAAATGAAGACGCGCTATTTGACCGCTCCCGCTGTCGTATGCGTTGAAGCTGCATAGCAGCCCGTATTCGTATAAACAGGATTTCGCCGTTCTGTTTTTTTCCGTGCGTGTTTTTTTTTTTTTCTCTATCCTTTTCTTTTTCCTTGTCGTGTCTCCTTTCTGCTATCTTTCATTGCCACTCACCCCTCTTCCCCTGCACAGGGTAGCCAGCCGGTCTCAGCGCTGGCTAACCTCCATGTCTTTCCTCCTCCTCCTCCTCCTCCTCCTCCTCCTCCTCCTCCTCCTCCTCCTTTCGCCCTTCACCTTCACTTATTCAATTCGTGTCCCTGTCAATTTTTAGTAGCAAACTTCGCAAATCAAATGGCCAAACATATGGCGAAGCTCGTAAATGCGGCCGCTTGCACGCGTGTCGGTCTGTATACCTGGAATGTCAACTACACTTCCTCCCTTTCCACAGCGTACCGCGTTAGGCGAACGTTGAACGCGAAACAACAGTTGCGTCTTCGTTCTTTCCAAACTCTGGCCCTGAAACAGCGTGACAAGGATCCGGCTTCAAAGCACCACAACTCCGTTTCTTTATGCGACACAAGGAATATGTTTGTGCCCCCCGCCCACCACCTCCAACCCACTCCACCGGATTAGAACGTGATTTGTTTAATTGCAAGCTTGTCTGTTCCCACTTGACATTTATTTCAGGCATGCAGAGGCCACCGCTTTTGGGTCGTTGCATTCACTGCATGTGTTTTTGGTCTTTCCGTTAAGACCTTCACAGTGTTCTGGATGCCTTATTGGGAATTAGATATACATGTCTGCTTACGTTGGGTTGCATCGTTCCAGTTGCCCTGTACTTCTAGTTTCGCACTTGTTCAGCGTAATATACCTGACAAAAAAATAAAGGACAGATTACTAACAATTATCTTCATTTACGTATCATCCGCAGTGTCATTAGAGGCATTAGAGTAGGAAAGACCCGTCACGGTGGTCTAGTGCATATGGTACTCGCCTACTGATCCGAGGGTCGCGGGATCGAATCCCGGCCGCGGCGGCTGCGTTTCGATGGAGGCGAAATGTTGAGGCCCGTGTACAGTGTCATGTCAGTGCACGTTAAAGAACCCCAGGTGGTCGAAATTTCCGAAGCCCTCCACTACGGCGTCTCTCATAATCATAGCATGGTTTTGAGACGTTGAACCCCAGAAATCATTATACAGTAGGAACGGGGGAGTGAGTTACAAAATATAAGCAGATTTATACACCAACAAATATAAGAGAAAACAAACAGTAAGCAATATAATAAATAATTACATGCACTACTAGCACGCACCGGAAAACATAATAGACGGCAGTGTTTCATCAATCCGGCAAAGCATAAAACGCATCATTTCGTACTTCTTCAGCCACACTAGATGGCAGTCCGTTGTACTCCCGTATTGATATGAGGGAAAAAAAAGATGTTTTGAACTAATTAATATCACCGCATTGCAAGACACCTCGCGTACATAATGGCGATGACCGCCTCGTGGTTATATATGATAGGGTTCAAGTATGTATTCTTGCCGATCAGTGGCAATATTCAGGGAAAGATAGCGTGAAAAAATTTTAGGCGAGGTCTTCTTCCGAGATTTTCTAGAGATGCCATTTTAATTCAGCCTTCACTTGTGCAGCGCTAGACAAAACTATGATTTCCGGTCACAAACCTTGCAGCTAAATTTAGCACCCTTTCTAAGCGTTCCATATCACCAACCGTCGCTGAACCTCACACCTCGCATTCATATTAAGATGGACCTGACAAAAGTCTTGAAGAGAAGATCTTCAGTAGCCATACTGAAACATTTTGTACTACGCCGTGCAAACCCGAACGACTTTCCTGCACTCGCAATTACGTGATGAATGCTACGATGCCATTCTAAATCGGACGTAAAATAAACTCCAAGGCACTTGTGAAAATGGAAAAATATCTAAGGTATACTGTAGTAAACGAGGATTTCTTTTCGTCGTAAATTACATGAGAGATGTCTGTTTTAACCTTAAAGTCATGTTCCACTTGTGACACTATTGACTTATCAAGTTAAACCTGCAAAATTCCATTGTTAATATGCTTATGTAAAACGCAGTCATCAGCGTACAATCTCTCTTGCGATAGAACTCAATCACCGATATTATTTTCGATAATAAAAAAAAGTGGACTCAGAATTAAACCCTGAGACACACTAGAACTGACATTCCACGTAATAACTTGCTTATTACCATCATAGGTACGCAGTTTTTCAAGTAACAAAAAACGCAGTACACTCGAATGCTTTTCTTAAAGCTAGAAACATACTGTCTAAGGAGAATTGTTCGCCCAGAGCACTGCTAATTTCATGAGTGAACTCAAATGATTGTGTTACAGTAGACGAATGTTTCTTGAATGTGTGTTGACAAGGGTAAAATAGGTTCGAGAATACTCGAATATGTAATGTGCTCTAACACTTTACATTCTGTGCATGTTAATGAAATGGGACAGTATTTAATCACACCACTTCGTAGACAAGATTAAGGAATTGGAACTGTACCATTCTCTCAGACATCGGGGCAGGGAAGCTGGCGCCGGAGATTTTTCAAAAAGAAGGTATAGTATGGTATAGTATAGTATATTATAGTATAGTATAGCATGCTATAATATAGTATATAGTACAGCAAACTAAAGGAGCCATACCAACTATGTCACATATATGTGTGTGTAAGAAATTTGAGGTTCACCACCTCATTCCTAATTACATTTCTTGCGTTTAAAATTTGTGGCTCAGAGAGCGAGAAAACATGTGAAGCGAGCGCGTGCTACTTGAGCTCAAGAAAGGGGTTTCGTAGGACTTGAGCAGAGGGAAAATGAATCCAGAGATCATAGTAGGCCGAGAAAATGATGACACAATAGTGTCATTGCTGGCCGCTTGTGGAGCCAACCATGGGCGTATACCCTCGTCCTTTCTTTAAGGTAGTGCTACTCTTTTTATTAAACCATATTTCGGGCGTGGATACACTCTTGTGCTGCCTCGCTGCGCACTTTCGCTTTCTGCTGCACAAATCTGAAACGCAGGAAACTAGTTAGACATGATGTGATGGACCGATGTCTTTTAGCATGTTGCATCCGAGTGTCACGCCGAATGTGATGTCGAAATTTTCGCACATATGTAAGTACATAATTGCCACTAATTCGCTGAACGCTGACAAGAACAAATGTTTGTTAGTATACGTGACACAACCATGAGCAAAATGCTGCTAGTCTATTTTTGTATCTTGCTGCCATTTGTGTGTGTGTGTTTCTTGCGCGGCCCACCGGCAGTCAACCGCAAGTGAGGGGTGTTATGAAATGGTGAAAACCCGAATAAAAACGTCTAAAACATGTAAAAGTGGAGGTAGTGGACACGTAATGGAGGTAGTGGACACGTAATACGATCACAAGTGTAGTAAAAAGAAAAGCCAATTACCCGTCAGGAAAAAAAGAGAGAAAATAAGTTGATTTATGGTATACCACACATCAACTAATCGAAACGACAGAAATGGACAGATTGGGAATTCGCCCTAAGTGAGCATAGAAAATTGACGTTTGGTGGGTACATAGTTCCCAAGCGTGGGGCTACAAAGCACAAGTGCAACAGTTAATTACCAATAATTACTTTAATAAGCTTGGACCGAGTTAGCTGAGACATTCTGTGTAGCGTTCTGCTGCGGGCACAAGGCCTCGGCCTCTACATCGGCATAACGGCGGAATGCAATGAAAGGTTCCTTCCCTTTGGTTCGAGTGGGTGTTACATGGCTCAATTTAGACAAAACAACCCTGAGACCCCCATCTGGGGACTCCACGGAAGACTACCACAGCATTCATATGTAAGACATATCGCGTCAATTATATATTTTAATTCCTTTCTTTGGTACATATATGTTGAAAGAAGATATGTGAACAAGGAAGGGCCAATTAAAGGTCAATCAAACCACGGAAAAAATAATAAATATCCTAATGCATCTAAGTAGAAGTGAAGTCGATAATGATATGATTACCACGGACAAGACCAAGCAAATAAATCATATTCATCGGCGAAGGGTTCGAGGAGAAGAATGCTTCCTAACAAAGCTAGTCAACAAAACTCATTCTTGGATATAGCAATGGCACATGCAGAAAACATGGAAGGTTTACTCATGAAAACTGAAATTCATCTAAATATACCTATAGTAATTCCCTACTTTAAAAGTCATAACCTACTTTTAAAGGTCAGTGATATCTGAAGGCCGTGATACCTTAGCTTCACGTACGTTAACGAGCGCACTGTGTTTATACATGGTATAGTTCAATATGACAGGAAATGTACATTAAAAAAAAAAGAAATTGATCTTCAGACTGCACAGGGCCTCACTTTACTACCATAGGATAATTTAGGTTTTCAAACATACTTTAACCTCCCTGCCTTTCTGTTTTCCCCTTCCTTCCTTCCTTCCTTCAAACATACTTTCTTAACGTTATATGATAGTGATCTCGATTAGAACTAACTAAAGCCCTTTCCCACTTTCTGGAATTAAGCCAACAGCAACATCTTGCGGACTATTACGGAACCTGTTTGGAAACAGTGTGTTCCGTGAATGCCAGGTCATCGGCGCTTTTTCTTTTCAAGCAAATCACACACGACTTCTCTGTGAACAAGATGCGCTGAGTTCGGTATCCGACGGCAGCCAATAAACTCAAATTACTGAACCGATGTAACAGTGGACATTTAGGTAAGAGTACTGTATACGCTTCAGACATGTTCGATGCCACATCATTTCAACGCCCGTACATACTACTTCGACTCGCTATAAGCCGCCCGAATGTTCCGCGTCACGTTTACACTTCCTTTTGCGGCCAATAAGATACAAGCGCCGGCCTATACCTCGCCTTTGAAGGCCCAAAAGTGGTGTTTCCGAAAGAGCAGAACACGCCCCAGTGAACGTTTCTCTCTCGAGCTGATACACTCGTTGGAGCTGCAGAAAGTATAGCAACAAAGGCAAACCTTAAAACGCTGACAATCATTATTTTGTCGTGGAGCGCACGCTTTCTCCGCCACCGAAAAAAAACAAATCATAGGCGCCGGGAGGTGGGTGAGGGACGGGTGGTGTGCGAAGCCGCGTTTCGCCAATGGAACCCCTCCCTCCTGTGTTTCCACTTGTCGCTGTTTGTGGAAGCGGCGTGGCGCGCACTTTTTGTTTCAGACGCTGCGTCGCACGTAATCGAGCCGGCAGAGGAGAAGACCGGCCCCAGATATATTGCTTCGCGCTCGCCCTCTTTCTTTCGCGGCGAGCGTCTCTCGATAGCGATGTTGATGACTCGACAGACGGGAGCACCCTCTTCATACATTTAACGCTCAGTCAGCAATCGACGAGGGCCCGAGCTGCCACCGTGCGGGGAGGGCCTGAATCTGAAGCAGCTTCCCCGTGTTTGCTCAGACGTAAAAACGAAGCCTGACACTCGGCCGAGCGGGCCCGAGTGAGACGTTATACCGCGCCGAGGCTCCCCACCGGTCTCGCGCGCCGCCGCCAAAGCGTGATATCTTGAGGGGACGGGGGAGGCGTCGCGGCGAGAGAGCGCGTATATATATATATATATATATATATATATATATATATATATATATATATATATATATATATATATATATTCATATCCCTGGTGGTTGATAACGTCCCTGGCGCTCCCTTTTCGCGGTCCCAAATTAAGCCTAACTTTCACTCTCGGCCGGTATCGCTGCGGCGAAGGGGACGCCCTCCTTCGCGATCCCACGGCTTTTTGAGGTTGCCTCGTGAGCCGTGTAGGCAACGCTGATGCTCGGCTGCTCCGCAGGGAAGGTTCCCGCGCCTAGCTCCCTCTGCTCCTTTCTGCGGTCGCATGCGCCGTGCGACTCCCTGTTTCGGCTGCTGCTGCTGCTTGCCCTCTTTGTCATTGTGAGCCAGGTTTGTTTGCCCGGCCTCTCTGCCAACAGGCACGCAAGCTGTCTAAATCAACGTCGTCCGGATTACTGTCGCCGCCGCTGCACCGAGACGGGCTTGCCGTCCGTGCCTGGTTATTGGTGTTCGTTCTCGCGGCTACACGAATTCACAGTGCCATGGTTTAGCCACATCTAATCTGGTGGTTTTTTTTTTCTTAATTTTTTCCCTCTTTTACTTGCCTTACTGCTGTTGCAAGCAGCAAATTTGTCGTTTTGTCATGTAGCAGCTGGTTTTAACCCCATTTCGGTGATCTAGTGGCTGTGGCACTCGGCTGCTGATCCGAAGGTCGCGGGATTGAATCCCGGCCGATGGGCAGCATTTCGATGCAGCCGCCGCGGCCGGGACTCGTTTACCGTGGGATGTCAGTGCACGTTAAAGAATTCCAGGTGGTCGGAATTTCCGGAGCCCTCCACTACGGCGTCTAGCTCTCATAACATATAGTGGTGTTGGGACGCAAAACCCCGATCAAAGAAGCTGGTTTTATGAAATGCTCGTGTTTTCGACGTGGGTCATGTGGAAGGTGTTCTCTAATTTGCACTCGCTGTTTGGATGTAAAAGCAGATGCATGCTTACAGCATAGATCACCGAGTTATCCTCTAAAACGAGGCCGTAAAACGCCTCTCGTTCACCTTTTCGGTTTCGTGAATTCGTAACGGGGAAGAACACTACGAAGCGGCACTGTGATAGTGCGGTGGATGCTCGTGTGCCCGAGTCCTCCCACCAAGTCCGTGCGTGCTTTCCAACAGAAGATTGCTTCTTCGCAGTCATAACACGCAGTTTCTTTATCATCACTCATGCCTATGTTACGGTAGTCCGCGCGTGACTTTGGATGGAAACCGTGCTACCAAACGCGACGAAAGAAGAACGCTGACACTTTTTAGTGCTGTATGGGGGTATGCGACATTTCAACCATACGTGTTGTTTCATCGCATCTGGGACCGGTGTAGTCAACTATGTACAGCCGACAGTCAATACTCGGTCGCTTTGGGGAACAAGTTCGTGCGAAGCCGCCATAGACCAGTTCAGCTTTCCGACTGCGTTCATTTCCTCCCAACATTGTCTAACACAGCGTGTACTGGGTCTTGCCGCTCACTGAGGCTTTGTAGTGGGCGCTTTTAACGCTCCGCAGCGCGCATGCGCACTCCTCTTTGGGCTGTATTTCATCGAGTCATGCTTTCACTCGCGCATGCCGTTTCCCTCTCGGATTGGCGAACTTATCGAGGCGTTAATCGGCACGCTGTTAATCGAATGCTCGCTTGAATGAGCCATCGAGATTGAGAACGGTCTGCGGCGCGCTGGCGCGTCACGCGGGAGGCCGTGATCTGTCGATCAAATGCTCAGCCGCGTGATTTGAGGCGCCAAGGCGTGCCGGCCTCCTAATTAACGCGCACGTCGCTCGGGACACGCGTGCAGTCCTTCCTCCGCGGTGTCGCGCGAACGAACCGCCGATGCGCGAGTCCCTTTGTGTGCGGTCAGGGGTGAGGACGGATGGTGCAGCTATTGAGCGTCCGAGAAACTTTTGCCGCAGCTTTGCCCATCATACCTCGCGATGCTCTGTCTCGCTACAGGTGCACCGTGTAAACGTCCGCTATGGAAGGTGAAGGTCGCGCTGCTTCGGGGCCAGTCCCGACCGTCTGTGTACGTTCGATAAACCGTGGCTCTACTGAACGAAGTTAACTGGTTCTGTTGTGCTGGTGCCCCGCTACAGCGGTCTATCTGGCTATGGTACTCGGCTTCTGATCTGAGGGTCGCGGGATCGAATCATGGCCGCGGAGGCTGCATTTCGACGGAGGTAAAATGCTGAGGCCCGTGTACTATGCGATGTAAGTGCGCGTTAAAGAATCCCAGGTGGTCGAAACTTCCCAAGCCCGGAAATCTCCGAGTTTTCAGTCTTTGTTCACGGCTGGACGGGGCTATCCGCTACATGAACGGTAAAGCACCTCCGCCAGATGTCACGTGATCGTGATGATGAAGGACGCAGGAGACTTCAAAGCGTTGACTGTCGAACTGTTTGTTGGGCGAAACTATGCCCAGTAAAGAAAGGCTAACAACACAGCGAAACGATGTCGGGAACAGCCTGAGTAGTTCCGTACCGATTTGCTGGAACGGTCGGCGAGCTAGTTCGTTGGGCTGCAGAACTCCGGCTGGCCTAGTCAACAGCGCCTTGCGTCGCTGACGGTCACGACATGTCCTTAAACAATAGGCGACGTCCGTAGTGAGGCGAGGTCAGTAGTACTTCTCTTGTATCCTCGCGGGTCTACGAGAAAAGCCAATTTAGGTGTCCGGCCGTCGGGTCGTCGTGTGAAGCTTCCACAACCTCCGGACGTAACGCTGAAGGCTCCACGAGAGTGTGGTCAGCTGGGACTGGCGAGAAGTTCTTCAGCAGAATGTCGTTTCGCAGGAAATACGAAGCCAGCCCTTGCCTAAATACCTTCGGCACAACGATGGTCTTCCCTTCCAGGTATACCATAAGGTTCTTGATGTTTGAGTGAGCTCATTATCTGGCGAAGTCGTCGGCACTTATGTGTGCCAAGAGGGAGTTATCGTCTTGGTAGGTGGGTCGACGGAGGCGCGAGACAAGCACTCGGCGTTGGAGTGTTTTTGTCCGCTCTGGTAGACGACGGTAATGCCGAATTCTTGAAGCCTGAGACGCCATCGCGAGAGGAATCCTGATAGATCTTTCAAGTTAGCTAGCCGACACAAGGCGTGGTGATCCCTCACGACGTTGAAAGGCCTGCCGTGGCCGAACTGGGCTACAGCAGGTAGTGGCGGAACTTTGCTGTAGCCCAGATAATGAAGGCACTCCTCTACTGTGCGAGAATGATTCGCTCCCGTTTTTCGACAGTGACCGGCTAAGGAAACTCATGACCCTTTCAAGTCCATCGGTCTGCTGCACAAGGACGGAGCCGAGACGTGTGATGCTTGCATCGCTATGGATTTCGGTGTCGGCTTCTTCGCAGCGCGCGTGTATTAGCGATGTTTACAGGAGTCGCTTTAGTTTTTGAAATGCCGCAACTTGCGGTGTTGCCCATTTGAACTAGACGTCACCCTTCGTGAGGCATGTGAGTGGCTCGGCTATCCGTCAAAAGTCCTTGACGAAGCGCCCGTAATAAGCGCACAGTCCAAGATTTGGGCACTGCCTTCTTGTCGGTAGGTGGAGAAAATGTTGCGATGGCACCTGTCTTCCGCAGATCGGGGCGCACTCCCGACTTGTTAAGAACGTGACCGAGAAACGGGAGATGCTAGTATGCGAAGCTTTTCTGGCTTCAAGGTGAGTCCGGATGTCTGGACTGCCTTAACAACAGCTTCAAGACGCCGGAGATGTTCGTGACGATGGAGGCAAATACAACGACGTCGTCCAAGTAGACGAGGCAAGTCTGCCACTTCAAGCCTGCCAGTATACTGTATCCGTAACGCGTTGGAAAATCCCAGGTGCCGAGCAAAGACCAAAGGGCATGACCTTAAACACGAACAGACCGTCTGGTGTTATGAAGGCAGTCTTCTCTCGGCCTCTCCCGGTGTGCTACCATCGGTGTGGTGAGGCGTATAGTGGCCGGGTGACGGTGAACGGGATGGTAGACATGGTTGTCATTGTGCTCTGGCAACGTAGTCTGCGATGGCACGTGGTCGCACACCTGGTTGTGGACGCGGCGCGTCCACGGCGAATCCACGCAGTCCCATTTCGCGATATTGGCAGTATATAGCGGTAGGTGTGTCCGGCCTACCCACAGTGGTAGCATATAGTGGGCGATGGTCGGGGGTACAAAACGTCCGTTTTTCTTGATCAGTAGTCCAGGTCGACAGGTGGACGGTACGGCGTCTGCAGCGGCTGTTGTTTCTGGCGACGGTATTGCGGCGGTACGGCGTCACGGCGCCACGGCGCTGGGACAGCTGGACGTGCGGCAGCGGCGTAAGTCTGTGCCACCGGGTGAGGCTGCGGCGGCTCAGGAAGTTCCAGCGCCTGCTTGATTTCATCGTTTACGTTGCGAGGCGGGAACAGGTTGCGAAGCGGAAACATTCGACGGATATCTTAACGTACGACGGCCCTTATGGTCTCTCGCAGTTCGTCGGAGCTGAGTGCTTCAATTTCGCCGTAGTATGGCGTCGCATGGCGATTGTGTTCACGGTTACGCATGTCCAGTGTTTTCTCGATCTTCGTCGCCTCCCAGAGAAGTCTTTCACAGTCGTTGGTCGGATCCGCATCAGTCCCGCGAACCGGTCCCGCTTCACCCTTCGAATAAGGAAGCAAACTTAAGTCTCCTAAGACATACGGGGGTCGGCGTGTCGAAAGAGACAAGTCATCTCCATTGTGACTCATCTGGGAGCTGAATGCGGGTTTCCAGTAGTCTTTTGGCGAGTTCCTTGCGGATTGCGCTCGTTGATGTGGTGACGAACCTCGAGCGAAAGGTGCATCCCACGACGTCAGCGTGGACTCTTCGTTCTCAAACCACGTCCTTGCGCTGTCATTAAGGGCGAAGTACACGTGGCGCAGGTTCTCGCCACAGTCTTATTCATTGAAGCTTGCTACCTGGTCGTATGCTTCCAGCCAGCTTTCGGGGTCTTTAGAAGGCAAACCACAAAAAGTCGGCGGCTCCCTGGATTGCTGCATGACAATCGCCGACAGTGGTACCGGGACTGTCATTGTAGCCGTCGTGGTCATGGCCAGAGGCTGTACTCTGGCGATTGTCCCTGCTGCCTGCGGCTAGCTCGCTGGTCGGGTTTGGCATCGATGGCTTCTTGTCGGCGAGTAGTTGGTTCGCGGGCGGATGGGGGTGACCGGTATATTAAGGGTAAGGCATCTGACTGTCGAATTGTTTATTGGGCGAAACTATGCCCAGTAAAGAAAAGCTAACAACACAACTAAACGATAGCGGCGCGAGCAGGGGTCGGTTGACGATAAAATTTGACAAGCGGTGGAATGCGTCTGCTATTATGCATTCGTCACAGTGCGTTCTGGTATTATCGCTGATATTCTGGAAAGCACTCAAATATGCTCGTCGGGCATTCAAAGTTTGTAGAATCGTCTAGACCGTCCGCGAAACAGCATGCAAGGTAAGCGCGGCCTGCGCTGCGCGTCACAGAAAAGTGATCCCGTGATCAAACTATAGTGCGCGTACCGATACATACATACATACATACATACATACATACATACATACATACATACATACATACATACATACATACACTGTGCACTGTAGCCCAATTGGAATGCATCACTGTCTCGGTCTATTGTTTCTTATTACGCAGACCTGCCTGCCTTGCAAGCAGTTTACGTGCCATCCTCGCAGCACTTAGCAGCCAGTTATCGAACAAGGGAAGCTCATATAGGGCCCATAGGTCGCTGACCGGGTTAAATGGCTTTTTGATAAATAAGCGCGATGGGCATAAAATGTTTCCACGATACATCAGTGTGCTCTAGTTAAACGTCACCCTAGTTAAAAACATGCCATCGTGCTTCAACTTGGCTTTAAAATGTAGCCAGCTCCCAACAGCTACATGTTGCCCATGCATAACAATCAAGTAACCTCTATTTCTTTGTGCACACGTGAACGAAGGCGGTTTATGACATCCATTGATTTATTTATGGAGTGTTACGCTTGAAAACCACGATATGATTATTAGAGACGCCGTAGTGGAGGGCTTCGGAAATTTCGACCGCCTGGGGTACTTTAACATGCGCTGACAACGCCTCCATTCGAAATGCAGCCGTCGCGGTCGGGATTCGATCCCGCGACCTTTTTGATGACATCCAGTAATGCGCGGCGTTGGAAAGAGCAGTTCGAAAATCGCTGAGCCACGTCAATGGCGTGTCGCGCTAAGGTCAGGTGCACGTGCGAGGCGCTCCACGCGGCGTGGAGCCCTTTGCATGAGAGCGTTTTCAAGCTTTCTCACATAATTAACTGCTTACCGCCCGCCGACCTGGCACAAACTCGGGCCCTCGCGTGCCGACCAAACGACGCAAGTCCGCCACCCCCGTAGAGGCTCGGCCATCGGCGGGTGCAACTGCACGCCGGCAACAACGAACAAGCAGTGACGCAACAGATAAGAGGTCGCCGCGGCGGCACCATGAGCTCCATCCGTAGAACACACATTTGCTGCTCGGCTTATGAGACCAGTAGCGGCGATCCTTTCCGCGCCCCGGCAAACGCGTTCGCGGGTCCAGCGGCCCACACAGGGAGCCAGCCCTGACAGCGTCATCTTTCGGCGCGCGTAATTACGCCCCTCTGCCTTTCCCATGCCTGGCCCTTTCTTTATGTTTGCTTCCTGACGTATTGCCAGCGCCGAGGTATAAGCGCCTCCGACCTCAGCTCCCCCTTGCTGCTTTCGCGCCCACCGACCCATATTCGTACGATTCTTTTCTTTTATTTTGGGTCCTTCATTGATGTCCCCCCCCCCCCCCCCTTTCTTTTCTTTTTTTTTTTTGGTTCATTCCTGCTGTGGCATCCAGTGCCGAGAGCAGCAGCGGCAGTACACTATACCCTCTCCGTGGCGGCAGGCATGCGTATACGCCAGGGGCCAGAGCGCGGGAGCCCCCATTGCGCAACGGCTTCTTAGCGGCGCCCTGGTAGTGGTTCCCCCTTGGTGGGGACCTCTCTGTTCACAGATGTTGACTACGTGTCACTCACGCGATATTGCGATGAATCCCGCGCGTGGGCCTGCGCTTCTTCCTGTGGCGCGTCCGCTGCGCGTTGACAGCCGGCTTAACTCGGCAGCACTGGCCATGCGCGCGCACTGATCACGCGCCTGGGCACACATATGCACGAGCGCGCGCCAGTTGGAATCCTGATCCCGGAGCTAATCCGATTAAATTAATTAAGTTGCGTAAAGAGGAGCTAGCTATACCTTCTTGTTTCCCTTGATTTG
Source organism: Hyalomma asiaticum (assembly GCA_013339685.2). Taxonomy (NCBI): domain Eukaryota; kingdom Metazoa; phylum Arthropoda; class Arachnida; order Ixodida; family Ixodidae; genus Hyalomma; species Hyalomma asiaticum. The sequence continues at coordinate 281,993,445 of CM023481.1, read as the reverse complement.
CCGTTGGGGTAATCTCTCATCCTTCAGTATGTCGTGACTATTGCCCTCCTTTTTTGCTGCCAGTACGTTTTTTTCCATTTTTTTTTTGCCTCCGGTTGCTGTCGACAGCAACAGCTTGTTGAGTTGAGAGGTCGAGTTTAGATTATTTTTTACTTTCACGGAGCCATGTGCAGAAGCTTCAGCGATCTGGAATACAAAAAGGGACCTGTGTATCCTTGGCTCCATACATACATACATACATACATACATACATACATACATACATACATACATACATACATACATACATACATACATACATACATACATACATACATACATACATACATACATACATACATACATACATACGTCGGGGTCCGCCGTTACGTGTATATACGACGCGCATGAACTTTTGACAACGTGGCATCAGAAAGGAAGGGGACGGCGCTAAATATCTGACAGGACACAATATCAAGACAAGATGACCACGGCTGTCTTTTGTTGTGTCAGAAATTTATTGCTATTTCCTCTCCTTTGCATCCATGAACCAAATATCCCAAACCTCAATCCTATCAGACAATGAGAACAAGAGGAACGTATGGGCCGAGGCAAACTCCGAGGGACCATATATAGTGGAATACTTTTACGGGGCAAGAATATTGCCCCGATTTGAATGTAATTGATTGCGTTCGGGAGAATATTACTTACAATGTGCATTGGAAGAGATGTTTTCGCTTATACGTCTGCACTCTTTTTATAACAGTTTCCAAAAATTTTTATGTTTCAATAAGATATATTGTTGGGTATACATATGTGCGACGCTTTACGGCGTTTTTAATGAAAGTCGGTAAAGAAATTATATGAACGCATGCCCCGTGACCTCCTTTACCTTGTTCCATTTAAAAACTTCCTGAAGCGCTGAGGGGGGGGGGGGGGGGGGGGGGGCGTAAATAGGAATACCCAACAAGTAACTTAGTTTGCTGTCATAATGCAGTTAAATATAAGGCAGAATTTAATTTATATGGCAGAAATATAAGGCAGAACAGTTTCCTTTAGCGAGTAAAAAAGGTAATGTGTAAAAAAAAATGACGGCGTAATAAAAATTCTAGGAGTCCGTGTGCGCTTGCTCTAAGGAGACATTAAGGCGAAAGCCTTTGACATCGCCTATTAAAGGCGCTTTTGCAAATCTGCTTTCGAACTTGCAGTCACGCGTTCCCGCACGGAGCGGTGACGTTGACGAGGTTAGTTAACTAATGTTTAACAAATTATTAGCATCATAGTAACTCCGGCAGTCAGTAATTACGTCTTATATGTGCCTATCCATGCGCGTTGGTGGGATTTGTATGGGGCCTTAGGGGTTGGCGGAAATTTCTTATGCGTTATTAAGGTCACCTTCCAATGGGACACATAAGGCTTTCGCGTTGAAAAAAAAATAAATAAATAGGCCTGCCTATAGTCATTAGATTTTCACTTATTCTTTCAAATGCGAGTAGGTTAATTATATTCAGTAGAGCTTTTGTCGAGAAAAAGCACATTTTGCTGAGCGCCATTTATGGTGATGATAATGCCATCGTCGCCATGACAACAAATACCACCTATACCAGGAGCTTGAATAAATCCACGATGCACACAACGCTTAAGGAAACTTTTTCTTCCCCTCTTTTTTCGAAATCTTCAAACTCCATGGTGCGTACGCAGCACGCGAGCACGATCATTCGACGAGCAAATTCACTAACAAGAGCCACTACACGCTTACATCGCTTAACCTCTTGAAAAATGCAGGATCGCCTAACACTATGGCGCATTGTGTACCAATGAATGAATTGAAGTTGCCACGAGGGAGAATCTATTCGCATACGGTGCTGTGGGCTGCGATCAAAGTGCAAACAGATAATGTGAACTGTAAGATTTACGTGTATTGCAGTTCATTCATACTACTTCGGCCAGTAAATATGATTTAAAAAAAAAACACATTGCGGTACCTCTAAGAAGAATTTTAACGAAACATATTCTCGGCGTTCCTTGCCTACACTGACTCAGGGATTCGGCCATCAACTATGCATATATACCAAGATACATTAAAAGACGTGTTGGAGTGTCTCAATATGATAAAATTTAACGTACGGTTTGCCATACATTGCCATACATTACATTAATTTGGCCACAAGCTGTAGTTGAGAAGTACGTATCAAAGGACACATTATAGTGTGTTTATGATTAAACTGAGTACACGCCAGTCGACAAAAGAAAGGTATCGCCTTTGCGTTGTCCTGCTTATTGAGCTATATATAATTTGCCGGGGCTTCCTTGGATTGCATGAAAATTGCTCTTTTGAACGCGGTTCAGAGGGGCCATAAAAACAAACAATTTGAATTTGCACAATGTACATAAATGATTGAGACTAATTTCGCGCAGCGTTTAAAAGAGACTGTCTATACCGTCCTTCATCGAATTCCTGTTTCTCTCTCTCTTTTATCGCAACAGAAGGCGTACCAGTCGATGTGTGTAAGCGTGCAGTGGTTTCGTACGAAAGTAACACAATTTTTCGGTCTTCGTGGTCACCCTTTCTGCATGTGTGGGGACACCGGAAACGCTGGTTACTGGGTTTTTAGAATACCAGTTTAAAGATGAAAATTACTCTCCATCGCGAAGGAGTGGTACCACATGTATGTAAGATATAAGTAACTGTAAGCAATAAAATTTTGCATTTGAAAGAGAGCAAAGTGAATCTGCGTAGGTATTTCTTGGTTTTTCGTTAGACTATGGAGTTTGACACACATCATGGAGCCACCGGTCTTTTTTGCCGACTTTCATGGGCCAAGTTAAAAATATTACTCCTTTGTTATAGGGTACAAGCATGCTTGTTTACGTCATTGTAAAAAACGATCTTCTCATTTTGACCAAAACAACAACGATTTAGTAGAGGCTAATATAGAATTTGAGAACGTAACATGCATGTGCCGGTTCGTGAGCGCGAAGGGTTGAATTTTAAACACTACGGAACACGTATTTTGGGTGTGCGACAAAGTTGCTGAATAATATGATCGGCCCTTCGCAAATGCCATATAGCTGCTTCTGGCGAAGGACCCTGATTAACACGCACACTGGATATTCGAGTGCTCAATACTGGTTAACTTGGAAAAGGAAAAACTACGTTAACTCGCTTGCTTATGTTTAAATTTGACTTTTGGGTAGAGTAGAAGTTAGATCGCATCATATCCATTACCACACCTCGTTTTGTCGACGAAATAACATTCGAAAAGAGTAAGAAGTCATACATATATGTATAAGACAGCAATGTGAACTCTGCTGCAAACGCTTCAATGATCTTTGAGGACATATCAGGGTTTACGAAATTCGCACCACAATCTGCTTGCCTGGCGGTCTCTCGGGTGTTGCAAGGCCAACACAACGCACGACGAGCCAATGAATTTCCCGCAGCCCTGGAAACTTTGGCTTTCAACACACAGCCACGCCAAAAGTCTGTGGCCACGTGACTACAGCGCAGTCGCTAGGCAACCGCTAGAGCATCGACTGCGCTAGCCGAAAGACAAAGTGACATCGCGTCGCGTAGGGAGCTCCTCCCACGTCGGGAGCTCCTATACTCTCGGGGCCCGCAGTGGCGCGCATGCTAAGCCAAAAAGTGGGGCGTCGCGAAAATGGCGCACGATGTCGTGGGGCAGTGACACATTGTTTGGTTTGCATCACTGTTTGCAGGTGGGCTTGGCCCGTTCCCTGGAAGAGGGTAGCAGCATCCTCAGGCTCACGCTTCACGTCGACGCGGTATGCAAATGCGACGAACGCGGCGCCCCCCGACGTCGGATGGAGCATCCCGCGCCAAGAGGCCTCTTGATCTGCGCACTTTTCGAGGGCCGCTCCGCGACGAGCTGGCAGCAAAAAGTTGCGGGCCGAATCGCTGCCGCTTCCCCCGCACTTAAGAGCTGCTCTTCCGGAGTTATCTGGCGCGCACTCGAGCCGATGCCCGGCTCTCGAATCGCGGGCCCCCGTGTGTCCACACTGTGCGTTTCGGCCGCGCACATCGTGTTTGCCTTGGCCGCTAAATGTTGTCGCGAGGCGAGTAATAAGTGTTTTAGACGCACGCTTAAAACGGGAGCCTGTGCTCGACGAAGGCGGCGAGTACTCCACGCGAGCCAAGAGCATGGCATGCACCGCAAGAATGCCGAGTGGAGCGGAGGCACGCGCGCTATATAGGGGGCGCTGGTGGCGCGTTAAGTTCGAGACGGAGCAACGGCAGCTCGCTGGTGATCAATCACTGCCCATTTCTCCGGCTGCAGAATGAGACTACCTGTTATTTACTGTCTCGGGCAAAGAAAAATAAATAAATAAAAAATATGGGAAACACTGTATACCACACCTTATTAGAGGCTTTTCGCAGCTTTGAAACTGCGCGGACGTCACCGAGAGCTCGCATATAATGATGCGCAATCTGCTATACTTGGGCACCCTCTCCTAATCACTTAGTTAGGTTTAAGTTTTTTTTAAGAAGATAAAACAATGGATATGATGTGGCAAAAAGAAAAAAAAGAGGAACAGTTGAGAATAGTTATGCGATGTTACTGCGTGCTCCTGTACCCATAATTCTTTAAAATATTTTAGCGCGAAGGAACACACGGACAGACAAAGAGCACAGGACCGGCGCTACCGAACAAGGCTTGCACTTCGTAGGGAGCGAGCTTGCTTTTAAGACAGAAAGCAAGAATCCGTGATTGGCATGTGGCCACAGAAATGAGATTGACGAGGGTAATGGCCCTGCCATTCTTGACTTGTGTGACAAAAAAGAGCCCTGTGTAGGAGAAATATGGCTTAGCAAAACGTTTTCTTGGGCTAGTTGTTTCGTGACTTCCGAAGTTTAAAATATTGTAGCGCAAAGGAACACCCGGACAGGCAAAGAGCACAGGACCGGCGGTAGTCCTGTGCGCGCCGGTCCCGTACTATTTGTCTGTCCGTGTGTTCCTCTGCGCTACAATATTTTAAAGAAGTCATGAACCAACTAGCCCAAGAAAACGTTTTGCTAAGCCATATGTACCCATAAATATGTATATCAGACCACAGCCCGTACACACTTTCCGCTTTCCTTTTCTCCCAAAATTTTTGCCCTTAATTTCAAAATTTTACCCGTCCTTGCAATATATTCTGGTCACACTCTTCAGAAGGCGCACGTATATGCCACTGTCACTCTGAATACAGAGAGCTATAGGTTCCCTACGGAGCAATGCAGCGTGAGTGTGACTATTGCATTGCTTACAGGCGTCATTAATGCCTCCAACGACATGCGCAATCTGGGCTTTTATTCTACAATATATACCTGGCACGAAAAAAACCACAACTAGCCGGTGGCTGTGCAGTGCGCATCAGTGCGTCAGTCCCCGACCAACGAACAGTTTGGCCGAAATTCACACTGAAACAGACGGTTCAAAACATAAGAGTGCACAGAAAGAAACATGTTGCTTCACGAGCGCAGATGTTTTTCGCATGCAGGTGGCGTGCGTTGTATTTACGCAGTATCTAAAGCTCGCGTAAGCGTAGGTGCGCTTCCACAGCAGGCTCTCCGCACAGCCTCGCAAAAGGTGATGCCAACGTTCCCTACACTGGCTCATGGCCTTGTCTTCTCTGATATGTAGCGCCTTTGTGCATGAAAGTTTCATGTTGAAACGACAGACAACACTGCATATAACAAACCGTGCTTCACGGAAATTCGCCGGCTCCTGGTGAGCCAGTGTGCACCAAACTACTCTCGACCAAGTATGCCCCCTCGGGCCTCGACAACACACCGGCGGCAAGACTCCACTGCAATAGTGCATATGCTTACAGGGCGCTAAATCAACATACACAAGGGAGGGACACACAGACATCTGTATGTTGATTTAGCGCCCTGTAAGCATATGCACTATTATGAACCAAATAGCCCAAGAAGAAGCTTTATTAAGATATACTCCACTGCAATGTCGCTCTTATCAACGGCAAAAGCCGTCTCGCGTATACAGGGTGTTTTTTTTTTTTTTAGTTGCAACACATTTTTTAAATTAGAATAACATAAATCGCGGGAACGTCTTGTGTACCATACGAGTGTACGGATTGGCGGCCTCTAGATACAGAACAATTTCCGCACTTGTGTGCATAATTAGCGAAATTACGCTAATTAACTTTTAATTATCAGTAATTGGTGGCTACAGCAAATGAGTACTTTGGAGCCCGTCCTCGACACTACCTATCCCAACGATCAAATTTCGAATAGCGGAGTGCATGTCGGAGCTACGCGAACAATTAGTTCCCCGTGGCAGGCTCCTTGAAACTGAAACTGGACGGAAAAAAGAGCGCCTGTGACGTCGGATGTCGCCGCCCCCACGGCTTTCGTCACTCGCCACTAATTACTGATAATTAAAAGTTAATGAGCGTAATTTCGCTAATTATGCACACAAGTGCGGAAATTGTTCTGTATCTATAGAAGCCGCCATTCCGTACACTCGAATGGTACACAAGACATTCCCGCGATTTATGTTTTTCTAATTTAAAAAATGTGTTGCAACTAAAAAAAACCACCCTGTATAGTTGAAACACGCACGTCTGATTAATGTCCTGGCCGCGAGGACGCGCAAGCGTGACACACGAGCCCCAAGACCGGATTGCATTCTGGGTGTGCCCCTCACACATACGCACACGTATGCGCGCTCATACACAACAAGCGCGTCCACGCACAAAATGTGAACGCACCCACGCGTCCGCTCGTGTCCGGACTGTAAGCAATTTTATTTGTAAAACGCTGTGTGAACGCTCGTGGTCGCAATAAAAAAAAGGAAGAAAAAAATTAAAAGTTAGATGTTGAGGGGGGAGGGTAATCTATCGCTCAACTTACGCGTGCGAACATTCCTATCCAGGGGTCCTAGAAGGTATCCGAACGTGCTTTAGACGAAACGATATACCGGTGCTAGATAACCAAATGCAGTAATTGGTGTACTTGGATGCGAGTACTGTATCACCGGGAACCTATTTGCGGACGAGGCGGCTCGAGGCTTCACAAATCACCGAGCCTCCACGGACACTGCGGTAGAGGACCCGACGCCCTTAGACCCTAATTGCGCAACAATTCTGCAGTATTACAGAGATAGCAGAAAAATGTATCCAGTACCACATAAGAATCTCACGGCAATGCAATCTACGGCGCTACGCAGACTCCAGACAAATACATACACGAACTTACACAGGCTACATACATTCTACCCCACAGCATACAGAGATATATGCCCGTGGTGCGGGTCCACACCAACTCTGTTTCACATTACGTGGGAGTGAACACTACACAATGAAGAACACCACAACATGAAAAACTAAGAGCAACAATGGGAGGCACTGCTGTCCAGCTCGGTCTTTGAGGATCAGCTCTGGCTGGTCCAAAGGGCCGAGATGATGGCATGGGCCAGCGGAGCCCTGGAATAGGGGCCCCGACCATTTGTGATGCCCCGCCTTCAGGGGCAACAATTTCATTCCTATATATTATAATAAAGTTTTGTTCTCTCTCTCTGATACATTAATTTCTGGTCCATGAAACTTATATAACCTCCACGATTATTCCTTCCTCGTACGTGAATGTTCGTTTAACGCCGCCTCCTCGCAAGTTTACGCTTCAGTGCTCTGCATCCCCTGGGTATGTTTATGTACAGTAATTGGAGGGCGTGTCGCACAGTGTGTGGTTTCTTCATGCATCTTTTCTCTGCCTATTCTTTTCTTCTTCCGCCTAATCATTAAACAAGATGTGAAATCAACATTAAGGCTTTATTGTTATTGTTGTTTCAATTTTCGCCTCCTTGTTTTCTTCCTTAACTTAGAGGCAGGAGCAACGCGTGCGTGCGTGCGTGCGTGCGTGCGTGCGTGTGTGTGTGTGTGTGCGTGTGTGTGTGTGTGCGTGTGTGTGTGTGTGTGTGTGTGTGTGTGTGTGTGTGTGTGTGTGTGTGTGTGTGTGTGTGTGTGTGTGTGTCGCGGATGTGGCCATGCAAAGGATTGGAGTCATTGTTGCTCGCTTCACTAATTGGCCTTGCTCATTAGAGTAATTGAAGAACACTCCCATACCTATTGACGTCATGACAGATGGTGTATTTTCCTGAGCGATGTCTTTAAGTGTGGCTCAAAAATATCAGACTGGACTCGAATAATAATAGGCTGATAACCGGCTGTTGTTAAAAGGTTGCAAGACCCTTTTCCAGTCACTGCATGTATTGCAGGGCCACCCCTTCTCTGGGGCAAGGTCAGTTTGTATAGGATAAGGTGCCAAGGTAAGTTGGTGGGAAATAGAAGGTACATAAGTTATATTTCACGTTGTCGGGCTCACTTTGGAGATTGTATACGTGTTAGTGAAGTGCAAATCGTCAAATGTTTAAAATGAAGCCGAATAATATGTGTTGGACGCCAGAAATGCTTTCTTTGAAAAACAACGTGGCTGTCATCATATTTGCCAGTGTCCAAAAAAAAAATGAAAATATCGTGTAGGTCGACCGCCGGAACCACGCGGGAGTGTTCCCCTTTGCTGTTTTTGCTAATGCGCATGCAGTTGGTTAATGCGTTTTATCTGGATGTTGCTTTACGAAGAAAACACGAGATCCTAAGAAAGCGCCACTTCGATCGATGTTCTACGCAACTCTCGATAGCTCCTCTCTCTCTCTCTCTTCAAATCGAAGGTGCATCCAAATAGAACGGCTTGAAACGATTGCCTTTAGGATCAGCAAGGCTCTAGCCTATACAGCCATACCATCGTTCCTCACTGTGTAGTTTTTTTTTTTTTTTTTGAGCTTCCAGAAGTGGCTTCCTCCAATGTGCAGAAAGAAAAAAGTACAAAAATACACGGGAGCTGTCGTGGCGCTCCTGCAAACTGCATCCTCGCAGCCGAGGCGAGGCGGCCCCCTTGCAAGGCACCGTAAGAAGTCCCTGCGGACGGCACCGTTGATGCGGCCAGCGTTTGTCAGGCACGGTGCATCAATTTCTCTTACAGAGTCATTGGTCTTCGCCATTATGACACCATTAGCTAGCCTTGCAACGCGCTGCAGCCGTATAAAAAGCGCAGAAACCGTTAGCAGGGGTCAAACTTTCCCAAACAAGCATCCGGACCGGAGCAAGTGGCGAAACTTGACCGTCGTAATAAATGGTTCCACAAGGTGATTCCAGCTCATTCTCTGTGTCCACCGACAGACCCAAGCCTCCTTTTCGGTGCGATTTCTCACTCTTTTTCTCTTTTTCTTTTCTTTTTTTCTTTCTGGCACGCGGTTTGGGCCCGTAGAGCTCATCGACAGAGGCAACAACTTGCCCCGGCTTTTCAGTGGAGGTATATATAGGAAGGGAGCTCCGCCTGCGGAGGCCTCGGTTTAAATCGGCATGAACAGACAGGAACAAAAGATAAATCAATAGCCACTCGGAGGGGAAACCTGGAGAGCACGTCCAACGTGTGCGGGAGAAAAAAAAAAAGAAATGTGTGACGCCGAGGAGACGGCGCAAAGAAAAGCAAGGTGCGGCCAGGAGCGCAAAAATCCTGGCCGCTGGCCGAAACAGGAGACTCCAAACAAGCAAGAAGAGCACGGCCTCAGCGAAAGGTGGTGCGAGGTAAAGTACGGCTGCGCCAAAATGACCAACTGAAGACAGGAACCATTTTGGGAAGAGTGATGAACTCCTCGCGCGGACACCGGCTCCGAGTCGCTCTCTCTCGGTGGCGAGCTTCGTACTTCATTCTCGTATCTACCAGCAGACCCCGAGTTGTGGGCGGAGGGGGTGGATAGGTTCCGACGACAATGTGTTTCACAGTCTTTGGGGTGGTCTCTCTTTTTCTCTTTCTCTCTCTTCTCACGTTGGCCGCCTCGTGCTACTGCCATGCTTGTTCGGGAGCTGCGCGGAGATCATCTACGGGAAGTGACGAATGACAAAAGAGATAAAAGCGGGCGATCAATTTAATTCTTTCTCCCTTCTGGTCATCCCACGCGGCCCTCTTGCGAGCGCCTCTTATATCTGTCGAGGGTCGAGATACGCCCGGGCCGCATACCGGATGCCGGGAAAAACAAAGCGACGGCCTCCCTCCCCTCATCCTTGCCAAAGCCGGGCTCGCAGGATGCCTCCGGTAGCGGCGACCGAGTCCACTGTTTATGTATACACCCGAGCGGCCGCTGGCGGACTTGTAGAACATCATTTTTCTGCGAGGATTGAGGATCTCGCGATCCTCGGCCGAGGCGACAGATTTTGCGCTTGTGTTTTGGGCCTCGGAGGCGAGCGCAGTGGGGAGGCCGCTGCCTCTGGTCAACACGACCACTTCACACGGCTCGCTGTTGGCTGCCGTGCGAGACATTTGCATCGCTAGAGATTTCCTATACGTCCGCGCGACAGCGACGCTGTGCGCACTCCTCGGCGACAGAAAGCGGGCTGTGTTCCTTGGGAAAAAAAAAAAAAAATGTTTGTTTATTCGCCGCATAGTTTCTGTTTTGCTCTGAATTTTTGCGTAGTTCCCACTCAGCCGTCTTTTTTTGTGGTGGCTCTCGAGATAGAGAAAATAGCGATGGTTTTGAAGATATAGATTTGCGGAGACGCAAGTAAAAGAAGGATAGAGGAGCATAAAGTAAAAGATGCTTTTCGATGTGACTGTCATATAACTCCTCCAATTCAAGGTAACGAACTTACTAAACGATATTACGTGTTTTTTTTTCTTGTTTTGTTTCTATATTTTCAAGTGCGCGACAGTGGCGCTATTTTCGCAGTTGCAGGTTCCTGTCAGCAATGCAGTCGCTGGCAAAAAAGAAAGTTGTTTTGTGGGGTTTAACGTCCCAAAACCAGCTCTGATTATGAGATACGCCGTAGTGGAGGGCTCCGGAAATTTCGACCACCTGGGGTTCTTTAACGTGCACTGACATAGCACAGCACACGGGCCTCAACATTTCGCCTCCATCGAAATGCAGCCGCCACGGCCGGGATTCGATCCCGCGACCTTCGGATAAGCAGCCGAGTACCATAGCCACAAGACCACCGTGGCGGGGGCAAAAAAGAAAGTCTTTGAGCACAGTTGGTAAAGGAATATTTTTTATTCCTTTGAGAATTCTAAGAAAAATAATATAAATAAAACCTGCCTATTATATAGGACTTGATCTCGGCTTAATGTTGTATATTCACGACATGCAATCGCAACAAGTTTATGTATACGTATGTATGGTATACCATCACCTGTGGCATGTCATATAGTTCCACTACCCGCGGGCAGGACCATGGTCGCACTCCCCTCACATTCTCTGAACACACGGATGGAAAAGTCCGCAACTAAAACAAAAATGTTAGAAGGAGAAAGGGAGGGGCAGGAGGAAGTGACGTAGTGATAGAAGAGGGTATACAACCATCTTGTACATCCGGCAGGTTACATCTGTTGCGTAACTATAGGTATACGCCGGTACGTTTCTCTTTCATTTCACATTTCACTTTACCGCTGCATTCCTTTTCACCGTATTAATTTCGAAACTTAAGAAAATGGCACATATAAATTGCTAATTGCAGGCAACCAGCCACTGTAAAGAACCCATGCATTGACAGTACAAACCAGTTGTGGTCTATAAGCATTCCTGAGCTATTCTAATATTATATACTACGGGGTGCTGCGTACAACTTGAAAACGGCTTGGCACTATACGCACTCTTGCTTGGAATAATATCCATTTGCCTGAGTCGGGGCTATGGGAACCATTTGATCCTATGCTCCCCGAGTGCATGGCTCCCTCGTCTGCAGGTTTTCTGTATAGTCGGCTTCCAACAGGCTCCGTGCTTTATTGCATATACAGGGCTGCGAGCATTGATTCACTCGTACATTATTCAGGCAACCATTTTATTTCAAAATCAAGGCGACTGAACGTTTCAATCAAGTCGAAAACTTTAAATACTTCCGGCAGATCCTATGCAATGGGGTAGTGCGTCTTAAGCTAAGCGCTCAGCAAGGAGCTGACAATGGAGCATTGTTTCACTTTGAGCAAAGTGTTAAAAGGATGATCGACGTCTTCGTCTAAATCGGGTAGTTTTGCGCATGACGAGGGCTTACTAGTCATGTCGACTACACTGTGACGCCTGAAGGTTCGTTTACGCTCCGACGTAACGTAGGCACTCGCGTTCGAGAGCAAACATCAATGTCATCGAGGAGAGATGCATGCGATGTGCAGATCACTTACGTGCATCTCATGAGCACGCGTTTGCTGGGGAATATACCTGATGAGGGGTCGAGCAACGACACACTATAAGAGGTAGAGTTACAGCAGTGAATAACTAGTATTTGTTACACTGTTATAAGAGCAGATAGCCAACACTTTATTACTCTAACTAACAATTAATAACAAGTGCTAGTCAACACTGACAGTTAGCCAACACTAGTATGTGCCACCCGACAGTTACCCAACGTCAAACACTAGTAGTCAAAACTAGCATGTACTAGCCAGAAATAGATGACTGTAGCCCTCGCAGGTCACTACCATATGCAGCAACCACTGTCAGCATATAAAATAAAATATAGCCACCACATAACCAAAGTTAAGCAGATGCACTCAGCATACTAGCTAAAATTACCTAGCACTAACAATTATCTGGCACTATCCAGCGCTATCTGATAACACGCTCAGAGTAGCAGGCACTAGCGACCTCTAGCTGACAGCTAGCCAACATTATTCAAAGTTACCCAACTTTACGCACCAGTTAGCCACCGCTATAGCTAAAATCAGCACACCACATATACCCGTCATCACAATGGCAGCTGTCTTTCTACTAAGTACATGACATATCCATTTCAAGCTATTCGTGATCATGACCTACCATTAGTGCTCATCGTATACACGTATATCGTGGTCTGCATGCTTTGTTACATACCATATTAACAAAACGACCCCGAGATCACAAAATCTTAAGGGACGAGGAGAAAGGAATAGGAAAGGCAGGGAGGTTAACCTGGGCTGAGCCCGAGGCTACCCTGAGGGAACAGATAGATAGATAGATAGATAGATAGATAGATAGATAGATAGATAGATAGATAGATAGATAGATAGATAGATAGATAGATAGATAGATAGATAGATAGATAGATAGATTCAAAGTGCCTTTTGTTCGCCCAGAAAAGCTTCTCATTTAAAAAGTCGCTATATAGTTCGTCATGTGGCATGTCCTTTGGTGTAGCACAGTATCATCCGAACGACAGTTTGTAATGTGCTGCATGATGTACAAAAACAAAAGAAAAAAAAGGGAACTTTTACGTGACCTTAATGCTCTATTTAGTTGTGTTTAATGACGCTAGCCCTATCATTCGGTTGAAAATTTCGTTGAGTTGGGCAGACATCAGGTAAATTGAATTAAATATGGCTCATACTCGCTTTAGGTACGTGTGTATGAGTCACACATTCTTACTTTCCTCCTTTCTTTCTTTCTTTCTTTCTTTCTTTCTTTCTTTCTTTCTTTCTTTCTTTCTTTCTTTCTTTCTTTCTTCGTGTGGCTGATACCCGCATACTGACAGCCCGCATACGGGCAACCTCAACTTCCAGCGCGATTTATTGGTACTTTTCTGCACTAAACGTATGCTGCGGTATCATATGTATCCTATAAAATGTTAAACTTAAGCATTGGCTGCGTTTCATGTTTCTTTTTTTTAATAAGAATTCGTCCTGGGACAGACGCTCGGGGGGAAGATGGAATCGTGGAATGTCGCTGCAGCCACCGTTTCGACAACTTGACAAGTGGACAAGCTCACGAGGACAAGTATTGCACATCTGTCGAACCGTTGGCTCCAGCGACCTTCCCTTCCTCAGCGTTTTCAACAATCATGCACCATATCAGGATTTGTGGTATTTTACTAACAAGCTCCCCTTACGGTGTGCTGGAGGCGAATGGAGGGCATGCCCCGCAAGAAACATGACGTCGCTAGGCGCTATAGCGCCATATATTAAGTAGAGTGATTGCCCGTACCCCGGGGGCTTAACGGGGAACAATTGGAGACAAAGAATATTATGTGTTTGAAATATAACTAAAAGATACCGTATAACGAAAAAGAAATATTAGAAGATGAGTGCCCACGGGAAAAATGAGCGACCATCCAAGAGGCATGAGGTAAAACGAAATCTTTTGGCAAAGAGAGAGAGAGAGAGAGAGGAAGCTTTATGGGCATGACCATTACAATCAAATGGCTAAAACCTTTTGCTCATTTGGCTCAAATTCGTGGAAGTGGCAGTCAGGTTTGTAGGCGTATCATTGGAAGCCGCCTCAGACTCTCGTTTTATCACTTTCTTTCCTTCATTTTGCAGCGAGGCTGTCTATGGCAGCCTGCATGGATTTAATGGCGTCCGCACGGAAAAATCGTGGGCTGACACCGAAGGCATTGCAAGGCCGCGTGATGTGCAGAAAGCTACAAGCATTCTGCCAACAACAACAACAACAACAACAACAACAACAACAACAACAATAATAATAATAATAATAATAATAATAATAATAATAATAATAATAATAATAATAATAATAATAATAATAATAATATGTAACCCAGACATGAACGAGTTAATTCAGTTGATGCTCGAACAGTTTGGTTTGAATTGCCATACCACCGAAGTACGTTACTACCGTATTTGTCTTGGATGTTTGCGCGATGGTTCCAGGGAAAGGCAAGCTGCAGTCCTCCAGTTTAACTTTCACCTCTCTCGTCATGATAGGGAACACTAATGAAGATTAAGAGTGTGTGTGTGTGTGTGTGTGTGTGTGTGTGTGTGTGTGTGTGTGTGTGTGTGTGTGTGTGTGTGTGTGTGCAGGTTTTCGTAGCCATGCCCACCGTCGGGCGCACGGACATACAGTGTGTACGTATACTTCCATTAAAATTCTGTCCCACCTCTGTGCCGTATGCTCTGCTTCGCTTGCCATCCACTTTCACTGAGTGCAATGCTTATAGATGTTTTCTTATTGATGTTTCAAATCTGCCCTGCTGAATAAACTGATTGTCGCTTACTTAATTAGCCCATTTTTCATCATGAAATGGCACCCAACTGAGACGTTTAAGTTCGATTGATTGATTGACAGATTGATTGATTGACTGATTTCTAGGGATTTATGTCACAAAATCATGATTTGATTATGAGAGGTGACGTAGTGGAGGGCTCCGGAAATTTTGACCACCTGGGGTTCCCTACTGACATGGCACCGTACACGGGCCTCAATGTTTCGCCTCCGTCGAAATGCAGCCGCCGCGGACGTTTATTTCCGGCTGATATAGGGGTGCTACCGCACCCTGATATCAGCCGAAACAACGACTATGTATACGATTACGGAAGAAGAAGACGAAGGCATCGCGCTGATTAAAACGCATTTATAAGGCTGGTCAGTTCCTTTTTTTTTTTTTCTTCGCTCATATTAGCACTTTTGGCAACTTTGCAAAGAATAAAATGCACCATAAGCCACAATCACTAAAATGAACACACCTACCTTATTTCTGTCTGCTCAAATATTGAAGGGGTTCTATTTTTCGCGTGAGCCTAGTTCGTCTCTTAAAAGTCGTTATGTAATACTCGCGATTCTCTATATGAAAATCATCACACACCTTCACTTCAGCAGCTTACCTCAATGAAGGACACCATGGAGAAATCCGCGCTTGCAGTAGTATCTGTGCGTCAGGTGAGCACTCCTGCTTTTCCGCAAGCGTCCACTAAATTTTGGGTATAATAAACTGCATTTAGGCTGAAAGGTACACGTCCGAACCCCCACATTTATCTCCACAACGCTCAGGGAACAATTATAAGGAAGGTATACCGCGGACGGCTTCGTCATCGCGAGAATTTATGCTTTGCAAGTTTTTCGCATGCATGCGCGCAGCGATTATCATTGTGCACACTCATTGCCATTACACACACACACACACACGCACGCACACACACACACACGCACGCACGCACGCACGCACATGGGCGCAGGCGCACAGTGAGTACAAGCACACCCGTGCACGTTGCCGTTAACATTAGCAGAAGATAATTACACTTTTAAGACACTTTGCTTATGCTGAACGTAAACTAGCGGGTCATTATATTCTATATATGTATGCATATGTCTGCTTGTAGTAAACGGGAGGAAGCCCAGGAAATAATAGAGCTCGTTATACGCTGCAGCAGATAACCCTCCTGCAGTTTACAGGAGCATGAAATTGCTACGGCGTGACAAAACTCGCTAATTTGTTCGCAGGAAGAGAGTGTATATTGAATTCACTTAACGAAACAAAAAGCCCGTATATACCGTGTTTGAAACTGTATAGCTGCGTTGGCCCTCTTGAGCAGGTCGAGTTCTCTCAGTTCTGACATCGACACCTGCATCACCATATGTTACAACATTTGCTTATGGGTACACGGTTCATTTCTGATGTCTTTAAATAATATACAGATGTATAATTTTGCAGCGCTTCCATTATTTTTTAAGTACACGCTTTATGTTTGTTTCCAAAACAGGAAAAAAATTATGAAACATCATCAAGTGCATCACTATCTAAAATATGGGTCAAGGTAGTTCATTCATAGTACATAAAAAGGAGTCGCTAGCCGATCTATATCGCACCATGTGGATGGGCATCATGCAAACACGGAAACATACGAAAAATTCTGCTCTGCGGAGAGTTAGAACTCACCCCTCTTCAAGGGGGGTGCCATAATCAGGAGCCAGATTCAGAAAGATGTTTATATATATAAGAGGTGTTTGCCACCGCGACCAGCCGCATTCTCTATAATGATGCAATCGATACGCTTGTGTACTTACTACTCATGCACGCTCGAAAAATTCTGGAGTAATGAGTTTTAGGGCAACTGCAATGCGAAAGTTACAGCGAAGTGACGGATCAACATATACAGGCGCGGATGCCGTGCAAATGGACGGGTGTGCGGCGAAGTATGACACGTTGCACCTTGCGCACTCTACTTAGAGCCTATATTGATCGCAACTTTTGAAACGGTATATATAGGCTATGTGCAGGACAGGAAAAACGCTGATTTGCATTTATGTCATGCGCAAATAATAAAAATTAAGATATTGGAACGGTTGCTGTGTCTCCCTCTATATATGCATTGTATACATTCAAGCAAGAAGAAAAGTAGAAAAAAAAGTGAGTTTAGATAACGACAGAACCTGCAACGCATCACGTACCGTTATTCAACTTTTTTTTTTTTTTAGCCATTGCCTTTCCCTCGTGAAACAGGTTTACAGGCACATGGTGGTTAATTAAATTGGTAAAGATTGTGCTATACTTCCGTGTCGCGGTCGATTGCGATGTGCATTAGTGGCTGTACATTTTTAGCGCATCATGTATATTGGTGAACCAACCGTGTTGTAGTTTCCTGTACTGCGTGGCCATTCAATATTTCCCCTCTCTCTCTCTCTCTCTTTGGCAGACTTAAGTATATCAAAACTGTGCGTTCAACAAAAGCTTCCGTTCATAAATTTCCTTAGTTATGCACTCACTAGCATGAGTCGCTGCTCAATTCGCACACTCGTCGGCAAATGCATCCATTTATATTGCTTGCTATACAATGCACACTGTTAATAACCATGCCATGATATATATATATATATATATATATATATATATCTTCGCGGTATAGTAGTGCGGCCGTTCGTCCCGCATTACGATATTAAATTTACAGTTAATTACCATAGCGTACCATATATATATATATAGTGTCATTTTCAACGACTTCCTTTTGTGTAGTCAGTAAATGTCACTAACGCTATGGTAATTAACTGTAAATTTTCTAATATTTAATATCGTAATGCGGGACGAACGGCCGCACTACTATACCGCGAAGATATAGTATATATATATATATATATATATATATATATATATATATATATATATATGTATACATCGGCGTTCTTATTAATATTGAGTATGGTGCAATCCGTGTAAAGCCATGAAATCATAGCGAAGTGCAGTTTTATCTGAAAAAAAAAAACAACAGAAAAACATGCGTGCCTCTCACCTGTATTTGCCATGCATCTCGTTCACTCGAGTTGCGCAGATTGTGCAATTTTGCTGCTGTTTCTCGTCACCATGCAGCGCAACGTATGTTCATGCTCACCCTGCAGGAATTCACGAGCACTTTCTATGTCAACTGAAAACCGCAAATTTATGTTACCGTATATATATACACACCCCTCCATGCACAAAGACGTCTGTACTCTTCCCATTGGAAAGGGGCAATATGGATAACGTGACGAGAGGCTATGTAGATGAAGCGCAGAGTTAGTCATGGTTTGCGTTGTCACGCTGCGGGCACCCATGTCAACGGCCGTCGTCAAACGCTGCAGCCGCGTAAGCAGCAGAAGCAGCCGCTGCAGTTCTATGAGACGACCATGCATATGCGATCGACTCGGCTGAAGAAGAGCGAAGACGAAAAAAAAAAAAAAAACGCAGTGGCCGGCTCTCGCGCATATTACAGTGCCGTGCGCGCACAGTGTATATACCGCCCCGTGTAAACGACGGGGGAAGTCAAGGGGGCTTCCCTTTCCTGGAAATCAAATCTTCCGAACCGAATCCAACATGCGGGCGCCGCTTGGATTTGCATATTCACCCTTTGAAGGAACACGAGCCGGCGGCAGCACGCGGCGCGCTGACAAGCCCGGCGCGCGTCGGCATCTCCTCCCTGGACATGTCCCGGCAGAAATTGCTTGCCGACTGTCAGCGCGCGCTGAGTCAAGCCGGCCGCCGCAGATGTCAGCGTGCGCCCCGTTCTGTGTGCAGCGGATCAGGGCGTCGTTAATACTGCTTGCAAATGAGCGCCGCGCTGCAGATGTGCGAGCTCCTTCGTTTCTCCCGAGCGGCGAAATTTGACGACGCTTGTCCCATTCATGTGCGCGGCCAACCCCAAGAAAAAAAGAAGAATAGAAAAAAAAAAAAGCGCTTTCGCGCTCGACGCAGGCCGTCAGCGCTGCCGGCCAGAGACTCGGCCTACGAGATTCGCTGTCCATTTTGCATTGAAGTGTGAGGGGCCCCAGAAGCATGACAGATCAGCCGCGTTTTCGTCTCTCGCGAGTAATAGAGCAGAAAGGGGAGATGCGCTTCCGGCTGCACGCAGGAAACTTTCAGAACCCTCCGCGTTGTAGGCCGTCGACGTTCAAGACGTTCCTCGCTATGAAAAAGAAGAGCGAATTGGGTCTCCTGCTGGCAAGAGCTACCGCGGTTCGCCCTTTAGCGGTCGACACGGACGACATCCGATCGTGAATCGGTCGGAGTGCGAAATACGTATATATATCACATATTTCAGCTCCCTGAGTAAATTACTTGGCCTGTATTCGCGAGAACGCTCGACTGTGATGATCTACATAATTCTCGGTTCATCTGTTTTTTTTTTTTTTTTTTTTTACCGGGACGAAAATTCAAACCAAAACTGTGTTTGATAAAAATAAAAGAGCCTACGAAACTGCATTCATTTGTAGGAGTCGCACAAGAGTTTTTAGCTCTGTAATAATTAAAAAGCGTAAGCCGTTAATTATTTCATCAGCGCTAATTTGTTATTTCACTGCAGCATTTTTCTTCTTTTTTTTTTTCGACCGCGAAAAGAGCCACAACGTCGTCGTTCTTGATTCGTTGTCTTCAGACGATGGCGCTAAAGATAAGCCAGGTCTGTTGCTGCAAAACTCCACCGTTGCCTTTTCTCCCAGGAAAGCTGTTGTCGGAGCAGAGCAACATGGCACACGAGAAGAAGAGAGACATGAGAGAAACGGGCGAATGGTGCAAAGGCAGACAATCAAGGCTGGTGTCTGGGCTCAACACAGCATTCTTGTCCAGCTTTGCGTTTATTACGCGCTCACGAGGATACAAATACAAGAGAGGGGAGCGACGGAGGTGGCCTTACCACTTTCTCAAATCATCGGCCGACGGCAGCGTGTTGCAGTGCACGGCCGGAGCGCGCGCTCCCGGTGAGTTCGCGACGCGAGTGCGCCCGCCGCAGCCGGAGTCCGCCTCGACCGGGCCGCGCTCCCGGTTGCGCGTTTCTTTGTTTGCCGTCTTGCCCTCCTCGCCCACCAGCGCGTCGAATTCTTGGAGGGAAAGAGACGGCGAGGAGAAGTCGGGGGCGGAACCGCGCCGTACCGCCATTGGGCCAAGACGGTCGCGGGGCGGGGCTGCAGCTTCTCTCCTCTGATCTCGTTTGCGTCATCCCCCCCCCACTGCTCCCGGCCACCTCCGCGGCGGCGCCCTCGCCATCTGCTTCTTGCCGGTGATTGACAAAAATTCCCTTTTCATGCAACGTCTCCGGGTTGTGCTTTCTTTCTTTTCCAATCTGGCGAGCATCCTCGCCGCCGCCGGGCGAGGAGGGAAGCCCAAGTTTTCGCCGAACGCTGGTTGGCCACGTTGTGGAACACTTCGTTTTGGGGATCGGTTGGTTTCTAAGTCGAGGAGAAGGATGAGGAAGAAGAGGACGCGGGAGGGATGCGACCAAGACGGGGGAGGAAAAGAAGGAAACATGGCGCCTCGGCGACGAAAAACCGGAGACGCGAGCGCGAAGAGGCGACGACGACCGTTGAAACGAATTATGATGATGCCCGACAACGCAGGGCACCCTCATCGCGATCTGCAGGGCGACAGATGTTTGGTGTTTGCTCGAAGCTCAGAGCCAACTCGGAGAAGGGGCGGAAGGTCGTTGACCAGCCACGCTCCCGGTCCACGCGTTAATGGTTCGGACGCGGGTTCCAGCGCCAGGCGGAGCATGACATAGATGCGCACGGATGGGACGAGCCTGCGACGCCTCCAGAGCAAGTTCTCACTGCTGTCACAGACATGATTGGAATACAAGGTTATTATTTTTTTAACACATGCACTTGTCATGAGCAGACTTTCTCTTCCCTCGAGTGGCTTTCGGCAGGCTTCATTGGTTCGCGCCGTTGTGAACGCGAATCGGAATAGGAAAGAACTACTCGGCACTGATGTACAAGCTACTTCAACAATGACAGGCAATACTGCACAAGCATGACACACTCATACGTATCTAGGATTATTCCTGTTTTACAGTCCTCACACGAGAATGGCGCTCATAACCCGCAGTGACTTTTTCTACCGTTACATTGTGAGGCAAAGTCAGGGAGCTAGCTGTCCAGGGGTCGGCGATGAGGAACCCCGCGGGAACAAGATACTGAAAACACACGCACACACACCCCAAAAAATGTCTAGTTCATAATCGGCATAACCATCATGAGTTATTTTTTTCTATTTTGATAACTTTTGTTGAATCTTCATTATAGGATCAATTTCCTTCAATTTTCTTTTGTTGACAAGCACCTATATGAGACGAACATGTGCCGCTTATGAACTCAGTTGACGCATGAAGACCTTCACACACGTGCTGAGAGCGAAGCGCGCCACGCACGGACGGTTGCCCGTAGACAATGTTTGGAAACTGTTGCATAATGCGTAATATTCGTTAAGCGTGTGTCGCGCCTAATCCCATTTCGGATTTGTCTTATACGTGTGGGTCTCAAGCCACCCAAATTTCAACGGATGGCAGGTATATAAAATTACAGATAATTGTTCGCACCTTCGCTGTTTCGTAATGCATGTGCCAAGAACACGCTTCACGCGTGTACTGTACAGCTGGTACACGTGGTCGTATTTTGACTGAAAATTCGGAATACAGAAGAAGCGCACAAGCGACTTCGCTATTAAATGACGTTAATGTCGGGTTTATGAAATAGCAAGTTTTAAATTCTATAAGGTGACGTAAATCAGTGATACGCAAGCTCTCACGTGGCTAGTGTAGCACGACTCTTAGGCTTTTCGTCCAGGCACACACGGGGCCTTATCATAGAAAATGTGTCGCTTATAGAAGGCGTTAAATCAGAAGTGACAACAACTCGTACATGGGTATTCAGCTAACGGCTCAAGAACGTCGAGAAAGAAAAAGTCGCGAAAACTGAAAGGGGCTTTTTGAAGGAAATACAAGCTATAACAGACTAAAGCGAAATGGTGAGAGCGATGGCTGGTAGCGCGCTTAATATATGGAGCACAAAGGAACGCTGTAAGGAATCGCATTTGGCGCATTAAGATTTGTTCTAATTTGCTGCTGCCGCGTTCAGGCTTTCAATTTTCGTTCAATAAACAATCGGGCCTGCAAATCCTATTATGTAACTCCCGGCGGACTATGTTCTTTCTCCAGGCTTCGCGCCTTCCGAGGCGATAATTCGCCGAGTGCGAAGATCCTCTTCTACGATTCAGAGATTCGGAAGGAAGGGGGAAAGAAAAAGGGAGGGCGAGGGTATGGAGAGGGAGAGGGTAGAGACTGCTGCTGCAGTCGCAGCCAAAGCCTATTCTTTCTTTCTTTCTTTCTTTCTTTCTTTCTTTCTTTCTTTCTTTCTTTCTTTCTTTCTTTCTTTCTTTGACTTCCACGGGGAGGGTCGGGAGTGCTGTACTGATGCGAGCGGCAGTGTCGGCGGCGCTCTCTTGCCGGCCATGCTCGAGTCCGAGCTGACAATGGCGAGACAATCTGTTGGAATAAATTCCGCTAATGAACACCGCCAAGGATTTATTCGGGCGCAGACAGCCGCGGCTGGACCGCGGGCTTCTCGCTGACTGCGAAACGCTATAGCTGCGGCCGAATCGAGCGGGTGAGCGTGTGCTCCTCCGCACAAGTGCGTGCGTGCAGCGGGGAGGCGCTCTCGTATACCGAACGTATTACAAAGAGAAAGCGAGCCCTGTACGTCGCGGCCAGTCGGGCAAGAAAGAGAAAGCCCCGATAAAAGGCGGCTGCTATAGCACCGTCGTCTCGCATGCATGGAAGCGGGCGGCGGCGCACGAGGCTTTAATTAAAGAATTGAGTTAATACACCACCGCGGAGCAGTATGGAGAAAAGAAGGGAAAGGGAGGGGGGGGGGGGCGACGTCGCGCTTCATGCGAAAGGCAGGTGTGAAAAAACCCGCGAATCTCTTCGATACGGACCCCCCTCCCTTGTTCGTTCTGAGAGTTCGCCACTACTGCTGCTGTTGCTGCCGCTGTTATAGAGGCGCAGCGCGAGGTCGTTTTGCTTTCTGGAGCGCTCACCTTCAGCCCCCCGGCCTGCATGCATGCACGAGTCGGGCGGGTTTTACTTTGCGCGCGCTTTATAATGTCGCATGCAGTGTATAGGCGACGCGACTATACCCTTGCGCAATGCAATTATTGTGCGGTCCCTTTGTTGCTTTCCGTGTGATCCCTCCGAGTTAACACTGCAATCTCTGTGTGGATTCCCGGAGCAGTGCATGTGTAACGCGGCGTACGCGCATGCTTCACTTTGACGGTTGGAAAAGAGGAGGCGGATTGAACGACTCAGTCCTGACGCTAGTGTGCACTTCGTTCTGGAATACAGCTTTATGCGTGAGCCTTGCTTGCACTTTATGCACCAAATGTGTCTTATTGTTCTCTTCGTTTTTTTTTTCCTATAGAAAATAGTTTTTTATATTGGAAGGTACACTATATATACATAGGCGCAGGCTTTGTGCATAATTTTGGTAATGTATAACACCGGTACTGGCGCAGATCTTTATAAAATTGACGATCACATAGCTTCCTTAGGGCAGTCGCATTGTCGTCCATGTATTCAGCAGCATGAGTTACGCGTTCATTTCTGCCTACATCTCCTTCAAACTTTATAAGGTTTCCATATATACCTTCATTTATGCTGCTCTCAGTCGGAAGTCACCAACTCGATAAGGTGCGGTTAGACTATATATATATGACACGAATAATGCAGCGTCAGCTTCGAGGTAAAGAAGAAACAAATATACTACGAAGGCGTCAAAAATGTCATAACCACTGCAAGATAGCAGCGTTAATTTGAACAATAAGTGTCACTATATAGGTTTCATCAAGCATTCGTCAGTTTTTATTGCGAACAAAAGTGTACACAGCCTTCGTATATTTTGAAAGGTTTTAAAGCTGTAAAAGAAGGGCGCCGTGCTGAGTATGTATAACGAGCCCGGTCCTGCAGCAAGCTCAAGCTATACGCGGCTCGTTGGCGACTTTATATATATACTCTCGGCCGCAGTGCGTTTTCTCGCCGGAACGCGAGATAATTTCGCGCCGTGCGCGATGATCGCGCCGGCTGCGGAGGCGGCGGAACGACGGCTGCCGGCATCGACCTGCAGCCATCGATTCTGACCGAATCCCTCTTTGTTTCGGCGCCCAGTTGAAGCAGGGGGGGGGGCGGCCAGCGGCGTTAAACTACGCGCGCCCTCGGGCCGATCGCTTTTCGAGGGCGCTTTAGAGGAATAAAATTAAACTCTCCCCGGCTCATTTCACGGCAGCTTTCCTCCGATACGCGCAAACATACATCTTGACATTGGGCCGCGTTCGCAATCGACTCCCGGAAATCCCTCTTATGTCTCTCCCTCTGGCGCCTTGGCGCGCTCATGTAAAACAGCTCGGCGACTCATGAATAAGCGGAGCTGCTGCCGGCGCCGCCATTACCGCGCGCGCCGTCGGCTCCGGTTGCGCCAGATTCCGCGCGCCAACTCATTTATCAAAAGGGGTAGGAAAGGGCCGCCCCTGTAAAAACATTAAAGTTCTCCCGGGTTCCCCGGGAAATAGGGAGCCCGCGCTGGATTAAGGTGCGCCGCGGACCAACTCTTTGCGCCGATAGCGCTGCAGTTTCCGGCGCCAGGCGGCGGAGCAGCCGAATCCCGCCGCAGCGCGCTTACACGCCATTGGACAAACACGCGCGGCGGCCGGAAAGCGTAAAATGCAAAGCAGACCCCTGGCCGGACGGGAAACACGGGGCGTAAAAGTCGCCCTTTGTTTCGGAGCCGGGGAGCTCGACGAAGACCCGGCCATATGTTACCCGCGATCGCCGATTCCGGCCCAGTTGGCCCCGCTTTATGCAAGCGTCGCCGGATTTTGCGTCTTAGACTCGGACACGGAGACATCGTACGAGGTGTGTCGGGCATTCCGTATAAATAAAGTAGCCGAGGAGAAGCTCCCGTTTTTCCCTCGCCTGTTTTAGGGAGTAATATATTCAAGTGGTCGACCGGGCTGCAGCCCCTCTCTTCTCTTCCTGACGTGACAGGAATGGCGTGGATGAACCCCTCGCCCTGGAGGACCTGTATAAATAAGGAGATGTCTTGTTTCGGGCTCCGGGCTTTATAGATGCTCCGAGGCCGGGGATTAGAGGAGAACTTTCCCAATAGCGTGTGCCCTTCTCTATTTGCCTGCGCGCCGACTCTGAAACCGCCACCTACAAAGGAGCAAGCGCTCTTTTATACGCCTCTCTCGCTCGACAGACATCGCTGTATATAGCACTCCTTTTGCAATGTGCCTTTCTTCTTTCCCACTTTCGAGTCGTATACTGCAGTTCTCCGTTCTCGACTCATCTTGTCGTTCTTATATGTATATATATATATATATGCACTGCACCGAAAGCGGAAAGCCCGCTCATCATTGTTCCCTCGAACCGACGTAGACAATGCAACACGGTGCGACTGCGCGTAAAGGCATCGCGGAGCACTTTTTTGCATCCCTCATTGCGTGGAACTAGAGCACGCCGAATGAAGTATATACAGTGCAGAATCATATGCAGAGTGATGGGCAGAAAAACGCTGCTCTTTTGGGGTGAAGAGAGAGAAAGAGGGGTGGAAATAACTGAGCAGAAGCAAAGAGCACGGTCAGGGAAAAGAGATACGTGGAGCTGCATGCTGCTGGTTTATATAGCGAGGGTACTATAGCATTGGTGAGGCCGCGAAAAGGACAACTGGTGGTGACTATCATTCTGAAGCACAACAGTGTCTGAGTGGTACAAAAGCTAAGAAGATGAAAAGCTAGCCGTTCCTTTTTTTTATTTTTTTTAGTCGACAAGAATGAATGAAAGGTGCTCCACCCATTGTTGCGCTCAACAGTGGACGCTTTTTAGCATGACAAACATTCCAATTATATTAGATAGATAGATAGATAGATAGATAGATAGATAGATAGATAGATAGATAGATAGATAGATAGATAAATCTATCTATCTATCTATCTATCTATCTATCTATCTATCTATCTATCTATCTATCTGAAATCGTATTGAATTTGCCCTGTTATTGTGAAAAGCATTCTAAGAAAAAAAGAAGAAGGCGTCTGACCTGCTGGCAGTATTGCTTCCTGGTCAAGGACAGCCAAGTGCCTAATTATCCCCTAAATTACATAAATATTTCCCGTATGTCAGAAATAAAAGGACAAAGCGAGGGAAAATGGGGAAAGCAAGCGGGCAATCATGCACAGTGCAAAATATTCCTGGCCACACTTAGTGGTCTCACCAGTGAACAAACCAGCAGATAATTGTATTGTGGAAGCATATATAACCGTATACCAACAATCTGCCATGTAATGTGACAACAGTTAGATATTACCGTGGTATGTCTTGCAATAACGCAATCATGATTACATTGCGCAGGCTCGAGGGCGTCGTAGCTTGCGCAGTGCATTCGCAACTGCCGACAGGGCGAGTTGGTATACGCCATGCTCAAAATGGTATGAAAAGCTCCAAGGCCTGTGCAGAGGGCTCACCACATGTAGTCACAGCGTATAAGCTACAGACTTTGCTGCGTACTCACTCTTCTCTTTTGCTCTTCCTCCGTTCCTGCTTCTCTTCTTCCTCGTTCATTGTCTTCTTTTACTGCTTCCTGTTCTTCTTCGTCATCGTCGTTCACTTCCTCTTATTCTTCATTATCTTCTTCTGCTTCTTCTAAGTCTTTGAGAACTTTTCTTCATCAAGGCAACCGCTGCCTTCCGCGTCATGTTCATGCATACGCTTCCCTCAATCTACCCAACCTCGTAAGCAAGCCACCCTGCTCAAGCTTCCATCTTCCCTTAAACTTCTATTCTTGTTGGGATTTCATCTGCTCACTGCGCAGCAAAGAACAAAAACTCGAGCTGACCGAAAGAGGAAACGGAGCATTGACTTCCAACTAATTTTATTGGCAGATTGCACGAAGTATACGCCCACAAGAAAACATCAGAAAATATCATCAAATACGTGCTCAGACATGACCGCACCGCCATTATTCACGAAACGCGCATGTATACCATTACTTCGTGCCCTGTTGAATCGATAAAAGAAATTGTGCCTTCCTTTTTTTTTTTTTTTTTTTTTGATGACAGGCACGAAGATGGGGCGCTAAATACACGAGCTTCTATCCGTTGATATGAAACCAGCTTCGACAATCTCGCGCGTTATTCGTTATCCGTGCTTTTTGCAATGCTTCACACCGATCAAATTTCGACGCACACCCACAACCGTGGCAATGAAGTCCTTTATGTCCCTGAAGCGTTCTGTGCATATTGTAGTAATGACAAGGAATATTTGAATCCGCCCGTTTGTTCTATACACGGCTAAACAGGGAAATCCCTACGGATTTCTCAGGAATGCAAGCTTCTTAGTTCACGAAAAATTGGCTCTGGCCCGCGGAACGAACCCGGGACCAACACACTGGCAGATCAAGATGGGTGGGCCCGGGGTTGGGGCCACCCCCAAGACAGATGCTCTACCTTTCCTGCCCACGCATCTTTACCAGCTCGTCTCATCTGTGATCTGTGGTCGCTGTTTACGAGCTCAGAAGAGGCGTACATCGACTTTGCAGCTTCTAGGACTCTTAGAACGGTAACCTTTAGTTTATTTTATAGGTATACTCAGAAATGTGAAAATATGCTCCGTTACTAAAAGTTAAAACATTTTAACCTTTAGTAAAAGAGCATATTTTTACATTTTTGTGTAGCTATAAAATAAAAGTTACCGTGTTTAGAGTGGGATATATATATGGTGCACCACATACCATTCTTCCCGGGGTCTTTTCTTGCTTTTTTCTTTGTTTTTTTTTTTTTTGTCTGGTGGTGTATGGGAAGGCTACGCCATTCACGCTAGCCTGGATCCGCCCCTAGACTAACATCTGTCCGGGGCTGTTGGTCTGCCAATTGAGCTAACTGGGAACGACGGAATCAATACCCCTATAAGAAAAATAAAGCATATCCCGGCTTTCCCGCAACAAGGAAGAACTCGCGAAACAAAAAGGTCCATGCAGTATCACCATTTTAAGGTACCAGCATGTAGAAACGTTGCATGACAAACATAAATGTCTCATGTTTCCAGACATACCAGGCGGGAAACTAAAATGTGATTTGAGAAACCAAAAATCTTGCTTATCGGCCGTGACGTACAAATGCATATGGGATCACTGTCGGGCTTTCGGGATGCGATAAGGGCGCTTGCGATATACTTCACCACTATAGAAAGTGATTTAAAAAGAACTGTGTCGATGGGGACGGCGCATTTTAGTTGCTCTTTTGTGGTGAAGAGGGGGCGAAAATATTTTTGAACACAAAAACAACAACAAAAAGTAGGATGAGTACTTTCAGATATAAAGCGTAGCACAACAAACATAGATGGCAGGAAACCTGACCGCGGGGCATTTTAATTTAATTATTTGAAGTAAAATCATCCCAGCGGGAAAATGCGAGGGACGCGTACAGCTCTTGCGCGCGCCATTTGTATACGACTCCAGAAACAGCGGGCGCCGCAGAGACAACCCTAAACCGCACGGTGGGACCGCGGAAGTGCATCGCGCGGGTTTTGGTCCCTGTTATTCCCGCAAGCATAGTCCGTCGTGCAGTGCAGTACGCATGCACGCCCCAGCTGCAGGGTGGTATGCCCGCTCCATTTAGCAATGTGGATCCGGCTGCGCTTTTGATTTACAGCTTCGAGCCACCAGGAGACCGCATCCCCACTCTACTTTCGTTCTTTCTTTTGGCATTGCTCCCCCTTTCCTTTTTCGTTGGGGGAGCGAGAATTCGTGTTCCATGTATATATCTATATATAAGCTCTGCTTGTAGGTTCGCAAGCATACGTACGTGTACTGTCTTCTTCATGTCCATGTCGTTCCTCTTTTTTTTTTTTTTTCTTCCTTGCTACTGCTTTTGTAGACGAGGAGGGAGTCTTATTTTGTGGATTGGAGGAAATAATGAAGGAAATAAAGAAAGAAAAGCGCGAGACACTAGGGAGTAGAAGAGGAGCGCCAGGTCGTCGTTTTTCACTCCGAGGTCGCTGCCAATGACACGACCACAAAGACCTTGCGTGCAGAACGGAGCGCAGTACGGCACTCCCCAGCAGGTCTCTCCGGGCGTCTGAATTCGGCTGGTATTCGGTGATCAGTACAGGGTCGTCTATTTTCTGGTTCGGACCCTATATACGCCTGTTTCTTGTCGTTTTTTTTTTTTTTTTTTCAGCGTCCGCTTCAGGCAACATAGAATAAAGAGTTCGTTCTCAACAAAGAAGCAACAATGAGGGTGGTGATTTTATTAACAGCTTTATATGTTTTGCACAATAGCGGTGAGGCATGCAAACTGTTGGCACTGACGTACCGCACGCAGCGAATGTGTCTGCGTTCGTATATGTGTATGTATATATACCCCTGCTCTCTGGGGTATCGCTATGTTCTCACTCATGGACATGAGCCCGTGTTGCCCTCGTCAGACACCGGCGCAATGACGCGCGTACTCTTTGTCGTATAGAACGGAGATGGATCAAGTTTAAACGATCACCTGGATCATCGTGATGTTGATGATGTATGCTGCCGTGGTATCAATTCTGCGCTTACTGTATGCAGGGCTCTTTGTCGATGCTTACCGGGGAATTAAGAAAACATGCGTGCCCTTTTGCGAACCATACCATGTGTACCGACCGAGGCGAAAATTGCTACAGCTAAAATGCCAGCCGGAAGACAACATTTGCGCAAATTTTCGAAGCCGTTGATTCATGGAATGTTTGCTTGTAAACGTCCAAAATATTGGAGCGTTTAAATGCTCCTCACAGCACGAAACAAATTTTGTAGTTGCGCTAAGCAAATCTACGAACATTTCTGCATCAGCTGGAAGTTCAAGGCCACTGAAGAGCGTTTCATAAGCGATCCCACGTTCAACAACATGGCCGCCCGAATAATTCTTGGTGCGGGGCTGCGGGTATAGAGGAATGTATAGGGTGTCGGGCTTATGTGCTTACCGAAACAGGCAATGCATATTTGACACGAAAACTCTGCATGGTAGGCTATAAACTGAAGGGAAGTGGACGTCACGACCTTTTTTGCCTCGAACTGTCGCGCGCTCAGGGAGTGTCACTCCAAGAGAACGCACTTGCGCGCCATTTCTTCTGACGCTTTCTTCCTTTTTTTTTTTTCCATGCGGGAATCTCGATGAAATATATTGCTTTTGTGACACTCCACATATTGCGATGCATGGTAAGTATCGCTCAAGGAATGTTCATTATTAGTGACACCTTTTTTTGAAACTTTGGCAGCAGTATGCTTCCGTTAACTCATAAAAAAAACAACAACAACATCAACGAAAAGTCGACTTAAATAGCAGTCAAGTGGAACAGCCAAGTGGGCCCATATACCCAATATGTTAAATATTTGTGAACAGAAAGCGACGTCACGGCAATAGAAAAGAAAATATACATCAGACCTCGAAAGTAGAAATGCAAATTCGTCCATGTCTCGGTCGTTGCCTATATAGCAGTGCGTGAAGCGCGTTGGTATACATAGAAAAATGCGAGATGTGCGACGTTGTCACTAACGATGATCAGGCTCAAATTAACCCACTCCCTTTAGCGCTGCTCCTCGGACTTGTAAAGCGGGCGCCGGGTCGTTATAGGAGCAGCCGCTTCTGACAGCGCCGTCATTAAAGGAAATTCGATTTTCACTGTCCCGTTTCGGGTTCCGACAGCCTCGCTCACATATCGCGGCGGCGGCGGCGGCGGCGCGGAACCCGACGTTCGCTCCAGCTCTCCTCGGGGGACGCCCTTCCCCCTATACGGCGCTGGTGTACAGCGATGAAGGCGTTACATTGCTTCTAAAGTTACGCGAGGGGGTGCCGGGGACTGAAAGACCGTCTCAGGGGCGCGGGTGTCATAAGGGCCGCCGTACACCGAGCCGAAAGAGAAAAGGAACAGCTTGTCCTAATGCGCGGGTCACACAGTCTGTATAGAGAACATTCTCGCTTTGTGTGCATGTATATACGTGTGCGTTTTGTGATTTTTTTTTTAACAAGCACGAAGAAGCAACGGCGCTCGCATTGTCTTCGGTAACTGTCACTTGGAGCGTCAGAAACGTGACCTGAAAATCGATGTCGAGAGAGAAAATGATACAGCCAGGAAAGAAATTACCTCCGAGTTTCGCTCATGTCGCTGGATATGTTCGTATGTTTTCCTTGGAATGAGCAACGCGTGCTGTGTTTTTAAACAACGCATACAGACAGCGGACAGCAATGGTATAAATATCTCTGTACAGGGTTACATTATTTCAAACGGGCAAGACGTTCTATATAGTGCGGCGTGAATGAAGTACCGGGTGTTTCAGGAAATGTGTCCAAAAGTCTTATAAATACAGAAATACACGTATTTGCGCATTTTTTGTGGAAATGCTTTGTTCGCGGTGGCGCGCGCTGTAAAACATGTAGGAGTGAAAATGAGATCTGTAATTAACAAAATTAAACTAAGTAACTGTTAAACCAAGAAAGCTGGACGCTCAAACCTAATTAAAGAATAGAAGTTATTAACACAGATAATGCTATATGTGTTGTAATCTTTGCAAAGGGCGAAGCGGCTAATTTTGACAGACCCTTGAAAGCCGGATAATTGCTCCCAGCAAATCGAAACTGAGTGGTCAAAGGTCGCAGTTGCCGCTACCTTGGGTGTAGAGCCTTGTGTGGCATAGTGTTGCTATGCGTTGCTGCGTTGCTATACGAGCATGCGTTGCTGTCGAGTGGCTATATTCCGGCAAACGCGATCAGGCGCAGCAACGAAACGATAAAAATCGTCGCTTGATAACGCTGCTTCTTAATCGTCCCTCGGTAATGCGAGGGGGACAACTATTTAGCACAGGGCTGTACTGAAGATAACGGCAACCGCGATCTTTGACCACTCCGTTTCGGTTTCCTGGGCAAAACTAGCTAGATGCCAAAATTAGCTAGAAATTAGCAGTTTCGCCACTTTGCAAATATTACAAGGATATGGATTCCCTGTAAATAACTTCAATTATTCAATTAGATTTAGCGTCTAGCTATGTTGGTTTAAAAGTTAATGTAGGAACGTCAGTGACTGCTATATTTTTTACCTTTCTCTCTTGTGAATGTCACTACGTTACAACACCTTGCACCCTGACTTGTAGCCCACGCATAACGACTGCCTTTGTTCTTTTTTCTGCAGACTATCAGCAACGGAAACTGAAAGCAGCATGTGTCACTCAAAAATTGAAAAGTTGCACGAACTATATGCTTGGCAGCTCTTCAAACGATTTTCGATGTAACAACACTGTCCCGAAACATGAGAATAAAATAAATAAATGAACGAAATACCCGGATTTCTGGAATTTCATATCAACGTACAATTATAATACAAAACAGACGAGGCACCTGGCACCATCTAGCGTTTGCAATGGGGTAAAGAAGTTCGACCACGTGACCGCGCAGAACGATCTGCAACACGTGCTTGTTTTTTCTTGTTTTTTTTTTTCGCCTGTCCCACGTCCTGTGCGTTGTTGTTGGTCCTGCTATCATCGTCGGTGGCAACGATTTTCTTGAGTCCTGGTATCGCCGGGAGTCTGCTAACAGGCGCGGCAAACAGGCAATGGTGGCTATGATGTCATCATTTCCAGCTGCACTGTCGGAGCTCGGCTGCCGCGGTGACGTTGCGGAAGCTTGGGGTCTCCTTTGGTGTATTGTCGATGTCGCGAGGTGCGGCTTGTTGCGCTAGATTGCGCACGTGCACTTCAATATTCATCTAAATTACCTGCAAGCTGTGTTCGCTGTTAAGGTTTGGAAGATGACATGTGCATGTCCACGAAAATCGATCCCGCAGGCTATTTCAGCAGCGCAATTTTGGTGTCAGTGCCACTTTAACAAAATCCCACATCAAGAAGAACATAAAGCATTTGTATGCACGGCAGACCACTTATTCACGCTATATATATATATATATATATATATATATATATATATATATATATATTGTTACGGATGTGACGATGGATTTATTTACACAGCGAATGGTGAGAGCAGATGAGCAAAAACATGGGCGGTCAGAAGCGGCCGATCCCTCTAAAAACCTCGCGCGCTCTCCTCTTCGTCGTCCTTCACGCTCCTCCAGCGCTACGTTACATTTTCCTCCGGCGCAGACGAAGCTCGCCGAGCGAGTCATAGTATGAGTCGTCTATCGCAGGGCTTCAGTCGCGCGATGTGCACAACTTGCGTCTTGCGGGAACAGCGGTTGTTAGCCGTGACCTTGGCGACGACATAGGTCACATCACTCAAGCAGTTCAGTATAACAAATGGGCCTGAATACTTGGAGAGAAACTTTTGGCATAGGCCCTTTCTTCGAACTGGTGTCCACAGCCAAACGAAATCGCCTTTGGCGAAAGTAAGCGGACGGTGTCTTGCGTCGTAACGGGCCTTGGCATGGGAATTTGACGAGAGGGTTCGGAGCCGAGCAAGTCGACGCGCTTCCTCGGCACGACACAAAGTCTGCGCGACACTAATGTCTTCGTTAGTCGAGAATGGAAGTATGGTATCGATGAAGCTCTGGGGATGACGAGCGTACACTGTAAACAAAAATTACCCGAGATGGGAGCTTTTACCAGCGCGTCAACCGAAAAAACTCCCATGCCCCAACCATTTACTCCGTCATAGCGGAGTGAATTCGGCGCATGACATCATTTTACCACCATTGCTAAGTGACGGAGTATAAAAACGACATGACCTTATTATACTACCCACACGGAGTTTCAGTTCACGTGGTCCCAACCCCCACATGGGAGTTTTTAACAGCCGTCTTCGGTTGCGACGCTCTTGCGGCGGTGTGATGTGTGTGTGTATGCGCGCTTGAGCTCGCGCGTCTGTTTAGTGCTTCCGTGTGATGCTCCAGTGCATTGCTTGGTTCGACGAATCGTCGGTGGGATTTGTATCTGTGCGTGCTCGCACGTGTGCTTAGTGCGTCCAAGTGAAGCGCCACTTCGTTTTTTTAAACGAGTCTTGAGTGCGCAGTGAGTTTGCAACGGCCGATTAGTGTTCTGTGTAAACGTGTCAAGGCTCTTTCCACTGGTGACCGCTCTGCTCCTCCAGCCAGACGCCGAATGCCGCGCATCGACCAGACCACCACAGTGATGCGCGAATCGGAAATATTTTGTTACGAAGTGGCTGGGGCACCACCGCCCAGCGAGTGTTGACGTGGTTTTAGGCTTCCGAAATTATCAAGATTGTATGCGGACAAGCCAGGATTATCGGAAAGCAAACGTCAAGGCTATCGACCGGAAGGAGAAAGGACCAAAAGGATACCAAATTTACCCAGGTAGATCGAATATTAATAAAATTATGCAAGAAATTGTCCCGGACCACGCCTAGGCTTAGCTGGCTTCAGCAAAAGCTCATACATTGATGTAAACATAAACTCCCATTTAGGTACCCGCAAGAGCTCCGCGATGGATGTAAACAAATACTCCCATAGCTACCCGCAAAAGCTCCTCGATGGATGTAAATACAGCTGCGGTCAAGCGGAGTAAATCTTTTACTCCGCATGACCGGAGTATATTAAACTCTCATCAGGGAATGCGCTAGAGGACAGGTCCATTTACTCCCATCTCGGGTAATTTTTGTTTACAGTGTAGAGCAGAAAGAAAGGGGCTGTGTTAAAAGCGTACGTAATGAAAGGTAGTACAGCATCCCAGTTCTTATGGTCAGCTGAGACATACATGGAGATCATGTTAATAATAGTGCGATTGGTGCGCTCCGTTAGCCCATTCGTTTGCGGATGGTAAGGCGTGGAATGTCGATACTGAGATCCGCAGAGCCGCAGTAATTCTTCTACAACGTCAGCGGTGAACTGCGGACCGCGATCACTGATCACCACACGGGGGGCTCCGTGGCGGAGGATAATCGAATGCAGCAGAAATGACGACACATCAGAGGCTGTGGCTGAAACAAGTGCCATAGTCTCCGTAAAACGCGTCAAATAGTCGACACATACGATTATCCAGCGGCGGCCACTTGAAGATTTAGGGAAAGGGCCGAGTAAATCTATGCCCACTTTTTCAAACGGTGACGTCGGTGGCTTCACTGGCTGCAGCGTGCCCGCAGGGGAGGCAGTCGGGTGTTTGTGACGCTGGCACACATCGCAACTGGCCACGTACTGCTTGGTCGTCTTCCATTGTTGTGGCCAATAGAAGCGTTGTCGAATGCGATGAAGCGTCCGAGCAAAGCCGAGGTGTCCGGCCGTAATGTCGTCGTGCATGGCCCTGAGAACCGCAAGGCGCAGGCACCCCGGAACGACGAGAAGCAGCGAAGCTCCGCTGCCAGAATAATTCTTGCGATATAGCAGACCATCGCGAACAACAAACGGTGTTTCCCCTTCAGATCTGTGGGCAGCATCAATAAGTGGTCTTAGTGAAGGGTCACGTTGTTGCTCATTCCTGAAGATGTCAAAATTGGGAAACTCGGAGGAGACAACAGAAAGGTAGTTGTCGAAATCGTCGTCATCGGTACTGCTAGTTAGAGAGGGGATGCGAGATAGACAGTCGGCATCTGCGTGACAGCGACCACTTTTGTAGGCAACAGCAAAGTCATACTCTTGAAGCCTTAATGCCCAACGTGCCAATCGGCCAGCTGGGTCGCGCAGGCCAACAAGCCAGCAGAGCGAATGATGGTCTGTAACGATCTTGAAATGTCGGCCGTACAGATATGGTCTGAACTTGTGGACGGCGAACACAACTGCAAGACATTCCAATTCTGTCACGGTATAGTTACTCTCAGCCTTTGTCAGGGTGCGACTAGCGTACGCAACCACGTGTTGGCGTCCATCCTGCAGTTGGACGAGCACGGCACCAACGCCCACACCACTTGCATCCGTATGGAGTTCTGTGAATGCCGTCGGATCAAAGTGACGTAGGATAGGGCCGGAAGTGAGCAGGAACTTCAGCTGCTCGAAAGCAGATTCGCATTGTGCAGTCCACAGGTAGGGAGTGTCTTTGCGAAGGAGGCATGTCAAAGGATGAGCGATCTGGGCAAAGTCTTTGATAAATCTGTGAAAATATGAAGCGAGGGATCGAGGGATATATATATATATATATATTAGAAACAACTTAATGAGCAAACAGACAATGAAGCCTAGAAAAGCATAGGGGAAGTTACTTGTGGTATTGTAATTGTGGAGAAAGTAGAAAG
Source organism: Hyalomma asiaticum (assembly GCA_013339685.2). Taxonomy (NCBI): domain Eukaryota; kingdom Metazoa; phylum Arthropoda; class Arachnida; order Ixodida; family Ixodidae; genus Hyalomma; species Hyalomma asiaticum. The sequence continues at coordinate 281,957,244 of CM023481.1, read as the reverse complement.
GAATTAAAGTGGACGAAAAGACAAACCTGCCTTCGGTGGGAACCGAACCCACGACCTTCGGATGTCGCGTCCGATGCTCTACCAACTGAGCTACGAAGGCGGTCGTCCTCCTGTCCACCTTATTGTGTATTTATGTACGTAATATCCTGGGAGTGTTAGGCAGCGCCACTCATGGCCAAGGCGGCGTGTGTGGAACACACTTTCTTGCCAGGAGGCGTCACGTAGAACGTGAACTTAGACGAGATGGTTGCTGCTCAATAAGCCCTCGCATGCTACCTAAGGCACCAAGTCTGCCGCAACGAGGCCCAAGCTATGAAATAACGAAAGGGAAGGGGTCAAGGGCTCGCTCTTTATTTGTTAGAAACAACTTAATGAGCAAACAGACAATGAAGCCTAGGAAAGCATATATAGGGAAAGTTACTTGTGGTATTGTAATTGTGAAGAAAGTAGAAAGGAATTAAAGTGGACGAAAAGACAAACCTGCCTTCGGTGGGAACCGAACCCACGACCTTCGGATGTCGCATCCGATGCTCTACCAACTGAGCTACGAAGGCGGTCGTCCCGAAGGCAGGTTTGTCTTTTCGTCCACTTTAATTCCTTTCTACTTTCTCCACAATTACAATACCACAAGTAACTTCCCCTATGCTTTCCTAGGCTTCATTGTCTGTTTGCTCATTAAGTTGTTTCTAACAAATAAAGAGCGAGCCCTTGACCCCTTCCCTTTCATTATATATATATATATATATATATATATATATATATATATATATATATATATATATATATATATATATATCTTCGTTTTTGGTGCGTCATGACAAAAATTCATGTATGTATTCGGCGGAGGAGAGCGCCAAAGGACCGCACTTTTCAGTTCCTCCTCGGTGGCCTTCCGCGGGCACTCGGGGAAATAAACAACGGCCAGGCTTCGGACAATCTAGCGGCCGGCAGCTTTGCGTGGCGTGTAAAGCCTCTTCGGGGGCAGCATCAGCTTCGAGGGCATCACGACCACTGTCCCTTTGATCATTACACGACTGCACCGATGTCCCACAAATATCCGGACAATATCGCCTTCCCCCCCACTGCCCTCAATCTTACCCGTCTTTCGGCACGCTCTTGGCCAAATATCTGCCAAAACTGCTGTCTGCCCAGCGATGACGCTTATCTCTCGGGAAAGTACGTCTGGCCGGAGCGCAGAAAACGCCCAGAAGTGTGCGCAGCCTCGGCGGAGGCACAAAAAAAAAAAATGAAAGAGAAGGAAGGGAGAAATCCGGACGAGCAGGGGTAAGAGGGTGCCGCTATCCCTCTAATCCCAACACATAGCGTGGCTCGTCGTCTTCGCTCTCGGCGCAGTACATTATTATAGACTATATTGCACAAGTTATAAGGTTGACGTGTCACCCATTAGGTGATGAGAGCGCCGGTGTCGTCGAGGACGGCTTTAATACTCGGACGTGCGAACGCCCGGTCGGCAGCGGGCTCTCGCTCCTCTTCCCGCGGTCGGCGCGCCCTCCCGCGGCGGTTAGCGGGGGAGGCGAGTTGACGTAATAGCATTGTTCCCGTTTTGCTGTGCGTTTTTGTGGGCCCCTCGGAGTGCCGGGGATTGAGGGCAGCCCGGCGCAATGTCGCGCATGCCTTGGCGATGATCGGCCGCCCACGGTCCGCGAGTGGCAGCAGCCCTCCAGGAAGGAAGCCCACTTCCGGGGATTCTTGCGTGGCCCCGGCAAAATCGGTGGGGCCCCCCTTTCAGTGACGCGTGCGCCGGCAGCGTCCATATCGCGGTGCTTTAAAAAATAATCATCGGCCGCCCAGAGCGTCGCTAACGGTCTTTGCGGTCGGGGGGAGGAGAAGGCGCTTCTCCGGCAGCCCAGTAGCGCGTGTGTGTACACCATATACGCGACGACCGGAAGAGCAAATCCGTCGCTACTGCGGGACACCCAAGTGCATGCGCACCCACGTGCGCTGATGCTTTTGCGCGTCGACGCGCTGGTGAGTCGGCAACTTTATATGGACGACTGCGTGGCGTCTGTGTCAACTGCATCCGGGTAAGGGAAAACATAAAAATAAAGAAAAGAAAGCCATTCAAACTTTCGGGGGCATGCATCTCATGCTGGGAACAGTGTCTGACGCCATGAGGAAGCCTCGTGAACAGCAAGAGTGTCGAAGAGGGCCGAGAAGAAACATTTAACGAATGCCTTGTTTCAAAATTTGTGTAGACGGCGCACGACTGTGTCAGCATTGCTTCAGGAAAGTGAAGCTGTTTTCTTCCTATTTGGTCATGCATACAAAATAGGCCTACAACGTATGTATGTATGTATGTATGTATGTATGTATGTATGTATGTATGTATGTATGTATGTATGTATGTATGTATGTATGTATGTATGTATGTATGTATGTATGTATGTGTCAAGAACAAATGTTGTAGCTCCTTGATCTTATACCTTCTGGGGATTGTGATGTCCTCGAATGATGATTTTACATTTTACACGCATTTCCCTTCGCACTACTCTATAAGCAACGCCTATATGATGTTGATATGCACTTGCCATCCGTGACGAGAACGTGCCGGGAGGCCGGGAGCACCCCATTGAAAAATAAAATAAAAAGTAACTGCACGCAGATAGACGACGAACACTGTTTAGTAACTTTATTAGCTCCAGAGGGTAGTGGTAAAAATTGATAATCAACTCACAGCAGCAAACAAAGCGCTGCTAACAGTAATTATTACGAATGAAAGGTGACTTATTGGGAACAATAAAAGCGACCAACGCAGAACAAGTGGGACGTCTAAACGAGCGTTTGCTTGCGTTCCCAATTCCCTGTACGCGTATGTAACCGCCCCTTAGCGAAAAGCTCATGAATACGGCGGCCAAGCTTGTTCACGCTTGCATTTCTCTCGCTGAGGAATCTAGCATGGCTGCATGTCTGCTAATTTTGTATGTTTCTTGCAGCAGTCTACCTCGATCTAAGGACACAGTTTACCCCTCTGCGAAGTTCTAGACAAATTAGTATAGCGAACATTTTTTAACAAGTCAACTATCGAAAGTGAGAGCTGCGTTGCGACACCGAGCGAGATTGCAAGAGATGCCCGGTGGAAAGATAAATTTTAGGTAGCATTGTTATCGCGGTCAAACCTCTTAGGAGCACGTGGAAAAGCCACCATCGCGACATGATAGGGCCGCGAAGCATTATCTCGACATTCTGCCTGAAGAAGCTTGGTGTCTGTTGTTTGGAAGTCATTTACAGTGGCGCACTCTTAGTATCACTCTTTCTCCACTGGCGCCATCACAGCGCAAGCGTCTTCACATTATTTATTTTGTTTTTAAGCGCAAGCTTTTGTGGGAGTGAAGACAGCTATACTGACTTAAAGCATATCTTTTTTCCCCTCTGAGAGGCTGTACGACATCTCTGCGGCTGCTTAAAGTATGGGGTTGGTCCAGGCCAATTGGGGCTTGCTCTAAAGCCCGGCCTGAAATTTCCGGCGTGAGCTGCGCGATGCACCGTTCTGTCTTTCTTTGTACGCTGCTAGCGCAATTTTTTTCTTGCGTTATTTCCCTCCTCAGACTGTCAAACACACGAGCGTCTCGGCCGCGACACATAAGATGGCCTCAATGTGAAGCTGTTGTTTGCGCGCAGCGGCGCCGCCATTTAGAGGCGCGTCCTCCAAAAAAGTGCTGGTCATTCAGGCGCCTCTAACACCTAAAGATGCTCGCCCACGGCCGTGGTGCCGGATTAAAAACCAACCCAAGAAAACGCGCGAAGCCGCCCAGATCGGGGAATCTTTAAAAGATCCGCCATCATCTGCACCAGAAGATGATCTACGTCGCGGAATTATACAGTGTCATTGTTACGAGGGCCGACGTGTCCTCGAGCAAGGCGCTGAAAGATGACCCCTCAGGGCCACATGGCCCGGTCCTTCAGTGCGACAATGGCGTTGCACTTGCTGACAAATGATGTCGCGCCATCCGTTACTTTCACCCGCTTCGCCTTTACATAATGGGATGGGTGTCGCTGCGCGATCCTCCTGCTCTTTCAGTAGGCGAGCGCGCCAAAGGGAGCGGCTTTTTCGCTCGGCTCTTCGGTCATCCGGGGCCTCGCGCCAAGAGTGCCCACGCACGGGGATGCTGTCGCCCCCGAGGCGCGCACAAAGACGCGTCCATGTGTCGGCGCAGCCTCAATGACCCGGAGGCGCACCCCTTGCTGCTGAGCAACCTTTCACGCATTCCTAGGTGTCCCCTTTGGCCTCGCGCATGCTGGGCCCCAGGATGGCCGCGCACAATGAGTCCACTTCACGTCGCGCCTTCTGGGAGCCATGTTAAGCCGAGAGAATCGCCACAGCTATCTGGAGACGAGAAAATGCCTTGGTAACTTCTTTTTGTCGGCTTCTATTTGAACGAAACTTTTCTTTATTACCTCTTCTGCGTGATTTCATCGCCGTAATTCGGATCTAATACCACGAAGCTAGGCAGCGATCAATCACACTCAACAGAGCGATGATTAATGTGTCATCTGTCTTTAATTCATGTTGTGCTTCCCAGTCAGCGCATTCAAACAATTGTCATTGTACATGACAGTCTGGCACTGCTTTTGCTTAGCAAATGGAGTGACACTTCAAGCAACCTCTCGCAGACACTGTCGACGTATAACGTACACTGCACGAATTATCGTATGGCACTCCACGTATTGTACACTGTAGGTGCGTAGGAAATCTTTCGAGGGTGGGCCAAGAAGGAAGGTGGCTTGTTGCACGCTGTGAAAGCTACATGGGGGAAAGGAATTGAGCGCGCGACTATTTTAACTGTAGACTTGCTCTGGCAGCTGCGCTAGTCTGTGTGGTTGAGCCCATTCAGAGGGCCCGTGAGCCCGACGTTGCAGGTAAGTAAGCTACGATGCTTTGTGCCTAATCTTTTAGGCACATAACATCGTACGCTGCGTCTTGCTTGTCAAGAAACTAAACTTTTAAAATACGAAACCCGCATTTATCCATTCGACGGATATCATTCTTGTGTATGCAATCATTACACTCTGTGATATCTAAAAAAAAAAAAAAAAAACTAGGATCAGTGTAAAACAATTAAGGCAGTGCGTTTTGTTTGTAGTGTGAAGTCAAGTATATATTGCTAATTTTCTTTCCCAACTCAGTCTCGCTACTCTTGCAGTACGTCTCGCACTACTGCAGCCCCGCACTTTCTTTCTCTGCATAACTACCTAACCTTTTCCAAACCTTCATCTACGAGAAGTGACCAGGTCTTTCACATCACAACCTCTCGCGCTCGCAGTGACGTCTTTAAGCACAGCGTTTTCCCATCAACTACTGAAGCCTGTAAATAATTACTCGAAAAGAAACGTTCATTACCACTGAAATAACTCGTGCAAGCCCCTTTATAAATGTTCGCAATTTTCTTTGGTTCATCGCACCGCTGTAATAACCTCATTGAGGCTGCATTATGTATGTATGTATGTATGTATGTATGTATGTATGTATGTATGTATGTATGTATGTATGTATGTATGTATGTATGTATGTATGTATGTATGTATAAAGTCCCTAATAAATGTGTCGCTCCCCATTGAAAATCCCACCATCGCCCATTACCGTAATTTACCAAAACCACCATGATTACGGTTGTTTTTGTGCTGGGCATGGTGGGCAAATGGTGGATGTTGTGTGCCCCACTGAATGCACAGTTAATTCGGCTTAGACCGTCCCGCTCTCCCACGCACCTGCGCCTAGCTGAATGCCCTTCAAGTGGAGACAAAAAGAGCAGCAATTCGTAACACCAGTTGAACACGGAAGATCATGTCTTTCCTGGTTCGGAAAAGGCGCCTACCATGCGCACATGTTGTGATTTTTTGCGCACTTTCCATCTTCATTACCAGTATAGTGAAGTGGACGCGGGTGGATGAAAGGGTGGGTCGGGTTAAGACTAATTAGCTGCGCAGTCCGTGAAGCACACTTCACCCACTGTGGGTGACGGTGGGATATATTCAACAGGGAATAAATAAAGAGATAGAAACATAAACAGAAAAAGAACCATGTGCGCATAACAGTAGCTATGTATACAAGGGCGCCGGTTCAGCTGTATGTACGTTAGGTAAAGACATGTTAGTTTATTTTTATTTCTTGAAATGATACCTTAGCCATTTTTCATATATGCTTCCAATGCTTGCAATTCCAGTTAGACTCCTCATAACGGCATCATATCTTTTCCTTTCTATACCACTCGGTTTGATCTTAGCGTTGTATATTATCTGTAGCCCGCATCGTATTTTTAGTTGTTGTATACATATTGCGTTATTATTATTATTATTATTATTATTATTATTATTATTATTATTATTATTATTATTATTATTATTATTATAACCTTCCGTATTCTTCAGAGGTGCAATGTCTCTGCAAGCCTGAATGCCTGATGACTTGTGCGGCTATCTTCTTCCGCGTCTGGTGTTGAAGTCGCTCCATTTCAACGTATGGGAGACACGTTGAAGCTAGGCGCACGGTGCGAAGCATTTGCTCGCCTCCGCCTGCATCATTCATCCCGCCATCATGTGACAGCCAGAGTTCGCATTCATCGAGCGAGACAACTGCGAAACAACCTTCTCGGCCCACCCTAATTATGTCACCCAGTGCGCTTAACCCGTGCTTGTTAAATTAAATTTCTGCTTCTATACGCAGTGTGTCCAATAAATACCACTGATAAATTCAAAATCATGCGTGACTCTGTTTATGCTGGCTTTTTACGAAGTTGAAATAGCAAGTAATAGCTTAAGAAAAATCTTCCGACGCAAAGTTAAGACGTTCTGAAATGTGTTTGTAAATAAGAAATGGCGATAAAGTAAAAATTTGTCTTTGCAGCAAACATGCGAATTGAAACACCTTGCGTAGAAATTGGGCGTCAATTATAACCATTGTCATGCTGGTTTGAAAAAGTATAGTTTTCATTTTTAAATGTATGATTTTCTCCAGGCTTCCCGACACCATGGAGTATCAACTTAGTGAAACTTTCATAGCACAAAAATTTTGCGAACACTTAATTTAGCTTGCTCTGTTTAGTTATTGATAATTACGTACATTTTGGCAGTACGGTGTCGCGGGTATACAAGAGTTCGAGATACGTTCCTACAGTCGTTGCTCACGCCGTTGTTTCTATGTGCTAGAAGTATACAGCGCCGATTTTGCATCCAGGCATGCAGCAGTAAGCGGTTCGTGGTTTCCCGAAATGTATGTCACCGAGCGCACCGCCGCGGTGGTCTAGTGGCTATGGCACTCGGGTGCTGCTGCTGCTGCTCTGAAGGTGGCGGGATCGAATCCCGGCCGCGGAGGCTGCATTTCGACGGAGGCGAGATGTTGAGACCCGTGTGTACTGTGAGATATCAGTGCACTTTAAAGAAGCCTATAGGTGGTCGACATTTCTGGAGCTCTCCACTACGGCGTCTCTCATAATCATATCGTGGTTTCGGAATGGGACTTGAAACCCCAGAAATTATGTCATCGTTGGATTTCTGCGAGTCGAAGACCTCATTGACATACAGTGGAATCATTATTATTCGAATAATTTAACGAAGTTGAGTGGTCCGTACCGAACCGTTCTCTTATATATTAAATGTGTTTTATTAGGTTTGTAAGTGTATTCTAACCAGGTAAATCAGGTAAATTCTGCTATTATGACTTTCAGAGATACTTCCTGCGTTTTAACTACGTTTAACTCTGTTAATCAGCATAATTCTTTTTATATTGAATGATGTAAAGAGTACGTTATTAGTGATTAATCACCGTCTCTGGTAACTGCAGGTTATGAATAAATGTTCATTCCTGACTCGAGACAGGAAGATTGGCACGAGCACTCTTCTGACCAGCTGTTTGTTTCTAAACATGCGGACTATGAAACAGCTGTTGACCTGCGCAAAATCAACGAAGTTTACGTTCTATATTGCTGCAAAAAAGTCTAACAAGAGTTAATGCGCGAACAACGTTTTAAAGATGCCTTAGAAGATCTTGATGACAGTATAGCTATTCTTTTGCAATGTTAGGACTGTCAAAATAAAAAGAACGAAAAAGAAAAGCAACGCGATTATACGCCGATAGAATATGTATACAGTATACGATGTTAAGTATCGAGTGCCAGTTATTTATCATAGAACATTCGCAGGCACGTAGCCAGGATTTTTTTTCGGGGTGGGCCCAAAAGCATCATCATCATCATCATTTATTCACCCTTAAATGCCCTGTTCAGGGTATTACATAAGGGGGGGGGGGGAGGGGTCAAAAGCATCAATAAAAGCATGGTCATTAGCATGGTCAAGCCGTACGCAATCACGAAGCAGTAACTGTTTCCCATAATTGGATTCAGTTGGTATGACCATTGTATCAGGAAGATTGATACTGTGGTCGCTATCTTGGAAATGTTCGGCTATCGGGTTGCGATCTGTTGCAAAATTGTAGAGGCCATTCCTGTGCTGTCGAAATGCTTCTTTGAGGTTTTTCGTTTCGCCGATGCAGCTCGCATCACATATTTGTATACAGTGTCTTGGGCTCTCTCCTTCAGTGAACTGCCTTTGGCAATATGTAGAGAACATGTGTTCGTAGGCTTTTGAGTCACTCGGATGCCTCCTTTTCTTACAATAGGGGCGATGGTTTGGCTAACGCCTAGGACATATGGGAGAGTGTGGTGTTGCTGTTGTGGTGTTGATTCAAGAGCCGGACGCTGTATTCTCGGCAAGCGTAGCCGTGCTTTTGGAATGGAAGCGCTTTCGGAATAAAGGTTCTTGAGTAGCTGTTCTTAGTGAGTTCCTTGACTATCGTTTGTTTTTCATTTGATTAAATGTGCACGACGCTACTTGTACTTGGGCCTCTATACCCCTGCATTAATGGATGACTTGATGAATTTCGGGGGGGGCCCGGGCCCCCCTGGGCCCCCCCTTGCCTACGTGCCTGAACATTCGCATGACTTCTGTTTGTGCAAGACTTCGACAACCCCGTGTTTGCTTTGTCGCGTTAAGAGTTATATTCCTATGACGATAAAGACAGCGATCGTGCATACGCCATAGCTTAGTTCAGCTTGCGTTTTGGTGTCAGCTACTTGATTTTCTTTAATTCTTTAATTTTTTTCTGCCATAGGGACGGGGGTGGAGGGTGGCACCTTTTCAGAAAACAATATAGACAGTCCAGTGCAGAATTTACTATCCTGAAAAGAGTACCCTATACAATGCAAATTCTGACACTGATAGCCCGTTCAAGGCTCTAATAATACCGGATTCTTAATCAGTGTTTTTATGTGTTCTGCCGCAATATTGTGGAGTAAACATTTTCGTCAACCCACCCTTACATTTTGCTGTAAATCTACTTAACCTCTCTAGATATATTGATCCTGGAACGAGAGCACACTGCGGCGGAGAGGAAAAATATTATGCTCTAAATTTGCTTTAATGAACTTTCCCAACTAAGCACACCAGGAACAACGTTTACCTTGCATAAATAACGCCTTACAAGAACGGATATAAAAGTAATAGGCAAATGAAGTATACCTACGTTTATGTAAAGCCGCGTTCGCTTTCAACATCGTATACACTTACACGCCTCTTTTGATACTTCGATCCCTCTAGTGAACCCGGTAATGCAGTGCCTCTCCAGGTACTCGTGCAACGACGTGATTTCCTCGAAGTACAGCCCCCCCCCCCCTCCCCTTCCACTTTTTTTTTTCTTTCCTCTCTGTGTTCGTCCTTCAGTTTTTAAAATGCATTGTCCGCTTTCTGGGAAGGCTTCAGCTTACGTGACAAGAAATTAAGATGCAAGATTTATTTATTCATTATATTTTATTAAACCCCTCTGCAGCCATGAAAATCTCAGTCAGGAAAGGCAAGAAATAAAAATCATGACAATATAATGCGTGCAGAGCAACAAGTCAATCAATAACAATAGAGTAGCTACAACATCAACAACAATTTTGAAGCCAGCGCTGGTGCATTGTGGTTACGGTGTTCGGGTGTTGCCTCGAAAGGCGCGAATTTTATCCCAATCGCAGCAGTCGCATTGCAATAGAGGCAAACTGCTTAGAGGATCGTGCACTTAGCTTCAGTTTCATCTTAAAGGAACTCCAGACGGTCCAAGTTTCACTGGGTTTCGGAGCGTCGATACCGTGTACGTTCGACACTGTCATACAAAATTCCTTTAGTTTTTCACTTTTATTTGTTTATAAGCGATTCGCCTTACGTGACGGTGGGAGTGACGTACACGCCGCTTTCTCGATCGTCCAGTTAGGAGAGAAATACTTACGCATTTAAAACAACAGGCGTAAAACACTTCTTTACCGTAGGGAGTCCCAATAAGAAACTAAGACTTGGGCTCGACTTTTGGTGAACTTCATTGTCGATATGTTACTGTATCTCGTTATTATGTCTTTTTTTTGTTCTCTTTGTTTTTACTGGTGCGTCTGATAGAAGACATGCTGTTTATACGACATGCTTTTAAGCGCTATACTAAGTGATTTATTTTTATGTCTGTGACTTTCATCATTTCAAATATTCCATGAAAAGCAGTAGTCGGTGCCACACGAAAGAGCCATCATCCCCTACTATACATCATTCATGAAACAAAAAGTCCTGTAGTTCAAAATACAGATTAATGACACAGACAGACAGACAGACAGACAGACAGACAGACAGACAGACAGACAGACAGACAGACAGACAGACAGACAATGAACTTTAATGAATCTTGAGGAGCTACGTAGGAATTAATGACACACATTTTATTTTTTCCAAAAATGACGACGTCGTACAAGCAACAGTCACTTTCATTCTCTGGCATGCTAGCACTACAGCTAGCATGCCCGAGTTTAAACTAGCATGGCCGCTAGCTAGCAAGCTCGAATATAAAATACAAAAAAAAAGAACAATTACTTTTAGCGTTCATAAAATAGAAATGCCACATGGCACCACTGTTGCAAGGTGAGAAATGAGAACGGATAGAAAGATCCCCTTCAGAATCACGCATGCCGCAACATGCTGCTCACAAGTGCAACAATACCAGAGTTACTTTTCAAAGATAACCATGTTTTCACGAAACTGCACCGTGTCGCACCACCGTTATGTCTAACCTGTAGTGATGGTGTAGTAGGTATGTTTTTTGTTTGTTTGTTTGATGTTGGCCTCTTATCAAAAACATGGAGCTGCTCATCTGACTAATGTGTCTTATAGGCACTCACTCGGAACACCAACGGCACTATTACGGCGTTTCTATCAACGGCCAGGTCATTTTTGTCATTTTAATGCCAAGACTCACCCATTTCTTTGCACACTTTATTCATCAAAATCTCTCATGGAGCCCACATTTGACCTACTCGAAGCAGCATGTGACAGGCATTTCCTATATCTTTTCAGGTTTCGGGGCGCAAAAGCTTGGCAGATGCCGATATATTCAATGCTGGAATGGCACAGGGCCCTCTTTCCGAATTTTTCACATACATGTGCACTGCTACTTTATGCTGATAAACGCTCTCTAGACAAACCTTGGTGCTCAACACACCATTCAAAATTTGGGCTCTCAGAGTTGGTCTCTTCTTTTCAAGGGCATCGATATTAGTGCCAAATATTAGAATTGCCTGGGGCAAATCTATACAATACACACCGCGGTGGAGGCGGCAGATCGCACGTGCTGCATTCGTGTGCCCCTTAAGCACGTTTCGGAGCCCATTCCCGCAATCTTGGGGCCAAATTGCTACTGATAAACTCGAGAATGCGTGCTTGATTGCCGACCATCGCGAAGAGATTTTGGTAGAAGGGGGAAGTGCATAAAACTGCGCTGGTATTTAGATCTGTATATGTAAAGTATCCCGTGTGGTCAAAATTAATCCGATGTATATGGCGCGCCTCGTAATATTATGGTGCTTTTGGTACGCAGAGACAAAGAATTTAATTTCAAGTGAACGTTCAGCACGACTGTCAGAAATTACGCATTCATCATTTATTGATTTGATCTCTATAATCCTCACACCAGCCTCCGACGGGATTCCCTCATATTTGCAACTAAACCATGGATTCCTTCTTCAGCCTTGTTTGACCAGCAATATGCGCCTCGGTGTACGAAGAGCCATGTAACGTATCTGCAGGGATTTATACCCCCCCCTTATCAATCAAAATTCTGAATAAACCCCTGTGTAGCTATCACCTCCTGACTGCTCTTAAATGACTGTCTGTGCTCCTTATTACCGAGAGCTATACGCCAACCAGGTACACATTCAAACTGATGGCTCGACAAATCTGCAGTGTTTGCCCGGAGCTTCGGTTGTGCGAGCGAGAGCTATCGGCATCAGTTCCAAGATGGGCCACGTAACGCCGCCTGCGGAACTATCTGCCCCTCTGCGAAGTTTCGAAGATGGTCAATATAGACCGATTCAAAGGCAGCATTGCTGTTATTGCTATCAGCCCTATGGAACCGACCACACGAACAAGTCCTATCGGGAATTAGATAACCTACCTATAACCTTGGAAATGGGGAACTCACTGCACTTGAATTTTCGCTGTGGTATAGAGTGCGTGGTGACACTGCGCAGACGTGATCGCCTACCTTTGCCTCTCTCGGCTGTCAGCGCCTGCGCGCGAACACACACACACACACACACACACACACACACACACACACACACACACACACACACACACACACACACACACACACACACACACACACACACACACTATTTTTTACTATTTTTTTGACAAGGAACTGTTTTTCTTGCGGGCTCGTTGTCGGAGACCACTCCGCTGGATTAGAGCAGAAACATTCAGCTGAATGCATGCCTGCGTTACGGTCTTGCCCCACTGTTCCGCTTTCATCCAGGTGGTCTTCTATACCTACCCCCGATACTTAGCCATTCATTTTTATTTATTCCTCTCCTTCCGATTCTTCCATGTGACCACTGTCATCTTTCTTATCGAAGACCAAGCGCGACATCTTTCTTAGCAACTCATCCACCTGCTCCAGAGGCTGGAGGAGGTCCCTTTACGCACACGTTGCGAGAAGCGCCGTACAAGAGAGGCGAGCTTCAATTGGCCTCGTTTGTCCGAGTGCTGTGCGGCGCGAACTGGATTAATGGCTCCCATTCGTGTAGTACACTGTGTATAGCATCTATATACGGTCGCAGAAGGCAAGCAAGAACTACCTCGGCGGCGTCCAAAATATAGAGGGGCCATCGAAGCGACAAGCTCCCGCACCAACGAGCTGCGTGCTCCCGCTGTCCCTGTAGCGGCCGCTGCTCGGCGGGGGATCGCGCTGGCGGTGTTCATGCGCGCAACCGGAAGGCAGGCAGGGCGAGCGTCAAGACGTTGCGCGCTGGAGCATTAATCGCGTTTTGAATGCGAAACACGCTGAAACAGAGCGCACTCGAAAGCTAGAGAGGCATCTCATCTGCTTCTGGAAGTAAAAGTCGTTGTTCCGAGATGATTCTGCGTGCATGAATTTTATGTGCTCGAGTCTTCCGAACACGAACAGATGTGCCACCGTAAAAAGAGACAAATAATATAAAACGGAAATAATAATATACAGCAAATAATATAAACGGGAATAATAACGATCTCGGGACTCTCCGACAACAATGACATAAAACGGGTATACTGCGGAACGACAAAACAGACAGAGACAGAGGGATGCCTTGCGGCGCGTACAAAATTTAATTTTGCGTTTGTTTTCCAGGGCTCGCTGCGTAACTGATAAACTTTCAAATGACGTTATGGGAAGCTTACAAGGTATAACAAGCGTGCGGTAGGTATAATGTTCTGGCTAAAGCAGCTGCCCGAAAGCCATCTTCTCCGTTTGGTGTTGCCACTGTTTCATTTTCTTGCTTTTATCGTGGTCTTTTCCGCCTCCTAATTGCTAATGCCGGAGTAGCGGCCGTGCTCATCGATTTCACAACACGCAAAAGTTTATAATCGCATATCTAACTCCGAATGGTCCTGTGCCGCGGCGCGCTTCGATACTTTTGCTTACACAACTTCCTCGAGCCAAATCGCTTCCACTAATAGGCAGTGTCGTGTTGTCTCTCTTAAACGGGACCTCGGATAATATTTGCGCTGCGGCTTCCGCTCAAGAAACTTTCGAAAGCGCTCTCCTCCGTGAACTCGGCAGCGTTGCTGGACCGACCGTCCTTAACCGTGCTCGTCCCTGCCATTTGCGTAATGTGCGTTTTGCATAATGTCCCGTAGCTGTAGTCGGCTCTATCGCCTGGCATCTTTGTTTGCTTCATTCAATGGCCAGCCAGATATGAGAAGAACACGCGACCGGTAATTACACGGGACTTTAGCGACACGCATGCGCGTTCACTGACTTAGGTGCTTAGCTTGTTTGGTGACTGTTGAGATGCCCCGCCCGTTTCTTATCCTAAGGCTCTCAGGCTTTCTTTCTTTTCGCCTGGGCGCGCTTTCAAACGCGCGTTATAAAAAAGAAGAAGAGAAAATAAAGATAAGAAAGGAAACCGTTGAGAGTGCTCGACAAATCCACATCAACTCTTCTTCGCTCGCACACACGCACATACGTAAACAGCATCGCCGTGCCGTGAAGGTGAAATGGGTCTTTTGCAAACTAGAAAAAGGAGGAACCATTGGAAGACATGTACCCAGATAGCTCGCGAACCCCTCGAGCGTTCTTTTCAGCGCTCTCTCGCCCCCCTTGGTGGTGCTCCTTCGAGGCCTGTCGACAGGGTTGTAATGCGGATGCACTGTTTATTTCATTAAAGAAACAAGGGGAAAGAAAAACAGGGGACAGAGGGGAGGTGGAAGGACGCTCTTAACTTCTCCTTTTACTAAGAAAAAAACCAACCGCTAGCTTCAGTCACGCTTCGTGAATAGAGGTCTATATTAGATGAGGCCAGTTCATCCTTTCGTGTGCAAGTTATGTGCTCCTGTGCATGTCCCGCCCAGAACTTCTGGGCTGACCGAGTCCACAAAGGTTTTCTTTCGTAAGTGCTCCTTGTCATTTGTGGGGCCGGTATGGTAGTGATCACGGTCAGTTATCCGAATTAGCTGAAATTTTCTCTTGCTGATTGATAATATGGCATAGACTGCTCTCTTACAGTAAAATCCCAAATCTTATGTGGGAGCGTTTTCCCTATCGAGCATATACGCGCAGGTGGCTGCCACCGACGGTATATATATAGTGATCAGCACGATGACGAGACCACCGACGCATCGATCGTCCGTTGCCGAAAGCAATTGCGAAATGGGAGTTTTGCGAACATGGCCCTTGATCTTGCGGTAGGCCGGACAGCCTATGACCTATAATGGTGTCATCAGTGGCCGTGTGAAGCATACAATAGGTGGCCTCCAGACTGCTCCGGCTGACCTCTGGAGTGGTGGCCGTGAATCGGTTGTTGCTAGCGGTCGGGCACGCCCCCTCTTCTGGTGGTCCTTCCCCCTATACCATTGATCGTGACACGGTGCGCGCACTCGGGGCGGTTGCCCAAATGGCTCTACCTATCCTGGCACCAGTGCGTCCAGCTGATTTCGGCTGCCACTTTCGCGCCCATGTGTAACAAGTGTGAAGTGAAGGTGCGAGGAAAGGGTTGACCGTCCCCTGCTCTCATATATATATATATATATATATATATATATATATATATATATATATATATATATATATATATATATATATATATATATAGTGCGTGCCAGGAGCCCCATACCTGTAATGTCCGTTGCTCGCGTTTCGCTGCGACGCACTATAGTATAGTATAGTATAGTATAGTATAGTATAGTATAGTATGCGAGCTTCTGATCTTTTCTGTGCGTGCGTTGTAAGTGCTGGTTAAAGAACACCAGGTGGTCAAAATTTCCAGAGCCCTCCACTACGGCTCTTCTCACTCCCTTTCCCCTGCCCCCAAGGACGCTTAACCGTGCTCCCTGCATGGGCTGCAGAAATTTGCGCCCTCTCCTTAACCGAACCACAATCACCATCATCAATCATCAGTGCAATAGTATTTTACATATCTTTGCTTCGTTTCTCCCTTATACTTTGCAGCTTTCTTTCCCTCATTTTCTTTGTTCCTTTTCACAGTCTACAGTAGCAAACTGGTGTCATATGGTCAGTAAAACTTCTCTTCGTTTACCATCTTTTTTCTCTCGCTCACTCTGTCTATTTGACTATGCTTCGTTAGGATTTTCATTCTCTACTATCTTTTCGTTTTCTTTTGCGTAACAATATTCTTACTATACCAAAGGGTTAGATAACTACAGCCGCTAAAATATAGCTTGAAGAACGTAAAGAGCGCTTGTTTTCCAAAGAAAATTGAAGTTTTTTTGAATTTCACGCACATTTAGAATGATTTCTGTATATATTATGGACAATCCTATTTTGACTAGTTCCCCATATTTCGTACCTTTAGTGAGGGATGGTTGCAATTGATCCCTCGCGCAGGATTGAGATAGACGACTAAAATCCCCCAGAATTACAGCTCTACTAAAAATTTAATTGCGTTTTACTGCGCTGCAATGGGTTGCGTTGCAATGCACTACAATACAATGCTTGCAAGAAATGCAGATTAAGCGAAGGAGATGCTCAATGCCCATAAAAGCGTACATTACTTTGGAAGGACTGTGACTGGACTGTGACTGACATTTTATATGCCTGCTATGGCATAAAATATGACGTCATTATATTCAACATGTTGTAATTACTATATCTGGTATTCCACGATATTAGAGCTCTCTATAGACTCGAATATCAAGGCGTCTCTCGTTGTGGTTCTTAGCGAGCATTGTTCGTCCATGTCCTTAAAAAAACGGGGCTGGCCGCATTTAGTTCTACCTTATTCGTGGCTTCCAACGGCTTCACTACTGCGCTATCAAGCTGCAAATGCGGCTCGTATACCGCAACATGAGCGGCAGAATCTCGTATAACTGGAGACGCATAGCCTCCGCGACGTCGCAGCGCCTATATACCGTCAGCGTTCGAATGATGTCCTTTCGACCGCGCGCACACACGGCACACGGAAGTGAACCGTAATAGAGCCATGGTTCCCGAGCCTATATTTAAGGACAGCATAAAGAGCTGCGTGCGCGCCCACGGCGTGCATGCATGCCAGCAACGCGGCTTGTCGCGTGTTTACTCCTGCGCCTGTGGGCCATGTTATATGCGTGCATGTTTTTCGGGCTCTTTGAGAGCAGGCCACCGCGCACACAAAAAGTTGTTTGGTAACGTGTGTGCGCCGGGGGTCCAGATATGTCGCGACATGACAGGCGGCGTCATGATTTTTCATGCGCCTTTTGTTGCGCGGCCGCACAGCACGTGGTCGGCCGCATGCTCGTCTCTGGGGCGAGCCGGGCAATAAAGGACACGTATTGACAATGGGGGCGGACGTCCGTACACGGCCCGAGATCCATCCGCCCCAGGTCCGTCACGCGAGCCCCGAATGCACGGCCGCGCGTGCGTGTCTAGCTGCGACGCGCGGACGCAACGCTATAGCGTGCCGCCCCGAGCTGTCGCCTTAAATGGTGGGCGTCGATCTGGGGGCCCCCGCTGTTGGCTTTGCCGATCGACCGGACGCAATTCTTGTTCGCGGTGTCTGCGGCGCGGGACGCTTCGATTCCCTCAATGAGAAACACCGGTGAATTGCAAAGGAACCGTCATATAGCTTTAACGAAGGGTCCTTATAATTACTGTTATATTTTCGTTCTTTTTTTTTCTTTATTGTTTACGGGCCAACCAAATCACCACCTATACGCCCTTGCTCAACAAGAAAAACGTATAGGGCGTATTGCGTTATAAATAAACAAGGAGGACACTTGTATATGGACTCGCAATGTTGAATGAGCGCGTTGCAGGTGTCGTTATGAATAAATTACGCGTTTCGCTGACGTATATAGGTGTATACGCCTACTTCACGAAATGAGAAGCGAGATATCGCTGCCACTGCAGGTTTGCGTTAACCAGCAGCACGAATTCACCACAAGCCACGAGTTCTAATGCAATGTATACCGCCGGCCAAGTATACCCACCGTTGACATGTCTGTGTAGTTGCCGTTCTTTCACTCGTTGTCGTGCCATAATTAAGATTCCATATCTTGCTTAACGACTATCTGAACACTGCGCTATGTACACTGGAGTAGTTCGGCGGACTTGACGCTTATTGATCCGTCTAGACCCGGTTAGAACAAGAGCTTCAGTTGGTTAAAAAAGAAACAAGAAACTTACAGGTAACTTTATTGTTTTATCATCACAAATTCAGATGACTCGTGTTATTCAGAAGGTTCTTGCCATTCATCGTATTCTTTTACTGCACAGCTACAAGGAAAATGCATTACAAAATCCCTTTACCGCTAATTTGATGCTGATCTGTTTAATATTAAGAGACAATTAATGGCTAGACGAGAAAAGCTGTCACTGAATAATGACGCTTTTGAACTTTGAGTACGAGTGAAATTGTATTGCTGAAATGTATGGTCAAAAGGAAAGATTATGTAGTACAGCCATCCACGTCATGAAGGTGACCCTCGGTCGACACTGTCATTTCGTAATGTGCCACTTTGGTCACTGATCAGCTTTACGAAAGCCCCACAACGTACGTTTGCTCAGTTAAGCCAATACTTGTTCGAATGAATTCCTTGAAGTTGTCGTTCCAGGAATCTTAGCTTTATTCTTATAGCATGCGACATTTAAGTTTGGATAGTTCGAAACTCAGCCAGTGACTTTCAGTATATGCCGACAACATTGCGCACAAATTTTCTGCGGCAGATTAATAATGTTTATTCATAATAAAGCTAGACCGTCCGATCGCCGTGTACTAGCAATTAAGGCTACATACAGTGCTCCTGAAAATTTCAGGAGCACTGCAACTATAGCTTTGAAATGAATTTTGCCCAAGCTGCACATTCTCTGATATAGTATACGGCTTCCCTCGTGCGTTTATAGCGCGCGCTTTCAACGCTGCAGTCATGTATATATATACACACGAAGCACGTTCAACGCTTACCATTCTCAGCTAGTATAATTCCGAATACGAATGCTGTTATATTGGCATATTTGCGTTCAATTGTTTCGGATCATGTTCCCTTGTCGGCATAGACAATTGCAAAGTGATCTGCCTGTTCACCACCTTAATTCACCTGGATTGCTACAGTCATTCGAAACAAGCACAAAAGTATGAGCGCCCTGCTTCTGTAGCTGCGGGGAATCAGCCCGAAAGGGGCATTTTCTGGCGCCTGGTGGAGAAGGGTGTCAGAGAAGTTATATGCAACACTCATTCGTAGCAGTTACTATATAGCCACGGAAAGCGCACAAGTGGTCTCGACGACCGACAGCTCTAACCACACACCAGCAGGTGGAACCACTCGAGGCATTCATGCATATTGATTGATTTGTGGGGTTTTATGCCCCAAAACCATCATTGATCATGAAAGATTCCGTAGTGGAGGGCTCCGGAAACTTCGACCACCTAGGGTTCTTTAACGGTCATTCACGCATATCAAGACTGAGGGCCATAGGCAGAATTTTTTTTTTTTTCGGGGAGGACCCACTCAAAGCCTTTGACTATTTGAGAAAAACATCTATTTTAATTATTCATTCTCTGTAAACATCGCAGTGTACAGTAAGTGACTTTTTAAGTACAATGTTGTTAATATGTTTAAATTTTATGTTATTAGCACTACACTACGTTATCAACACTCAAATTTCGGGAGGGGCCCAAGCCCCTAGCCCCCCCCCCCCCCCCTCTCTTAACCAGCACCTGTTCACCCATCTGGCTACGGGCCTGTCAAGAGTTCCTTAAAGGCTGTAGTGTAGGCCGGTAGATAGTTCTAACATAGTTGAATAATACAGTGAGGTTGTACATAAACCTGCGGCAACACTACACGTAAAGTTCGCAGCTGATTAAAAAATTCAAAACACAACAAAATACGAAAGAAAAACCAAAGCACAACTAAGCCGCTCACATTAAAAAGTGTGTAGTGCATGACAAGGTATAATACAAAAACAAAAACAAAAAAGAACGAGAAAATCAAGTGTAAAACAATTAAAAGTCGTGCCCATACTTAATAAAATCAACAGTATCCTTCATATGCTTTATGCTATCTCGTCTCCGCTATACCGCACAACAATAGCAAATTTGACACCACAAAGCCTTGCATGCAAACATGTTGGCAACTTGGCAACCAGTCCCCATTACCTTTTTTATGGCAGGGTATTTTTTTTTTCATTGCCCGATAGCAACGCACTTTTTTTGTTAGGCTGTTTCGTTTATTCGCTCTAGACAACCAGCAAGTTTTTGGAGGATCAATGTGTCCTATTATAACTTGTGCGCTATTTACGCACGAAGTCCGCACAGCAGAACGGATATCAAACGTCGATTTCTAGCCTGTCGAAGCTGTGTATGACGTGACGGCAGCGGCTGACCGCAGCAAATCAATCTCCCGTACGTTTGTCGGTCTCAGTTGTGAGCCCCCGAGAAAGTGCTTGTGAAGATTATAGGCCGCTTGTGTCTTTACGAGCTAGAAAAATATTTAGCTGGGCACTTTTGTTACCACTGTATCGACTGCAGAACAGTTGCTCTGGCTGGCTAACGACTCAGTCAATTGCGCTCGTTTAACACTGACAATTACAAGGAAGTAAAATCACAAGAGTCACATTCCTAAACGGCATTGCTAATCTATGATGGCAGCGCTTTATTAATATACGAGGGACGGGCAGTGCCGTTCGTGATGCGCGTCACGGTACTCTATTTTATCGCGCAGTCAAACGTAATGAGCTTTGTGTAATAATACTGCATCGTAAACTTTTGCAGATCTAATCTGCAAAAATGTGAAGCCATCCTCGCTACATACCACGTCCTTGTTTGATGCTTTCTGTTTATTGTGTAATATTCCATCAATTATTTTTCATGTAAACTCGTAAACGATTACGTAAAATACTCGTCATGAATCTGAAGCCGCGTGCATGGGCAACTGTGTGGTTAAAGTATAGCGCCATACCAAGTGCGAAAATTGGTGCCAATGTTACTAGGGGAATGTTTTTGAGGTTAACACTCCGGAAACACGCTCGAAGATGCTATGCTATGTTACACGCTCATCACTGTTTAGGCGAACCGGATGTATCCTTACACTGCTACGCTGAATTTCAGAACGGAGCAATGCGAAACCCGGCTCGCCACGGCGTCGAAAATGTTGCCTAAGTGGAGCGCTCCTCGACCGGCCCGCCCACTAGGGACTCCACCTACACCTGCTTGCCCACCCAATTATTTTTTAACAAAGAAATCAAATATGCGAAAAGACACAAGACGAGACGGCTATTTCATCCACTTATATACGTAGAGCTGAGGTCGTAATCTGATTCGAGGTTGTGAAAAATAAATTTTAGTTTTTTTTTGCTTTCGTAACATACTAGTCAGCAAGAATGATATTTTCTATCGACTAATAACTGATTATATATATATATATATATATATATATATATATATATATATATATATATATATATATATATATATATATATATATATATATATATATATATATATATAACAGAATTGACGATGCGCCTCTTAGAGAACGACGGTTTATTACATCAACGTTTCGGTCGGAGCCCGACCTTTTTCAAGAAGGTCGGGCTCCGACCGAAACGTTGATGTAATAAACCGTCGTTCTCTAAGAGGCGCATCGTCAATTCTGTTATAAACTAGCGGCAACCCAAGCTACTTTTGCATATACAGTCCATATATATATATATATATATATATATATATATATATATATATATATATATATATATATATATATATATATATATATGTGTGTGTGTGTGTGTGTGTGTGTGTGTGTGTGTGTGTGTGTGTGTGTGTGTGTATACTCGTTTTCTATTCGCTGCCGTGCACTAGGACAAGTGAAAAAGGTCTAAATAGCGCGGAGAAAACGCATAGTTTGCCGCCCTGAGCTCAAGTATATATAGTGCAGTTCTGCAGTTTTCAACATTTCTTTCTCAGTGTTGTTTTCGCACGATGTAGCCAATGTCCGGTGCCATTTAAATCAAGTATTACTTGTGAGGCGTTTTAAGCAGGCCAGGGGAGGGGGTCGGGGGTACCCTACGGGCCCGGGCCTCTCCCGAAATTTCGGTTGGGGGTAGTGTTAATAACATAGTGCAGTGCTAATAGCATAAAGTTTAAGCCTATTAATAACGTTGCACTTTAAGCTATTAATAACGTCGCACTTTAAAATGTCACCTAACGGAAATATTGCGATTTAGACCAAAAATAAATAATGAAAATATATGATGTTGTTAAATACTAAATAGACACGTGGGGCCTCCCCGAAAAAAATTCTGGCTACGGGCTTGGTTTGAGGAGCTGTTAAGGTATTTTGCTGCAGTAACCGCAGCGGCCTTTTTGTGTTATGACACTGAGTATTTCCCCCTTACAAATTTACCTTGCGAGCCGTAATTTCGCGTTTCGTTGTCTTCCTTTTATCCTTTTTTATGCACGAGAGATTATTCCAGGCTTGTTTCCGGTGCGTTGAAACCGACACTCTGTCTTTAAACATTTAGTCGACAATTTCTCGGCCTTAAAAATCGAGAAGTATTTCGCAAAATTTACCCCGAATGAGATTTTAACGCGATAGCGTTAAACATCTCGTGTCGCACAAAGTCCGGCATCGGAGTCGGCGTCGGAGTCGGCGTCAGGGTCCACGGCGCAAATAATTACCTCGAGCTACCGCTACCACCGTTTCCCGAAGCACCCGACCATGCAAGCCCCCCGCCATGTCAAAGGCGCGTTAGTGAACAAAATTGAATTTCTCAAAGTAAAATCTATCACAAATCTAGCAAACTGAAACCTAACTAAGACCTACACGCATGATAGCTCGGACTGTAATTTGAATGCGAGAGAAAACGTAATTATGTTACGACGAGACTATGCGAACGTGGCCCAATGACGCTATCGCGTTGAACTCTTAAAGGCGAAGGTTGAGCACCCTCCAACTTTTCTTTAGGAGAAATGTAAATTGGGCATTTGCACAGACAAAACTGGCACAGGCAGGTATTGCGTATTGTCTCGCAATGCGAAGCACGCCATTATTAAGGGCCTGACCTAAATGCCATTCTCCTGCCAGTGATCAACGATGCATCGAACGCATGTGTCGACAGCTACACGGAATATCAGCTCGACGGGCTGGTTCCGGGTGACAACATAAAGAACGCAGGAAAGAAAGAAATCCATAGGACACGCCAACGCGAGGGCACGAAAACAAATCTTCCTGTGCTCTACAACATCTGCGTTCTAACTTTACTAGCCTCTAATGGGTCACAGGTAGTAAAACTCAGCGTTTCGAGTTCTCTTCTCTCGGTTCAGATACGCGAATCCGAGGTGATAGGATCGCCAGCGCGCGGGCTCCGTTGGAAGGGGCGCTATCTGTATAAAGAGCCAAGGCTGACATGCGGCCCTCGAGGGCAATAAAGCAAGTTCCGCTTTATTTTATTTTTCATTAGATTTTTATTATTTTTTAAAATATTTGGCGGGGACGGGAAAATGGTGAGGGGAACAGGGAGAGGAGGGAGTTGTGAGATGCGAGTATTCGCATTACTATTCAAGGAACCAGTCTACGAAATTTTTATCGGGGATCACACGCACACCATCACAAAGAAAAACAGAATCAGAGAGCATTTCACGCGAGTGCTGTCACGCTAAGTGTTTTCAGTCCTCCGTAAGATTTTTATCGCCATCCTCCGTGTTTCGTTGTTTTATCTTTATTTTATTTTTTTTTCCGGGGCATTCGGCGTCACTCGAGTGTATAAATATATGCATGACGCCTGCTGTGCGGTAATGGAGGGAAGTAAGTGCCTTTGCCAAACGAGCACTTTCCTTTGCTTTGCTTGACCCTACAATTTTGAACCGCATTTATCGCATCCCATGTTGGCGGAGACCATAAGCATGCGTTTAAAGCAAACAAACACTCTGCCTATTAGCATAAAAACGACATTATAGAGACTTTTTTTTCTTTTTTTTTTCCAAAACAAACTAGATAACTTCGTTGCCCCCTGTGTTTTACCCGATAGAGAGCGGCATGTGTGAAAAAAAAAACAAAAAACAAGA
This sequence comes from Hyalomma asiaticum, assembly GCA_013339685.2. NCBI lineage: Eukaryota > Metazoa > Arthropoda > Arachnida > Ixodida > Ixodidae > Hyalomma > Hyalomma asiaticum. The sequence goes on along the minus strand of CM023481.1, from coordinate 281,933,179 downwards.
CGTAAGGCAAGGAAAGAAAAAACAAATACGATACTGAATGCATTGCCCGTTCTCCCAGCTTCACTCCCCCTCACGCTCTCCTGCAGACCTGCAGCAGTTACTCGTGCGCTGGGGAGGAGGAAATGAAAAAGCGCCGGTTTCGCCTTTCGCAGATTTCGGACGCTTGAAGTCACGGTGACAGAGAGCCCACTGTGCTGACCCCAACATTACGCTGCTACGAGCTTACGCGTATCAGTTTACACGCATACTTTTTTGGGTATTCCCTGTTCCTTTGTTGCCGAATGCACAGCTAGTACAAGCAGGTCACCCTTGCGTCTCTTCACATGTGATGCATTTCGATGTTTAGGCCTGTCCCATAGGGAAGAAGGAGATAACTTCGAAACAATTTATCTATCTATCTATCTATCTATCTATCTATCTATCTATCTATCTATCTATCTATCTATCTATCTATCTATCTATCTATCTATCTATCTATCTAAGAGATAATCGATATGCGTAAGGCAGGCAGGTTAGCCGGAAGATAACTTTGTATACCCTGTATTGGGGACGGAGTTATTAAGAAAAGAATGAGAGAGATAAAGGCAGGCACTACTACCGGAATGTCGTATAGTAGTTCAACGATGCGAGTTGCTCAGCAGCGCCTTCGTCACGTCAAGCTCGAGCTGACGAACACCTGTAAAACTATCCTGCACCCAATCGTGAATTCTCAGGGCCAGGCCCTCAGTGCCTGTCTCAAATTGCTACTTTGCAAGACAACTGCGCAGACCGTTTCATTTGCCAAGGATCGTCCTGCCATGATCCACTTGACTTTAGAGATGCTTAGAGGGCGCATTAGATACCTTGCTCGCACCCCTGCCGGCAACCTCACTTCGCTTCCAGAAGACCGGTCTGGTATCCCCATTTACATGAGCGCACATCTGCTTACCACGAGTAAGCAGATGTGCGCTCATCCTTGTAAACCTTGTAAACCTCTTGAGAGACTTCTGAAGCCTCCTTGGTGTCAGGACTGGCCAGCACCAGAGCTGAAAGTACCAGGGTTTCGGACGAATGCATATCTCTCATCGGCAGCTTACTCAGATTTAGACGCACGTTGAACAAGCACAAGTGCTCAAGAATTAATAGAGTTCCCCACTACGGCACGTCTCATAATCATATAGTGGTTTTGGCGCTTGAAACTCCCCAATGAACACATTGTTATTTCACGTACTCAGAACGGCGTGTATTTTAGACAATTTAGAAGATGTGTCACATTTAGTAAAGAAAAGAAAAAAAAAGAAAGCCTTTATTCTATGAGCTCCTTTGGGAAACAAAACGCACCGAATCGGTGTCATGATGGTAACTGCTCGAATGGTTCTACATCTGGTGCATGCCATCTTGCAACATGCGATGGAGGAAGCTCATTCGTCGTCTCTACTGTTTGTTGTTTTTTGCAAACACATTTCCTTAAGCTCCCTCCAGAGCGACGTACCAGGGTGTTGTTTGGGTGTCCAACCCACCCCCTTTCCCCGAAAAAAAGAGGGAAGAAAATTCTGACTACTCCAGCGTTTCCACAGCCCCACCTCCATCACAACACTTACGCGATCACGAAAGCAGCTAGCCTAAACAGCACAGTTGTCGACGGATCCTCCTCTTCAGCCGAAGTGTATGCATTGCGGTCTGCTTGCTGCCTTTTCGACTACAAAATGTGGGAGTTTTCAGGCATGGTGGCTCGGATTGAAGAGGGAAGATTAACGTGTCATCCCCTGGCGTTGGGTGCAGGGCGTTGACGAATTTTCACGGCCGTCAAGCTATACACAAGGGCCCGTAACACGCGTCAGGCTTTCTCAGGCCAGCTGCGACGACTGCCTTCACTACCCTTTCCTATACTCTCGCGTTTTCGCAATCTATATAGGGTGGCTATAGCCGGAGTGTTTTCTGCGATTTTGGTTTTTGTGGTTGACATATGGAGCAAAAGAGAAGCCTACGGACAACTTGCCACGTCTGGGCACGCGCCAACGACTGCCTTCCCTAAAATCGGGGTGGGTGTTTGCGCAGCCTGAGCGCTTCGGTTGCAATCTGGGCACGCAGCCGTCCATCTGGTGCTGTCGTAGCTCCGTGCCAGACACGATGACACGAGATATAGAACAACGGGATGGGAGCTCGATCAACCGAGCCGGAGCACACACGGCCACGAGAACCGTGTTCCAGCCCTATACTTGCGCGTGGTTTGCACAAGCATGGCGACCGTGCCCGTGCAGAATGATGAGTGATCAACGCGACGAAACGGCACCACCCCTCGCTCTTAACGCCCTCACCACAGCTATAGCTTTTTGCCCGTAGCGAAGCGAATTTTGCCGCGGTTCCGTTGTTTGAAGCTGCCCAAACGAGTGTAGACACATGTGAAAGCTGCGTTCTTTGAGCGGTCCACTGACGACTTATGCAGCTGCGACTGATTATATTAGGTATCGAACCCGCGTCCCCCAACTTAGGAGCGCCACACATGCATAGCTACACTAACAGGTATAGGTTCGCTGCAAGTGTTACCAAAGGATGTTCCAGCATTATATCCTCGTTCTCTTCATTGGACCTTGTTTATTCTGAAAGCCACAGAGGGAAAACAACTGCACCACAAACACGCAATATATTTTCCAACGCATCCCAAGCATGGTCACTCTCCTTTAAGGATGCAGTCAATAATAACCTAGGGCATAGGTCGGGCCACGGTTTGTGTCTGTCAGATCTGTGGTCATTAACCAAGCACTAAGATGTGCTCGACTCTTCGCCGTATTTTCTTCATTTAATCACTTGTGTCACATCTACCCACGTATTTTGCAGTTGGGAGAGTAGTTATATACTGGAGCTGTGCAGGACTAAACCACCCCCTGCCAGAACCAACCACATCGATTTATTCGACATGATTACTGTTGAGAGAGAGAAAGAAAAAAAAAAGAAACATACGAGTAACAAGAAATAGAACTCCGGCTTATGCTTGAAAATAAAGAAAGGGAAGGGGTCAAGGGCTCGTTTATTTTTTAGAAACAACTTAATGAACCAACAAACAATGGTATCTAGGAAGGCACAGGGAAAGTTATTGAATTTTCTTAATTGTAGTGTTGTAATTGTGGAGTAAGTAGAAAGGAGTTTCAGTGGACGAAAAGACAAAGCGGCCTTCGGTGGGAACCGAACCCACGACCTTCGGATAACGCGTCCGACGCTCTACCGCTGAGTTGTATAGTATACATACGAAGGCGGTCGTCCCCCCGTCCACTTTATTGGGTATTTATGTACACATAATCTTGCCTAACACTCCCAGGATTATATGCACGTAAATACCCAATAAAGCGGACGGGCGGACGACCGCCTTGGTATATATCAGCGATAGAACACCGGACACCTTATCCCAAGGTTTGGTTCCAGTCGAACGCCCAGGTTTGGCTTTTCGTCCAGTTAAACTCCTTTTTTACTTACTCCACAGTTACAATATTACAATTAAGAAAATTCAATAACTTACCCTGTGCTTTCCTAGGCTTCGTTGTTTGTTGGTTCGTTAAGTTGCTTGAACATGAGGTAAACAAGAATATTGATGCCGGGCCACAACGAAAGAATAAGAACAGCAACATCACTAATACTCGTGCTTACGAACCTATAGCGAACTTTGTCCTTGGCGCATCCAGTACGGCTTTTTTTCTTTTTCCCCTCAAGTTACACTTCCAGAGCAAGAAATGCTATTTACGAAGAGTGATCAGACGTCATTCGTGTCATATACATGGCGTTAGATATGCGTCTGAATTTAAAGTATTTATGGACAATATTCCAAGGCTCCGTACGCCACGCTTGACTCATAGATGGCGAACTTATGTGTTAGTAATTGTCATTTCTTTATGGCGCGAGGTGGAGGGGGGGGGGGAGGGGGGGGGAAATGAGGATTTGTAAATTTGGGATTTTATCTGGTTGGGGCCCCACTTGAGTGTTTACGGTGCACATAGTTCCCCAAAAATTCAATGGAGGGACCGAATATTAATATAGGGTCCTCTACTTGAAGTAAAAATTCCTTGACTATTACTCTCTTAATGAGTGCGCTATGCAAACATTCCAGGAAGCCGAACCTGATCCAAGCTTCCAACAGTCCATGCCCATCCAAGCTGACAACTAGAGTAAATTAGGAACATAAAACTCAATCAATCAATCAATCAATCAATCAATCAATCAATCAATCAATGTTTTATTTCACCCTTCTGCGCTCTACTTATACATGTACTTTCATTTAGTCAAACTAGTATTACTGGCTTTTCACTTAACTGGTTTTCTCAAAAGTTGGGCAAACCACTGATTGTTTGTTGAAGAAGTGCTTCATTCTTCATAGTTAGTCTGTCAACTAGGAACGTTTCCTTCATATTTGTTTTATATAACTAGCCAAGATGCCAAAGCTTTCCTGCTCAGCGGCGTTAAAGCTGCTACAAATCTTAAGTTTTTGTCTCGGGTTAAAACGTTAGAAGCAAGAGTTACAGCTTTCTTTCTTTCTTTTCGTAGACTAACAGCCTTATTGAAGACGCAGAAACTGTGTTGACAAAGCGTGGTCAACAACTCGACGAATGCTCAGGCCTGAAAACAACGCGGCAGCACTTCGCATTGCTCTCCACAAACAGAAAAGAAAATGAAAAAAAAAAAACTGTTCTCGCCTTACAATCTCCGGTTTATTTGGCCTGCGACCAGACAAAGCAGGGGGTGCGCGGAAGTGTGTATACGCATAGAAGCGGAAAGTGAGAGAGTGCGTATATGGTCGGGAACGCAGAAACAGGACAACCTCTGTTCATAAACCGCGTCTCCTTTGTTTTTGAGGGCGAAAAGCAAAGGACCAAAAGATGGGGGGAGGGGGGGGGGGAGGGGGAAGGTGGCGTGCGCAGCGCAGCCGGAGGAGGCGTATATAACGCGCGTTCAACGCCGCTTTCGTCGCTTGCACGCTGGAGCCTACCGCACACACAGGCGCCCACCTAGCGCCCAGGTTTGCCTCGCGTCGAGCGCTTGCACCGTCGCTGTTGGCGCCGAGTTAGCGTGAACGCAGATACAACAACGGGGCGCCTTTATTAGGAGTCTCGCTTCGAAAGCGGGCCGACCCCAATAACGCGCACCGCCCCGTGTACAGCGGAGCGTTTTTCGGTTCCATTTAGATGCGCATACGAATGCAAGAGAGCCGCCACGACGTCGGCCGGATGATGTTTCTCGCGACTCTCAATATATACCGCGCGCTGCCACGCTGTATGCAAAGTCAGGCTCGTGGCGGCCCGATTTTGCATGTGCGAAGCACCGCGTTGCGCTCTGTGTTGTTCTTCATGTTCACCACGACGAAGAACAGCGGCGCGTGAATGTTTATATGCTTGTCTCTGTTGTTGCGGTGGGGGTTATCGCTATACAGAGGTCGTCATGCGTATGTTCCTCATTCTATTTTTCCTCTGCCCCCCTCCCCCTTCTTTTTTCTTTATCAAGCGCAACCTGCCCGTTTGTATGTGTGTGCGGTACAGGCCATCGGAATTCATGCGTTCCATTTGCTTCCTGACTGTGCTTGTTTAAACCTGTAACGAGAAAACTGAAGCCACCGGCAACGCATACGCGTCATCTAGGATTGACTGCACAGAATCAATATAGTCCACGTAATGGGAAATAATAGGCAGCGATTGTAATGAGGAAGCGGGTGTTTTACACGAAGAGAAAAAGAACGACAACAAACGAGAAAAAAGAAAGCGATTATCTAATGTTTTAACGCACACTTTCTGTTTAGAAGTCTTCACTTGAGCAGCCTTCAATGTGAAATGATGAGCAGAAGGAGTTAGGGGCATCTTTCTCACTTGTTTATAAATTGTTGAAATAAAACTGGACCCCCGTATTTACACATGCGAAAATAAAAGGAAAGTTGCTAGAATTATATAAGAGAAAATGTTAGCCGTTGCTGATGCTGGACACATATAATTAACGAAAGCGACTGGCTAATGCGAAAGTGCACGTCCCTATAAGTGAATTCAAACCCTGGATAAAATTCTCTGCAACCGTAAGTCTCTGTCTCTATTATTAGAAGTACTTCTTGAAGGGCTAGTCGGTGAAATATTTCTAGAAGAAATGCGCAAATTTCAACACCACGACAGCAAGACCGAAGACAGGACGAGCGCCCTCGTCCTGTCTTTTGTCTTGCTTTTGTGGTGTTGAAATTTGCGCCTTTCTTCTAGCTCTGTCCCTATGTTATATAAAACTAAAAACTCGCACTACAGTTTCATGTAGCCGCTGCGATTGTAACCATAGATTTACTTGCATGCAAAAAGCCCTGAAGTCCCACTGAAGACTGTAGATGGCACATGAATTCACCAGATCCTTTGGAATTGCTGTGATGTGTAAATGTTTACATAGTCACGAACATAGGCGTGCGGGGGGTTCTCCATTAAGAGGATCAGAGTTTCATCGCATGGCATGGTATCATGTGTACAGAGTGAAGGTGTCGGGGTTGTTCCAGAAAAATGGTCAATACCAAATGAGCATGCATCAGAAACAAGTGCTAATAAAACATGATATGAATGCCACATGTGAATCTATAGTGACACACGTCATGACACGAATGACAAATGACAGCACATCATCACGGTAGCTTCTTTCGCTGGGGCGTGTCTCAGTATGCGTGACATAATACATTTGTGGGACATGGCATGGTATAAAAGCCCCGACATGTACCGTAATTACTCATGTAAAATCAATGATGGGTGGCCAACTTTAGGTAGTGTTGTGTAATAGCGCACAGTGTTGGTAAACTGTTGACCAGCACTTGTTAACGTTGCAAAGTGCTGCATCGCGTTAGCCAGTGCTAGCTGATGTTGGCCAATGGTGGCTAACAGTTGGCTGGAGTTGGCTAACGTATGCTGATTTTGGGATGTGGCGGGTAATTGGTGGTGGTTGTCTAGCTTCGGGTTGTTGTCAAACGGTCAAGTAGCGGTGGATAATGCTGGCTATGTTTGGCTATGGAGGGCTAAGTGTTTGGTAATGTTGCCTCACTGTCAGCTAGTGTTGTCTAGTGCGAGCTAATTTTGCCTAGTTATGGCTAATATTGGCTAGTGCTGCTAATGATGGTTAACTCTCGGATAGTGTTGGCGACCGCGAACTAGAGCTTGCTAATGTTGGCTAGTGACGATAACTGTTCGCTAATTTTGGCTAACTGTTGGCTATATAGTGTATGCTAATTTTCTCTGTGATGGCTAACATCGGCTAGCACAGGCAAATCGCTGGCTCTTTTGCATAACATCGATTCCCACAGTGCATGGGACAGACCGGACTTTTTCTATTGGTTTCTAGTTTAATAATGCCTTAATATAAACATTCCACAGATCCTTGTACATCTGATCAGCCTTTTATTTTGCGCTGGCATAATGCTTTTGAAGGCAAAAAGTTAATAAAGGAAACATTTGGTGCAGCGTTACTCCATCCGTAACAATAATTGAGCACATAAAGAACTGATCGAGATGACATGTATCGTTGATAGGATTCAAAGGGTTTCAGTCGTATGTTTTATAGGGAGATCGAGTACTTTGCACGCCTGCTCGAGAAATTATATCATGTCTAAAACAAAGCCACCTCGTCTTTATAACCTGTAGCTAGTCGTCGATTCCGTTTCCTCCAGGGCTGCTCGTCAATAACGTTCTTAGGCTTTTCCTGATCTACAACTTCGGGCGATGTGCTTTCGCTCTCTAATAAAAAGAACGGGAATGCATTTCCCAAGCTGAGAGAAATTATGAGGAGCCTCATCGCGGGAACTATCGTGGAGCGTCAGTAAGGTCCAATAACCACTTGGGTAAAGATGGCACCGCTGGCTTACACACACTCCCGTTACACTGTTTGTTAGAAAGACTGAAGTCGAGAGGAATACATGATTAAATCAGAGTATGATCATTGCGAGTATGAATTACGTTTCGCTGTATCAGACGCGCGTTTTCATTCGTCACCCATAGCTAAGACGTGGGCAGCAAGGTAAGCGATACCTTCTCTTTGTATAGCGGCATGCGCCTGTGAACTCTATATACATTGCCACCCTCATCAACTATAAAGAGAAATTTGTGCAAGAGCCACAATATGTCCAAGAGCCTTTCTTTCATTATATTCTCATCCTAATACTATTTCTCGTATATGCAACACGAGAAGGAATAACACGATGAGCTTTTCAATGCACGTGACGTGCGTTTCGTGCAGGTGGGGTGTGCTGATTTTCTTCTCACGCCCAATAACGTGGCTTCGCTTCGCAGTCGCGCACCAGCTAGCACACGCGCGTCGTGAGCTCCAACAAGGCGCGCCCGCGGCGGGTGTGTTATACCTGACGCGGGAAGTGCCCGCCTTTCCTTGTTAGAACAGCCCTGGAACATCATCGTTAGTAAAACATTGCCGCTGCCTTGTCATTTCGCCCAAGACCCGACTTGTTCGGTGTCGTGTCCGAGGCCTCGCAGGGGGGGCAAAGGCCACGCGATTGCGGCTCGCCAGCGGCGGTCGGCGCTTGAGCAACAGCTCAACGGCTCGACTTTGTCGGTGCTGCTCAGCGCGGGCCACCCGTAAAAGCCTCGGTGGCCCTGGCCGCGCCGTCACACGTGAGGTCACGACTCCGCCTCACGTCATTATCAACACCGGTGATCAGGTGCCGCTCGGGGTAGAAGAAAGTGCTCGTTTCGTTGTCTGCTCACAAAGGCGCCGAGTGTTACGAGATCGCCGTTTCCTCGGCAAAGCGCCGCCGTGTCTCTCTGGTAGACAGAATGGCCGCGCGATGTTATTATGCTCCTCTAGCGCTGTTGTAACGCGCCGTGTCACGTCCTGATCATGTAGTCAGTGAGTCAACAACACAAAGCGCCCTGTGAACTCATCGCGCACCGGCTCTGTTCTCATGCACACGCAGGCGCTCTTTCCTGGCGGGCGGCGCGTATACTACGTGAGCAGTGCTCTCTCACGACGTTCCTACAAAAATTTTAACGCATAAGAGCGTCTGTTTGTAAACCCCGGCCATAAGAAAAATTGTACATTTCAGGGTAAAAACGCGGCTGACACGCTTGTCTATGTGACAGTGCAAAAGACAAATTATCCTGCACAACTCTGAGCTCAAACTGCTACTGCGAAGAAAGAAAACGTGGTACAAGACTGTTACACAAAGTCTGAGAAAGGTAAACTTTATTCCATGACGTTTTCTTGTCCGATATATGTCGAGGGTATCATTGCTTTTACATTGCACAAAAGGTCGGCAAAAGGGAAAAATTAACTTGTGGACTTATTTAATTCGATTTATTAGTTAAATAGTAAAGGTGTTAACCCTTCGAAATATCAGTATTCAAGATGCTATATTTTTATTTATTTTTTTGCAGGGATAGTTATGAGCATCATTTCTCGTTTGCATTCTCTTCATCGACCCCAATACATTTCGGATACCCTGCGCCGAAGCCTTGTCAGGCTACGAATAGGTGTCGTTTTTACGTGCCACCTTTTGTGTCGCACCCAAAGCGCGGGCTTGCCAAAATGACGTATGATCGAAACACCCGAAGCAATGGCGCACATGCTGGTCGCTTGTCCCGAATGTGACAGTGAACGGCAGCAGCGCCAGTTAACAGCAGATTGCTGTGTTAAAAAAAAAAAAGAAAGGTAAACGAACGTTGCTCGCACATGATGTCAACGAAACCAAATCCAATCCTTTGGACTCGAATTTGTACAGCGTATACCATCCTGCAGCCTAATATTCTCATATTTACCCTTCACATGTATGCCAATGTTCTACCTCTTCCGCCACAGCAGAGTAGCTCTATTAAGTTAATTTCTGGGGTTTTACGTCCAATAACCGTAATATGATTATGAGAGACGCCGCGGAGTGGAGGGCTGCGGAAATTTCGGCCACCTGGAGTTCTTTACCGTGCACTGACATCGCACAGTACACGGACCTCAGCATTTCGCCTCCAGTGAAATGCAGCCGCCATAGCCGGGATTCGATCCCGCGATCTTCGGGTCAGCAGCCGAGTTTCATAACCACTAGACCACGGTGGCGGGGCAGGCTCTATTAAGTTGTCCTCTCTCTCTCTTTTCTGTTTTGTTCTCGCCCCCTAGATATGTCCCCCATTTGTAAACAACGTGGATACGTCCGTGCGGGTCAGCTGTTTCTTTGTTGTTGTTGTTGTTGTTGTTGTTGTTGTTGTTGTTGTTGTTGTTGTTGTTTTATTGCGAAGGTTACGTGTCAGGAAAATAACTTTCTACCAGTTGAGCAAGATCTGCCAGTTTCGTGATTGCCGAGAAATTTAGTGATGACAGCGAGGTTGCATTTCAGTGCCTTTTCAAGCCAGTTTCGTCCAAAATATTGTCCGCTAGACTTAACACACTCCTTAACACGCTCCTGAAAGATATATGCAACCGTGCTATGGTTGGTGTTGACCCAAGGCGCATAACGGCGCGCACTTAAAAGGACTAAGAAAGAGCGGCAAACGAAGACAACCGCTGACTTCCAGCAGATTTTTGTTTTCAATCAAAGATCACACATATGTACATAAAGGAATACATGCGTGATTTTACGCTGCCATTTGCTTATATCAATGACGAAATATGAACACTTAATGCCAGTCGAAGTTATAGAACGGGTGCATCACCACCTGTGAATAGCAAAAAGACGGCTGATTGGTAGAAAGGAATCGCGGGCTAGATAACCGTCCTTTTCTCTTCAATTACAGCTGCTTCTGTTAACCTCTTCACTTCGGGGTCTAGCATTAACAGCAGTGACATTGCAGAGAGAGGTATACACCCACGCTCTGAACAACGCCGTGCCAAGAAGCCATCTCTACTCTTCGGAGGTTTCAAAGGCGCGCTCTTAAAGGTGTACACGTCCAGGCACCTTCCACTTTTTCCCCACGTATATGCCGGACCACATGAGTTTGGAATGTCACAAACAATTGGTCACTATGCTTATTCTTGTAGTCTTTCATATTTACAGGGCAGGTCAGCTTCTGTAACTTGCACAGCCTATTGGGAGCAGAAAATACACCGGTGACACCCGATTTATGGCCAACTTCCTTAGATTATGCCAAACAGGGTCAACACAAGGGTCACAGCAACTTTCCGTCTTGGTGATCGTGCAAATCAGATCGCGTTCCAGGCGCATTCTGAACCAGCTTTATTTTATTTAAGAAAAGTTTCCGCTACAGATAGTGAGTTGATTTAGGTACCTTATAACATAAACACTCGACTGGCATAGAGTGTTTGTTTTGCCCTTTTCATAAGCAAAGAGAAGTCTGAAATCGCACGTCTGCATCTGTGGATATATGCGTACTTGTTTATTTTAGGAAATTAAAACCACTTGGAAGTTAGTGTTTGCCTTAATATCTTCTTCCTCCCCCGTCTAAGTGGGCGCTGTCATAAATCATGGACTAACGCACTCTTACGCGTTCTGAAGTTGTTCAACCCCTTCAGAACAGGTAAGAGCGTAGTTCTATATACTCCTTTCGAACGAGCCTGGTTCGCAAAAACAAGAATCATGACGAATTTTTTCCAGCTAATTAAGCTATGAAAACTACTATTTCGCTGCGGTTCTCCGAGTTGAAGACTATACGCCCCAAGCTTCACTCACCTTCAAAAGATGGAAAGGTCTGTTTAGTCAAGTAGATGAAGGCAGAATTCATCCTTTTTATAGAAACATTGAAAAAAAAAATTGTCCAATGGCCAGTGCTACAAGAATGTGCGTGGTTAGAGAAAGTTATGAATTTCGCGAAACATTCATTGTGCCAGCGCATTTGCTGGAGCTGACGGGATTAAGACACGAAACGAATCTAAGACAATTTTACTTTCCTTAATGCCCGGTCGTAGTAATCTCGTTATTTTCGGATGTTTTTCGTAAGGGCAACTTAGACAACAGACAGGAAAGGCAAACTGAAAAAATATGTACAAAGAGCTGCCAATAAAAACAAAAAATAATAATAAACCATTGGAATTTAGCTTTTTTTCTTTTCCCCTCATAGATGTTTGGTATCCCTCGCACCTCGTCGCAAATTACGAATTTTTTATGATACCTGATTTATTTTCATGATGAACCTATTTTCTGCCAACACGTGTTTGATTTTACGCCGCTGCTATAGCAAGCAAATGTGTTTGGCAAGAAATAAGCACTGTGAGGTACCTTACAAGGTAGCATCACTCTTCGCATGCGATGCAGCATTCTGATGGTCAATATCAGACTTTAAAAAAACTGTAACCAGATCGCTCTTTCTAAAGTCCCTCTGCTGGTCCATTCATCGCTAAGCAGCAGAACTTGCAGCACGGTAATGCGCTACACCTGCACAATTTTGTGAATGGCACACTATAGAGCTATCACGTTTGTTTTAATGGGTGCTGTGACTCACGCTTTATTCGCAACATAAGCATGCATTATCTAGTGAGGAAAACAGTACGCTAAACTAACTGGTCCGAAAAGCATTCCGGCTGGCATTCATTCATTCCAAATAATTTACGGACAGGCAGGACTGCTCATCACTCTTACCGTAGCCTTCTTTACCACCCAATGTCCCGCCACGGTGGTCTAGTGGTTATGGCACTCGGCTGCAGATCCGAAGGTCGCGGGATCGAATCCCGGCCGCGGCGCTGCGCGGCATTTCGATGGAGGCGAAATGTTGAGGCCCATGTGCTGTGCGATGTCAGTGCACGTTAAAGAACACTAGGTGGTCGAAATTTCCGGAGCCCTCTACTACGGCGTCTCTCATACACAGAACTGCTTTTGGGACGTTAAACCCCACAAATCAATCAATTGACCACCGAATTTTTTTTTCGTCTAGAGGGGTAAAATTCGATTAGGGAAAATTTAAATCGCACTACATTATATGGTAAGACACACACAAAAAAAAAAAAAATCACGGACGACGAAGACTAAAAAAAAAGCAAGAAAGAAAAAAAGAAACCGCCTGCACATTACACGCTGGAAAACATGCAGAGAGAGCAACGGCGCCACAGTTGGTAACTACTTATCGTAACGCAACTTCAAGCAAAGTCCCGCACACGCACGTATACAGAGAACGCGACCCACTCAACGAGCACACCGCAACATCCACGTCGCTGCAATACGATGACGGAGGGATGTTTGGCCCATACTGAATCCGCGGTCGGCGATGGCGGGTCGCGTATGCGCTTTTTCCGCATTAAATTCGTGTTTACGACCGACACGACACCCGCATTCCGAAGTGTATCACCCTCAAGGATGCACACAACGCCAGGACGCGGCGACGCTGCAAATTCCGGCCCCGCCGCGGCGGTTGGCGATATATTGGCTGTCCGCGACACCATCCTGGTGACCAAAAACGGGCGCTGGCCACGGACCCGACGGCCTTAGGCATGCAGCGCACGTCCGGTCAGCACTGAGAGAAAATCCCCTTTTCTTCAACCTCGGCCGGCCCGCTATTAATATGAACACGTGATCGTGGCGACTGAAAAGGGTGCCCCGGGGCGCCGCGAGCGTTGCAGGAACGTGCGGCCGCTGGTCACTGCGAGCCCGCGACGACGCTGACTTTATACTCGGCTTCCGCGTCCAGTGCGCAGCAAAAACGCCTTAGGTCACCCGAGAGATATAAAAAAAATGAAGAGAAAAAGGAGGCCCAGGAAGCACAGCACCGGGTTTCGTGGGGGAGTTGGGGCCTCGCGAAAGATCAGGAGGAAGGCTCTTGCACAAAAATGAAAATCACGCGTTCTCGTTCCGTGCTGATGCAGCTCTTGGAATCTGAAAACTCAAATCAGATTATCTCTGGGCAGGGTGTCACTCTTTTCGCTCGGCTATTCGCATGGAGAAGCTTTCTGCATCTCCCTTTGATTGTTTTATTTTTCTTATGACACTTCCTTCCCATTGTTTCCGTTTCCCTTTTTTTCTCCAATTCGCAGATCTTAGTGAGCTTTAGGACCACGTACGTATTTTGGGAAGAAGGTGATCGCTACTCCACTCTGGTGTAGTTCGTGACGCGGGTCGCTGAGCGTTTCAGCGGAGTGCTCCAGGCTTTATTCCACAATTTCGGAGAGCGGATTCCCACGTCCTGCGACCGCTCGCACGCGGTCGTGGAGGTGGATGAGAAGGAAAGTGCTGTCCCTGTGCTCAACGCCGAGATCTTTCGCCATGCAGCGGGCTTGGTCGTAGAGCAAAATTTACTCAATCCGCCGGGAGATTTCTTTTGTCTTCTACATTGTGAGCATACTGAAAGAACAATAACAAAGAGGGTGAAATTCGGTAATTATGCATAAAAAATGTGCAGAATCGCCCGCTTCTCGATCAACGTAGCAGTTATACTAATCGCAGTATTAATAACGCGGTCAGCAGCGTCATTCATTCATTTTGTTTCCGTGCTCTTATCCGTATATGGGTCTTATACAGATACAGGCCTCTGTCCTTCCTACTTTAGTTTCTGCCTCTTTTCTAACGGCATCTGTCATGCGGTACGACAAAATGTCATGCTCACACATACAATGGAAACAGTCGGAATTCGGCTCAGTTGACGCCGTATGAAGCGAAGGCGGTGCTCCGGCAACCTGTTTTCCGATCGACCCGAGAAAGCGGCTCCGCTCTTATGACTCCATTTGGGCGCGGGCGCCTCGCGTTATTGGCCACGCATACTCGGCTGCCGGGAGAGTCCTCTCTCTCTCTCCTCGTGGAGCGCGTGCCATATACAATGACGGCCGATAACGCCTAACGCTCTCCAGCCGCCTTCCGGCGCGGCGCAGCTGCGCGAAGCACGCGTCTCGAGGCGATCAAGCCGCGTCCTCTGTCACGCGCAGAGCGAGAAAAAAATGTCGTCCGTTCGACGCGTTATCGAACTGCCTGCGTGCGGTAAACAGCGCGCACGTTGCATCACCAGCAGTCGGGGGAAATGGCTGCGGATCTCTCGACGCGGGCCACCCGGTCTTGGGCCGTACACATGTCGGCGTCCCTGCTGCGCCTATCTCCCCTCCCTTATACTCTGCGCTGTGACGCCTGGAAATGGCGCACGCACATGTATAAACACGGGGCTTTCCTCCGACGAGGTGCCGAGCCAAGTAGACGGGCCTTTCGTATCAGTCCCAGTTGGGTTGTCTTTCATCCTCTGTCGTTTGGACCTGGGCTACGTAACTCAAAAGAAAGGCGGCCGGTTCGTGGTGGCGTCGTTGTCGCAACGCCTTGTGTGGCCCTATATCGGACCAAAAGCGACGATCGACATTGTAGTTTGTTCGTTTTCGCCAGCACGGTGCCCAGTCGCCAGTTCGCTTTATCATGAACCCTTCCTCCCCCCTTGTCAGCGTCAAAGATAAGTAATGATTAAATAGTGCTAGGTTGCGTGTGCTTTTGTGAGAATAGTTTACATGGTAATTCAACCTTACATGGTAATTCATGCATGGTAAGTCATGTTGATGATTAACCAAATGCGTCTGCACAACTAAACAGGCTTCGCTTTATTAACTTTAAAACGATAACACGCACAGTGTCGTTCATGACTTGGTGCCTGTGCAAATTGTCAGGGCACGTCCACATTAGAACAGTCCTGGCGCTGGCGGAAGTAGTGACATCCGTACTATTCCGAAACTAACACGCTTTAGCGTGTTGCACAAATGCTAGGTGTAAACGTGAAAAAAACCGTTGAACACCTGTTACACCACGGTTTCTGCTTTGGTGAACAACCGCCACGATCTACAGCGTTTCCTGAAGATGTGACAGGCTTTCGAAGAGCCTAACCCTCTACAACGTCCATGACATCATGACATCCGTGCAACAAGAAAAACACCTCGGCGTGTATCAGATGCATTATACCACGATAGGATCAGCGCATATGGTCGTGTATCAAGAGACAAAGAGGCAGGCGTGTACGCTGTGTACGCGCACTGGAGCTTTTACAAACGTCGTACGCTAACCAAATTCTATAGTTTCACGAAATGTTCGGACTCTGGAAGTTCGATAGGTGCATGCCTTTGTTGTCCTATCTCTATCGTGATCATCAAGTCGTAGACTTCATACGACGTGACACCTGAGGGTTCCAAATTAGCCGCGCATCGATCGGCAGCGGAGTATACTGAAAAAGAAGCATCTGGCAAAAAAGGCAATACTGTGTGACTCGAAGAAAGTCCATCGAAGAGTGCGGAACTTGGGGCGTGAATACGACCACTTGGTGTCCCAAATCACTGAAATTTGCCATTGTACTGCTACCATAGTAACATAGGGCATTACATAATTCTTCGAAGGTATCTTTAGTAAGCTTCCCGCAGAACGGGCAAGACTTGACCACGATACACCGCCAACACCTCTTATACTTTTATCAAGCGTAGATATCTGCCCTACACGTGGAGGGACTTACGGTGGGGGAAGAATGAGCACGTGAGAGAGACAGAGAGGAAAGGCGTCAGTTGATTACTTACCAGCATAATGGAGCTTATCTGTATAGTTAGGTGCTTAAATTTGTCGCTTTCAAGTATTGCAAAAGAGCTTATTTGGCTTCCTGGGCTGATGAGCAGATAAGACGAGGCTTGCAGGCTGGGGTTTTACGTCCCCGAGTTATTATTATTTCAGATATCGCCACTTGTCTCGGCACTTCACAAAGGTCAGCTCCGCGCTTTTGTCAAAGTGCCTCCAAAATGAGCAGCTTTTACCCGCAGCTTTCCTACCATCACTGTAATAATGAAGAAGAAGATTATTATTATTATTAAAACCACGACATGATTACCAGACATGGCGTAGTAGAGGGCTCCGGAAATTCTGACCACCTGCGGTTCCTCAACGTGCACTGACGTCGCACGGTACACGGGCCTCAAAATCTCGTCTCCATCAAAATACAGCCGCCGTGACCGGGGTTCGATCCCGCCACCTTCGGATCAGCAGCCGAGTGCCATAGACCAGCGTGGCGGGGCTATAGAACAGATATTAGATTCGCTTGTAATTACTTTTCTCTGCAATGCCCCACGTGTGTCCATTACAATGGAGTGCTAAGTGCGCATATATATGCTCCAAAACCTCAGGTTATATAATTCATCTTTATGCACCCACCGTCACCCCTCACCCCCTCTCCTACGGTGTTTTCTTCGACTGTCGTTGTTTGGCAACCATTCTAAGCATTGCGAGTGTTTCTTGAATCCGCCACTATAAATATAATGCTCACAAAAAGCGAAAACTTATTCAAAGAGGAGGAAGGTGGCCTAACAGGTAATTTTCGCAATCACTGCTTTCGTAACCAAACGCTAGTACGAGTACCCTTTAAAATAATCCTGAACACTTTCGCGCATTCGTACTTCATAGTTAAAGACAGAGTTTCTTCAGCGAGGAATTTGTTCTAGTGCAGGATCACCAGTAAAATTAAAACAGTCATTTGAGAAAGGCTGCCAGTTCTGCCTCGCACAAAAGAGATGGAGCGCGACCGTGCTCCTTTTTAGACGCGACAAGTGGCGGCTGAGCACACCAATATTTCAGACACTCCCCCAACCCCCAAATCGTGTGCACCTCTGCTGTCCGAACGGGAACAAAACGAAATAAATGTGCCCCTTCCCAGTGGCCCAAGTAGAGGGCTCGCGGCGATAGTAATCACGAGCCAACTAAAACAAGTAATCGGATGGTCTGTGGTTTGTGTTGCAGATGACCCAGCTGCTGGGCCAGGACAGACACCAGGAGACAGCGTGACAGACAGAGCAGAGGCTGACTGGGTCCGCGAGCCAGTAATGCGAGGATGAACTTCAATTCTGTGATAATTGGCCCCGCCTGGCGCCGGCCAGGGGTCCGGCGGGGCCCATCGATAAGGCGGGAGCGGACGTGGCGCAGCTGTCCGGTGTGCGCGGTTGACACAGTGCAGGCCAAGGGAAGCACGGCGAGAGAAAAAGAGACGCCCGCGTGGGCCACTGTTGAACGCCAGGAATGCCTGCATGTTTCATTACTCCTCCGGTTGCCTCCCTCACCGCAGTCTTTCCTTCCGGGTCGGTGCGCGCCTGCGGCGACCACGGGTTCCTCGCTGGGCTGGCCGTATATGCGACACCGGGCGAGCATAACAGACCCAGTGCGCCAGACATCGCTTCGGGATGACTCTGGTGCCCTTGCACGCGCGTGCTGGCTCAGCTATCCAGGGATCGGTGCCCTCTCGACGCCGAGCGTTCGCAGGTTGTCCGCGACACTGCACCGTCGCTGTAGCTGTGTTGTAAGCACGGCGTGAGGCTTCCAGGCCGGCCTGATTCATGGATCACTCCTGGACTGCAAGGGCAGGCTGGCTGAGAGGAAGCAGACATCGCTATATACAAATCGCCGTAAGAAGGAAGTAGGGCGCCCGCCCGTTGTATCGTTACGAAGCTCTCGCTTATATGCACGCAATCTTTCCGCTCTTCTTGTAACGGAAGCGTCGTGTAGCACATGTAGACAGATGCAGTCACTGTATTCTGCCACACAACGTCGGTGATAACACTTTCATGCAACGTGGTAGAAAATGATGGAAAGAATTCATCTTTAGTCTAGTGGAACAAATGGTTGAGTCAATAAACATCACAGGGGGAAATGAAACTTGTATGTCTTATATGAACACACAGAATAATTGATGATGGAGGCCTTATACGCGATAACTTTTTTTATTTGTGATAAATGATAACGGCAATGCAAAAAAAAAAGCACATATTGCTGAAAAAATTCATTTCACGTCACGTTCTACATTTATTCATAGAACTTAACGCTTTAGTGAAATCGGCAACATAATTAATACCATGGTTTCAAGCATGGAAATAAACCATTTACCTGCCTTAAGAAAATCCCAGTTGGCACTGCAGCGCTCCTGTATGACTAGACGCATTATACTACGTCCATATAAAAGCGAACGGCCTCGTTGCGGTGGTGTAATGCGAGGAACGACTTCCTGAAGCCACAAAGGGTCCTGCCATGCCGCCATCTCTCAGCAAGGGGAATTCTTGAGAGCGTCAATATATAGATAGCCTGGGCGGCACCGCGTCGTGCGGGGTCTGCACAAAACAGTCTTAAAACAGCAGCGGGTGGTCTGCCCCCGGACACTTCAATAAACCAGTTTATCATGGCGGCCTCGATTAATTATAGCTCAACAAAACAACACATGTCGAGGCGAGGAGGGCGTTCGTAGGGAGAGAAAATAATCTTCGCGCCGTTCAAGCCAAACGGGCCCGGGTCCGAAGAGTGCCTTAATCACCCAGTGCCAGCTGAACAAAAGCCATGGCAGAGGCGTGTAGCATTGTGCGCGCGTTTTAAGGCGAGCGCCTGCAGAAAAGAGGGTCGCCTTGGCTGCCGCACACAAATGACGAGACAAAGGTGCCCCGTGATGGTCGCGACAGGGCATCTGGGAGCACCGAACGTGACTCGCGGGCCAGCCGACAAGTGTTCTCCACGGCTCATTGTTGCAGCTCGGCCCTTTGTTGCTCGCGCCCTGTGTGTGTTCGTAAGCTGTCTGTTGGCGTTTTGTCTCCGAGCGGGCACCGGAAGTCGTGCCCAGCGTCACGGATGCTTACGTGGTCCGGCTTGTGTTTCCGACTGCGCATACGCGCGCCGCGCTCGCCCGCCGGTGTCGGCTAATGAACCCCCTGATATGCCCCGTGCATCTCCGGCCGCGTTTATCAGGCTTGACTTCTGCTGACCTCAAGACTGCAGCCGGCGTCGCTTGTTACGCCGCAACCGAATGCTGTCTGTGCCGTGGGATTGTAGTACCTTTTGTGTACCCGGTCGTCCTGGGGGCTGCATGCGTGGTTCAATGAACAACCGTCACCTGCGCGTCCGCCGTAACTGCTCCTCGCGATCTTGCGCCGCGACGGCCTCGTGACACAACGCCTCGTCCAAGGCTGGTTCCGCTCGCTGCTCTTGATGACAGCTCACTGCTTCGCTGTGAAATGTGGTGCGTTGTGTTCCTTTCACTTCACTAACCAGCTATTCCCATTGTCAACATTCAGCCGCAAGGTATGCGCCGCAGCAGGCCCGTCACTGTGCCCTTTATGAGTTGCGGCAATTCGGAGTTGGCATGTTACCTGCCATCTGCACGGCTCTTGAATACACGAGTCTCTTTGTAATCAGTCGGTTTCGTGTAATGTCTTGTGTTGTTCGTTTTCTTTACCGCTAACAAAAGGTAACAGGAGGCTATTAAAAACACGAAGAGCACGTACCACGCAGTCAACTTGAGCACAATTGATCACCTTTGGAAGATGCCCGACCGCTACGCTTATCTCAGTGTGGTTTTTGCCTGTGGCACGGACATTTGCTTGGCACTCGCCTGGTGGCAGGTCCCTCGGCGTAGTCGCCTGTGGATCCCTGCCACGACAAGAGCTGGCCGAAGTATTTTTACATTCCCCCCCGCCTTCTCCTCTTTCACCCAAAACAAGATCGCCAACATGAGTCTAGACAAAGCAAGGCACCGGAAGAAAAAGCACGGCGCGGTCGATAAGGCCGTGTAGCTCTTTACTTGACCAGCTTGCACCAGTGTGCGTCACGGCTGGACGTGCTTCGTTATCTAAGTGGAGAAACTCTGGCCGCGGTGGAGGCAGGCCGCACGGTGGGCCACCGCGAAGGCGGGCGCAAACAGGTCCGTCGCGGCCCAGACGCCGGTCGGCTGTGAAAGTTGGTGGGGCGTCCCGATGCGCTTCGACAATTCAAGAGGCGACGACTCTGGAGACGTGCATTAATAAAGTAGAAAAAGAAGAGACGAGAGGAAAACAATTCGGGGAGATAAAGGCCCCCCGAAAGGGACTCGTAAAGAAAAAGACCGGGCCGGACGACGTCTGCGGGCAGCCCCCAGCGAGAGCGTGGCGCCAAGTGCGGCCACAGATAAGAGATGCCCCGAGACGACACTACTGGCGCTGCTGGCCCACTTGGCGCCCAAACACGCACGTAACACAGCCTCCTCCCAACCTGCAGATGCGCGCCTCTGCGAGAGTGATGCATCGCAACAACCGCCCGCCGTATGCGCTATACGCCACGCAACTTTCCCAGAAGGCACCGCCATCTGTGTGCGCACGCGCGCTTATCGGCTTGTTACACAGAGGATGCAATGATGATGAAGGGCTCCTGCTGAGCTCTACTCTCGGCAGCGTGGCATGCCCACGCTGCCTTGTCTAGACGCTGTCGCACGCACCCATCACTGACCTGGACTTTCGGGGATTGTTGAGCAGTCCAAGTTTCCTACATAAGCTGCGTTAGCACTCGCCCTAATTTTTGTTTACCTTTAGAAGTCGCTTAGCCTGGCCAGCAGGGGCACTGAGAAAACATTGGCAATGTCCTTTGCCTCGCGTGTCTCTAGAAACTTGACTATTTGGGGAGTATATCTGTCCTACAATAATGATAGTCATCTTGCTTGCTCGCATTTCCTTTCTTGAAAACTCTGCGCTCGCCATATGCCTATCGAGGACGATATGTCACACTCATAGCCGCGTCGTGCGAGGTCTGCACATAGCCGCATGCCGTCCTCGACCGGGAAGTACGAGGCGCGTGCTGCTAACGCAAGCAAACCACACGAGATATATGATGATTATTGTTGTGGGACAAATTTCTTGTTCTTATTAACGCGAAAGCAGTGCAGGGACCGTGAGTCGAAAGATCCGTCGTCCGGCGTGAACCCGAGACACCGAAAGTCATGTGAACCAAGTTGTAACGTCATCAAAGAACGTAATGATGACTAGGTCATGTGTTGTCTCCTCACGACGTCCCTCTAGTGACGTCTCTTTAATGCAGAAAACTCCGATCGGTGTCGAATTTGGCAGGAACGCTCCTGCAAACAAATTCAATTCATGGCTGACTACAGGTGCTCGCGCATTCCAATACATAAATAGTCTTACGTGTCTATACCAACGTTTTCTTTGTGGTGCCGTGGATCAGGGCGCGACGCATACTGCCTGCAGCTGACGCGCCGTCAAAGGCTCGCGTGATCGAAATGCAGACTCGACCAGCACACGCACCGACGACCCGCGAGAGAGGGAGCGGGGGGTGAAACGAGTCATGCATCCTCTCCGCTCATCATTTATAGGGAACTTGAGGCACGCCTATTTGCATACATTAGCGTGATAACACCTCTCGTGCATGGCTTGTAAATATAGAGGGACTCGTGTGCTCTTGTTGCGAGACGCCGCGAGTGTCATATGTCCGGAAGAAAAAAGTGCCCCCTCCCCCTTACAGTGGAAACCAGGCCGTGAAATTCAATAGCTGCCTGCAGCGAAACCTCATGCGGGCCGGGACCTTCGTGGCTAGGGGTCATATTCCTGTGAAAGATGGCTGCTTGGTCGCCTTGACACCATATACCGCTATTCAACAATGCAAACGCCCTTGTGCATTCCTTGACCATTTTTTTTCCCCCTTCACAGATCGCATCAAGCGACAAATTTCGTTGTGGTTGTCTTCTTCGATAACGCTTTTCGTACACTGTGGCTCTTCCAAGCATTTTACGTGTTCTCTATCTCGTGTTAGCGCCGTTGTCAGAAATAAAAACGCCGTTATTGGGAAAAATGTCGCATATGCATTTTTTTTTTTAAACGTATGTTCACGCATAGGTATACGCCCCTGTCAACAGCGAAACTACGAAATGCGGGGACACGCTCCATCGTTCCTTAATATTTCACTGCTTATCCGAGGCGCCGGTTTTGCGAAAACGGTGATCAGGAGTAAAGCACAAAGTCGCAGGTTTCACTTGCAGCCGCAGCTTTCACATTGCGATGGAAGCGGTTGAGTGGAAAAAAGAAGCTGTAAGCAAAGCAGAAATGTGAAGTGGATGCTTGGTCGCCTCCAGCTAATAGCACTGTAGCACGATAAAGGCAAAGCGAAAGATAGAAGAAAATGAACAGTCGTGTACTGAAATTTCAACGCACGTTCGAAGCCTCCTGGCACTGCGTTCTACGTAAAAGCCACGCGTTCCACATCAATCACTACATTCATCGAACTCTCGCTTATCAGTCCCCTATTTTTCTTTCGGGTCTGTGAGAGTTTTGTATAAGGAATGGCCTCATCGGTGTTGCCGAGTTCACCTCTTCAGCACAGCGTTTCGTCCAGAAATGAGCACTAATGAGACGGGCTCAAAGGGGGAGAGGGAAAGGGGAATCAGGCGAGGAAAAGACAAGTACTGCTACCCTTCAACGTAGCTAGGGAGTGACGAGACACAACGTGAGGCATTCTTTTTTAGGGCATGCGCGTATTGTACAGTACCCAAAGATACATACATACATACATACATACATACATACATACATACATACATACATACATACATACATACATACATACATACATACATACATACATACATACATACATACATACATACATGTTTGATAAGCGAAAAGAACTGCACTATGGGCTCAGCAAGAGAGAGAAAGAGTGGAAGCAAAGAGAAGAAAGGCAAGGAGGATGGCCAGACGAGAGTCCAGTTCGCTACCTTGCACCGGGGATAAGGGAATGGGGACTAGAAAGAACAAAAAGAGTGAGAAGCCGAGCACCGCACGCGCACAGGAGCACAGTCGGACACCAACGCCGATGTTCATCCGACATTGGCGGCTTCAGCGTTCCGGCACACCACTTGGAATTCAGCCTTCCTGGACACACTTCGTGTTGGATGACCCCTAACCTTGGCGGCTAGACCTGCCATGCTCCGCACATTTCCTGATTGCGGCTTTCTTTTGCCTAGAGGAACAGTTTAATGACACGCACGCGACGCGCACGCTTCCTTGTTTAAAAAATGCAAAACTAACAAATAAAAAAAAAACTTGAACGAATAAGTTTGCACGGGGAAACGAAAGCAACTCCCCTTCACTCGAAATGCCTCCTTCTCTCGTGACCCTTGGCCGGCTTTCTCTAGAAAAACTAGAACTGCGGGGGAGGTAAAGAAAAAGAACGCGGGAGCGGAGCCGCGGGGCAATTTCCGTCAGCCCGTCGGGACGCCTGCCGCTCCGGACACGTCGTTCGTTGCCGTCGATGGCTGCTCCAAAGCGGCGCTCGGGCCGTGTAATTGCTTCGATAGCATCTCGGTCGTAGACTGTTAGCCGCTTGAGTCCACACCCCGGCAGAGCGTGCTCCGGACGTCCCACAAAAGCCGGTCCTCCATGCTCGAACCCCGCACAGTGCGCGCGCCCACAAGAGCACCGCCGGTATATACTCGCGTAGAGCGTCCCGGGTTCTGGTAATAACCCGCCGGGGCCCTCACACGTGCCGAGCTCGAAATTACCTCACCGCCGCCTCGCGCAGCGGACGCCGAGTTGACTCACTCGCTCGAGGAGACGAAACTTGGCCGGTGCCATGAATGGGCTGGAGACAGGACGGTTACGTTGCCATGCGTATACACCGCCACACCATGAATGGAAGTCAAGAGGAGCTTTGGTAATGGTTGCCCTCCCTCCTGCACGCACGCGTGCGTAGAAGAAGCTTCCCTTAGAGGTGAGAGCGGCGGTATACAAACAAAGGTATGGCCTTTTACGACTGCCGCTGGTGCGGAAGGTCGAAGGTGATCGTGGACGAGCCGGCGCCTTGGCGGGAGGTTGGCTCCGGCTGGGCTGCGGCCCTGCTCCGTCGAAGTTGTGTTCGCTTCCACAATTTTTGATGTGCTTCATTCTGAGATTCTGGGAGTACTCTAGCATTGCTTGCCGCCGCATCCTTTCTAATAAAGCGAATAGCGTCTTATGAAAAGGTACGACAACAAACAAAGGCAAGCGAAAGTGCGGCATGGTTTTTTGCTTCAAGCGTGAATAAGCGTCTTTACACACACACACAAAAAAAAAGAGAAAGAGAGAGAAAGAGAAGCGAGGACGCCAACTAGGTTGCACTTGGCTTACTACTCTACCCTTACCTCCATATTGCCTTTTTTTTTTTCGATATAGATAAATTATTTATTTCGATTCTCATTGTTTTCTTTCGTGTTTGTCTATCGAGGCACTGGATATGTGTGGCAAAACGATAAGGCGCTTTTGCGGAAAGCATTCATTCACTTGGTCTTTGAATACGCCTGTTTGTGTAAGTTTACCACCCGCACGAACAATGCCAAATAGTCTTACCTGAATCCGTGCAAAGCCGTGCTTTCATTTCATATGTCATAACCACAGCATCAGTTTGTAAATGACCGAAGCACTCTAGTTCTGGAACCGCCAACCACTTTGCTGCGTTATGTAATAGAATCAGTGATGTTTCGGCGCCTGACCACCAACTCTGTATACTCGGCATGTAAATGCAATGTCATGCTCCACACTCGCTAAAGAAGATTGTACTCCTAGCAGGCATGTTTAGATGATCATGACACTTTTTTGTTAACATTGTAACACGTACAAATACGGCTTTTTCTCCCACGTACGACACAACTCTGAAATTGTTCATTTCATATATACTGCCCATTCATCCCATTTCAACGAGTTCTACGTAACCATAGTAATTACTTTCTAAATTTTTAATTTGCCCTGCCTCTACTTCATTTCACCTTTGCGTGTTTGTCTTCTGTTTGAAATAAGTCACTGTTCCCACATCTGCTATTAGCTATACTTTAGGGTCAGAGTATGTGCAAAAAAAAATAATAATAATAAGGTAAAGAACCTGGTAAAGTAAAACACTGTCGGTGAATCTTAATGTTTCCTGAAAGGGTGTTTCGGCGTTAGCTTGTGGGACTTCGGGCCTCCATCTGTGTCGACGTCCGGAAACACCTTCGCTGTAAATCAGGAGCAACGCGGAGGAGCAATCGCGTAGCAACGGCCTCATTTGTGCCCATTGCTTTTGTGTTGCTCCTGTGCGTAATTGTCCTGTTAATTAATTTTAATTTAATTATTACCGACGGAAACTAAACATGTTTAAGCTCCACTTGATCACCCTGACGATGTACAACCATCAACTACAACAAAACGCTACTATTTATAAGGATTGCATTTAACTGTGGACTCTTCTGATCCTGACATCGTGTAACGGTTCTGAGAGGCAACCGTGTGCCACGGTGCACTTATGGCGGGAGCGATAACTTGTGAAATATTAACGAAGTGGCTCTTCAATTAACGTTTGCTACAACACATTATATTAATCAGCGCATTCATCTTATTTTCGCTGCATTCAAGAATATTTCAGCAACAGTCTCCCGATTCTGACACTGATTGTCACAATTTGTTTAGGACATTTTTTTTTTATTTTGCCGCTTTTAATTCCTTCATTGAAAGTGTCATGGGGCAGCTTTCGCGTCTTTGTTCCCCCCCCCCCCCCCTTCTAATCGGCGACTCACAAGCCTACAACAAGGCCCCGTGAAAAGTGAAGGTTGGCGACCCCAGGAGGCAGCCCGTTCAGATGGTAATTAAGTACGCGCTCGAATACAATCTGAATTGACCTCGGCTGCGGGGCAGTGATGCGACGTCGAGGCGAGCGTGAGCAGTGCTAATATATTGCATGTCAGTATGCGATTCAGTCGTGCTAGTAAAAGATATATATATATATATATATATATATATATATATATATATATATATATATATATATATATATATATATATATATATATATGGTTCAGAAAAATATATCAAGCACGTAGGAAAAAATGTTTCCCGAAAAGGACTGACGTGTCGGCCGCGGGACCGGCCTTCGTCGGAGTGATGCACACATGTGACAGTAACGTGATATAAAACGACCAATGACGTAGCGTAGCACTGTTAATAGCTGGCAAGCGATTGTTAAAAGCACATGGCGAAACAGTACGCGTGATAGGACAAGAACTCGAATATATGCATGCGAATTTACGGGTGTGAAAATGGAGTGAAAAAATGAAGCCACAATACATATGTGTCAGCGGAACGAACAATAATAACACGTCATAGGTTCAAATGAGAACAGATTATCGATCAACATAAGCGCGTACGCAGCATCTCGTCATGATTCGGCAAATTAAATAGGGAACTAATCTATCTGCGTGAAAGTATAGCGGTAATAACAGTGGGGAAAGTCATGAGCAACTAAATGGCTAGAAAGGAAAGTTTGCCAGCACTTTCATTCATACCATAAGTAACGACCTTAAATTTATAGATTAAATACGATTTTCGAAGCTCTCTTTCGTGGTGGGAACGGAAACTAGAATGAAGGATTGTAGCTGTAATATTATCACATGAGTGTCCCGGAATGCGCATGCGTTTTGATAGCGGAAGGTTAGGAATAGTGGCAGCATGACACTTATGGTTGTTAAATCGGTATCTGAAGGGCATTTCGGTTTGCCCAATATACTGTAATTTGCAGACGGAACATTCGAGCAAATATAGATGCAGTTGTGTCACACGTGAAACTACCTTTAATCTTATAGAAGGAATCGGAAGCAGGTGCTTTTAGCAATATGTGACGTCGTCATATGCGTCGTCATTTTTCACTCCATTTTCGCCCGAATGCTCATGCGTATACTCCCGTTTTTGTCCTATCACGCGTACTGTTTCCGTGCTTTTAACAATAGCTTGTCGGCCATTAACAGTGCTACGCTAAGTCATTGGTCGTTTTATACCACGTTACTGTCGCACGTGTGCATCACTCCGACGAAGGCCGATCCCGCGGCCGAAACGTCAGGCCTCTTCCGGAACAATTTTTCCTACGTGCTTGATACATTTTTGTGAACTTTTCTTCTTCCGGGGCCTGTGTCAGCACTTCCTTGTTTCAAATATATATATATATATATATATATATATATATATATATATATATATATTCATTGTTCGAAAGTATATAGTATGTCGTATATATATATATATATATATATATATACGACATACGATATACTTTCGAACAAATGAACCAACGTAATTTCTGCTGCCTTTATAAATATCTGCCATACAAAAAACTCAGACCACTTTCACGCTTTTAAAACTGGGGGAACAGCGAAGTTGTGCTTTCATCGTTAATCGGGATGCGACTGGCAAGAGTGTCCCATTCACTATATCCTTCTCATGTAGCAGTGGAATGGGGGCAAGAGCGTGGGTAGTGGGTCAAGGGCAAAAACGGGTCCGCTTTTCCTTTCTTCGTAACCCGAGGCCAGAGACGGAAGGCAACGTTCTGCCTCTCTGTCTCTATTTCTTTCTTTGTTTATTGCAATTCGCATAATCGATATCACGTAGCACTGGGCTTTTCTTTCTTTCTTTCCCTCTCTGTATTGCCCTGCAAAGGGTAGTGGGTCTAGGGCAAGACCTGGTCCACTTTTACCTTCTGCGTGACGGACGAAGGACATTGCTAGCCCTTAAACAGCTCTGCTTTTAAAACCAGTTAATCCACGTATTTCAGCCGAAGCTGCTTATACTAAACAAAATTTCCGTTAGAACGTCATATTTAACTGACTGCGTGAGGGCTTTGGGCGTAGCTGTGTCGGAGATATCGAAGCGTATTAGCGTAAGTTGAAGGTCCACCCGTTCTCCTCCTTGAAACTTATTTTTAGCGACTACTGAAAAGTAAGAGCTTTTGTTTTGTTTTGATTTGTTTTGTTTTGTTCTTTTGCGTATTGCCTCTATTGTTTGCCGTTGTTTGCAGTTTTACTCGTATGCACAACCATTCCTACAATATCCCACTAGGTTTGCAGTATGGACCAACAGTATACCATTTGTCCTTTGTGTTTCGCTACTTGAAATATATCCCGTCAAATATTCTTTATCCGCGCAACAACGAAAACAAAAAGACACCTTATCACATTTCTTTCGTGCTCCTCCAAGCGTTCGGTGCGTGAGATCAACGTTGCAAGTGAGAGCGAGTACTGTGGTGGAAAAAAAAAAAAATAATGCTGAGGACATGACGATCGAAGTACACTGCTGCTTCCGGCCGTGTGGGCGCGTGCGCCCGGCGCCACATAAGGGGCGCCTACAAATGAAAGGCACGTCGTGGCAGAGCTAGCATTTTAAAAAGAAAAAAAAAAAGATGTTGCGGAATGCACCGAAATGACGGTGCGTAAAAGGAAATGATAGTGCCTGAAAACAGTAACTTAGTACGAGTAAGGTCACTGCTGTTTCATTACGTTTGTGTCTCTGCATATCCGGATGACATATAGTTGCGCTGCAAGGCGTGACCGAAAAACCTATTTTGCTGGGTACGGAGCCAAAAAGGGGGACGGGGAGGGGGGGTCACAGGCGCATCTGATAGTTCGTCTCTGCTTTCCGTGGATATAGCGCGCAGATAAACGCACCATCTGCATATGATACTTCGAGCTTTCTGTTGTCCCTCGAGCACTGCGAGACAGCAACCGTATAGCATGTAAACGAGTGTGAAGCCTCCCAAGAACATCGCAAGCGCACGCGTGAGGGAGCTAGGTGCGTGACCTTGTTCGGTAGAGACGCATTTCTCATGTTCGCCCGCACGCCGCAGGGACTAACTTTAACATGTTTTCCCGGCACCTCGGGCCGTTTTAATTTTCGAATTAATAACAGGCTCGCGATGCCGCGCTCCTGCGGCAGTCTCTCCCACCCTCTCTATCGCGCACGATGCTTGCACGCCCGTTTCCAGTTTGTGATATAATAACACTTTAATCTCTACTAATTGCCGACTATTGCCTGCCTTGGTGTAAGCGGGACAAGGTGCTCTCACCCGCCCTAGCTAGCGCACAGGCGGCTAGCCCCCAAAGCAAGAAGGGGGACGGGGGGGGGGGGGGGGGGCGTGCACTGCACCTCAGCATCGAGGAAGAGCGAAGCAGGTATAACAACTGAGGGAGGCGCCAATGAGGATTATTTGTCAGCTATGAGTTATGGCCGCGGCTGTCGAATTTGCTTCGCGTGCTTCGAATAGTTCCAATTAGTGGAGACGCTTGCGGTGAAAAAAAAAAAAAAAAGATGCCTTCCCCCCATTCGCTGTTCCACCTTCCCGTTGGCCTGATCACCGCTCGGTTTACCTGCGAGCGCATGCATGCACACCTTGGCGTGACGGCGGCTTCCTATAGGGATATCGCTTGGAGCTGGGTGGCGCGGTTACCTTGCGCCGCGCATGTTTCTCGCTTTCTCCACGGCTTCGCCTCACATTCGTGCTTTCTGGGAGAGATGGAGGAAGCTAATATTTTTCTCTGTTTTTGTTTTTCCTCATTAAAGGTGATGCTATCGCCACGCGCTGGCTTCGTGACACCCCTATTCTGTCGGAGCCTCACAAAGCCCACATATACGAAAAGGAAAAAGAAAAAAAGAAAACGCCCTTCGAGTCGTGAACAACATGTTGGCGCGTTCGAGCATTATACCACTGATGCGACGAAAAAGAAAGAAAATGCGTAAAGAAACAAAGGAGGAGAGCCCCAGTTAAATTATGGGCGTGATGTCGGCCACGATAAAAGCGGTCTCGATTGCCTATAAAATAGTGCTGAGGTTGTATTGATTGTAAGGGGACGGTCACGCCAGTTCACCGCGATTGGGGTTTCGCGTGCGCTGCTTGCTGTTTCACTTTCTCGCCGATAGCACTACATAGTTAAGTGTGACTGATATGCGCACGCGTGTATTGACGCCTCTAGCCAACTACGCGTGTGGTAGCTGCTCGCGAACGTGACGACGAAAAAGTAAAGTTGAACGGAAGCGCGAGTGACCCGCAAAGTCACCAACAAACTCGTGAGCGGCATTTTTTTTTTTTTTTTTTTCAGATTCTAGGGATTGTATCGTATTGCACGACCATTCATGGCACGCTGCTGCACACAACTGTAAATGATGCCCACTTCCTTTCCGCATCTCTCTCGTGTTTCCACAAGCACAGCTGTTGTCGTTTTATTTCTTTATGTACAGTGGAGGCGCCGCAAAACAACTATGACAGGTGGCTCGCAGTTAAAAAACCAGATCAATTAAATTTAACTCGTAGATTTGATGTGCCGAAACTATACAACGGGTTATAAAGCACGCCCTACAGTGCATGGTCCAAGATTAATCGTGGGCTGCCGCTGTGGCCTATACAGTGGTTACGCTGCTCCGCTGCTGGCCCGAAAGAAAAGGGTTCGATCTTGGCGGAGGCGGTCGCATTTCAATAGAGACGAAATTACAGAGGCCCGTGTACTGTGCGATGTCAGTGCACGCTCAAGAACAAAAGTGGTCAAAATTTCCGGAGCTCTCAACTGCCTCAGATCGTGATTTTGGCACATAAAGCCCAGCAACTACAAGAATTTATTTATTTATTTATTTATTTATTTATTTATTTATTTATTTATTTATTTATTTATTTATTTATTTATTTATACATATCGAAGTCTAAGAAATGTACAGTACCATACATCAGTAATAGCGTTCGAAAACTGTGAAATCGTTAACAAGCGAAGTTCATAAGGTGATATATTTCAACGCTCTATCATGCCAGCAAAAAAAAAAAAAAAGAAAAATGCAGATCACACGCATTGTGGGAATCGGTGTCATGCGAAGCAGCCGGCGAGAAAATTGCCGATGACGAACTGTGTGGCATTCAGCGAAGTGTTACGAACAGGATGAACGTCTTTGTGCAAAGTGCATGAGTGGGTGTACGCTTAACGTGGGATAACCATGGAACGTCGACAGCACGGTGGCGACTGAATGGTAGCCCGTGGTACGACGTAACACTGGAATAGCGCGGACGTCTATTTCGTGGAAGAGAAATGCACGCTACGGTGTCTTGATGTGCGTATCGTAAGCGTCGTTCGTTGATGTATACCTACGGAAACGAGCGAAGCCGGACGAAACCATGCCGAGTGATATAGCACAACGTATTTATTGTTTTTTTAGAGTTATGATATACCTCTTAAAACAGAATATAAAGCGTAGCTGGCGTTACACAAGCACAATTATCATAACTGCTGGTGATTTAGGTTCAGTTACTACATGTAAACGCGTGGGACAGGCCGCCGCAGCCCAGTGATAGCGTGCTTGCTTGGCGTCAGCGGCCCGGGTTCGATACCCCTCACCGCTTGCCTTCGTATCGACTACAGCTCGTTCATGTGTGTCTGTGTGTTATGTCTACATTTTAATCGCAAGCTGTATATTCTAATAATATACTAAATGTTTGTTTTAGTTGGTCCTTTATTGACAAAGGCTATAAAAAGTTCGTAAATCTGTGGTGCACACCCGGGTACCAATCGCCGAGCACTACAGGTATGAGCCACACGTGATTGCAGTATCGTTAATCGTGACGTGCATTACGAGTGCACCATGTTAGTCATGTAAAAATCAATCAGTCACAATACAAAGAAAATGCGTGCACTTGATTGATTTGTGGGGTTTGACGGCCCAAAACCACGATCTGATGATGAGAAAGGCCGTATTGGAAGGCTCCGGAAATTTTGACCACCTGGGGTTCTTTAACGTGCACTGACAACGCACAGTACACGGGCCTCAACATTTTGCCTCCATCGAAATGCAGCCGCCGCGGTCGGGATTCGATCCCACGACTTTCGGATCAGAAACCGAGTGCCATATCCACTACACCACCGCGGCGGGGCGAAAAGGCGTGCAAGACACGGACACAAGCTAAGAGGAGCGGCCACTACGAACGGCCTCAAATCTTTACCTTGTGTCCGTGTGAATTGCATGCTATTTCTTTGCATTATGAACCATTACCAGCTTGCTTAGCTCAATCATTTATGTTAGTCATACATTCGTAGCCTTCCATCTAAATTTCAGTTTATACAAGGCGAACGAGACGACCAGGAGAGCACTGAGACGTAAGCGGCTAGATAGATATATACAGCCAAAGTGACTTAACATCGCCAAGAAATGCTTCTCATTTAAAACAGTATTTGAAAGTATTAATCTGTGTATGGAATGAAGTGATATTTGACGTAATATAATCTGTATGTTGATGTCAAGCAAACAGGAATTACGAGAATGGGATCCGATATATATATATATATATATATATACTCGTGTCACTCTCGTGTCAGCCTAACTGTCGCACCACCTAGCTGAAATAGTCCAGTGCTTAAAGGCCGTAGGCGCGTCCATAAAAGAAACACATAAACAGCGTCTCATATTAAGAATGACACGGCAAATGTGCTTCCCCTCCCGTCGTATACACGCACTCTTCTTTCCTTCAGTTCCGTTGACTCCTGATTTCGTTTTGGCCATTAAAAATTCATCACTTTTTTTTCTTCCATCTCGTAATGTCACGTAGAAGAAAACAATAGACGAAGAAGCATAAGTAGAGGGAAAAAAAAAAAGGGGGGGGGGGGGACACCGAGTCCGGCATCTCCTACGAGATTGCTAAATTGAGCCCGAGTGTCACAGGCAATGTAGCCGCACGCTGTTCTGCCACCCCCGGCGCGCCAGGTGAACTCCACCTATTTCGGCTGCCGGGACATGCTCTATCCGGCGAGGAAGAAGAGATTCGAGGAAAGCAGGAATCGCGTACACCTCTCCGAGTGACACGGAGTGCAATTACAGGTGTTTCGTATCTGCGAGAACGTCGTTAACCCCAGGGCCCTGTAACTGTACAGCGGAACCCCAGAAGTGAAAGAGCTTTTCTAAATTTGACAGCAGCACCGAGCGAAGGAACAAAGACAACTTCGTTTTCGGGCTGGCCGACTTACTTGCCGCCCCCCCCCCCCCCCCTCTTTTTTCTCCCTTCTTTTATGCGTTGTGTTCTTCCAGCAGTTTCGCCCGTTCTTATTAGCTTTTATCCCTGCGATAATCGCATCACTTCTGTCCTGTTTTTGTCGTAATTTTTCTTGTCCTTGCCGGTCGCTCCGCTTTCTAACGCGCGAAGCGCCCGGATACGTTGCAAAAGTGTCTCGTTATCGCCTCGATCTGATTTTTCTTATCTTCTCACCTTCCTTTTCTTTTTCTATCCCTGTTCTCTCTCTATATCTCTCCGCGGCCTTAGCATAAAAAAGCCATTCCGGGCCGCCGCGCTTATAGAGCGCAAGAAGAAAAAAGAAAATAAGAACAAAAGAAAAACTAAAAAGAAAGCCGTGAACAGTGGGTACTAAAGAAAGGGAGAGGGGGGGGGGAGGGGGACAAGGCGAATAGCGAAATCACAGTTGCACGCTCAGTCAGCAGCTAAAGAGACGAGGGGCGCCAGCAATAGATGCCTTAATTGTAGCAGTGCACCTAATGGTTCATAATCTGCGCACCGTCCTATGCGAATCAAAGCGGCAGTGTCGAGAGTGCAGGATGGTGGTGGGAGACGCCATAAAGAACAGCGACTGGAAGAGGGCGGAGAACAGGGCGAACGGGGAGGGGGGCAACTGCGCAAGATTGAAGATTCTTAATCTCCTATTCTGGGAGTATCGTTAAATTACCCACGCATGCAGAGAATCTTCTTCACTGTGTATTCACTGCACCCTGCAGCCTCCGATGGAGTCATTCACTTTCTTTTTGCCTTAATTTTTTTTTTTCACTCTTCCTCGTACTTCGTTCCTCGTCGTGAAATGTTGCGTTTGCGCACAAGTGAAGCTCTCTCTCCCCCAACCGTTTTTTTATGCCTGGTTGTATGGGTTGACGACATTACTAAAACTTCACGTTCGTGCCGGCCCTCGCTCTGTTTAATTTGCCTTTCACCTCTGTAACAATTCGGTGTGTTGTTATTAAGGGATAGAAAGAAAGGACGGGGCTGCGCGGGGTCGTTTGAATAAGTGACGAGCCGGGAGAAGTGGAGCTGCCACTCGCGGTTCAGCGCAGGCGCGGGGATAAAATGAGACGCACTCACACGAATCGCACCGGTTTAAAAGAGGATGGCTCGGATAAAGGTGCACGAGCTCCACGGGCACGCCTGCTTAACCTTCGCCGTCGTCGCAGTTGGCTTCGCGGTATCTGCACGGCTGGGTATGCAGTTAGGATTAGCCCTTGTGACGCCTCAGCCGGAACAGTTTCGCTTTTCTTTTTTTTTCGAGGCGGTTTGACGCCTGCCTTTCCGGTGATTGTGGAACCTAACTGTTCGCAGTCGCTGATGCATTCCACGGCTCACTCCTCTCCGAGGGGTCGGGATCCCAACAGCGATAATATGTATTAGCCCTAACAGTGGCAATCCGAATGATAAATATTAAGAGTGGCTTTGGCGAACATAAAATTCGCCGAAATATAAAACTGGCGCAGCCTATCCGTCCTTGCGTGTCTGAAAAACAGCATCAACGCTATAATCAATCAATCAATCAATCAATCAATCAATCAATCAATCAATCGTTTATTTAATGCACCCAGAAACAATCGAAAGGCCTTCGCTGGTAGTCGCAAAGGAATGCTAATAATAAACAATAATATCGAGACTATATGTCAAATTAACAAGAATACAAAAATTTCTATTAGAAATCTGCACGACATGGCAAAATACAACATAAGAAACATATAACCCACAATAAACAATAGATCAAGACAATACGCGGGATTGATTGACTTTTGGGGTTTAACGTCCTAAAACCAGCTCTGATTATGAGAGACGCCGCAGTGGAGAGCTCCGGAAATTTCGACCACCTGGGGTTCTTTAACGTGCACTGACATCGCACAGCACACGGGCCTCAGCATTTCGCCTCCATCGAAATGCAGCCGCCGCGGCCGGGATTCGATCTCGCGACCTTCGGATCAGCAGCCGAGTGCCATAACCACTAGACCACCGTGGCGGGGGACCATACGCGGGAGAAATGCAGACTAGTAACCGCAAAAACAGCAAAAAAGTAACGACGACAGGGCAACATGTGACATGAAAAATACGGAAGTGCGATGATGAACTTCCAGACCTGCAACGGTACAAATATCAGACGAAAGCAATGACTCGGAGTCACGAAAGACCCCAAGATGCGGAAAATAAGCGTTATAAAGATTGTTCTATATTCTGACGACTCAATAATTGTATAGAGGCAGGCAAATACATATATGAAGAGGCCTACGCTCTCTATCTTGAGCGGAATTCGAAAACTGATAAAATGTAACAATTCAAGGCAGATCTACTCGGAACGAGCTTAAACAAACATTGCAGATCCACACAATTTCGGCAGCTGTGAAATAAAGGCAATGACGATACAGTCCAACAATGTTAGTGCAAGATCGAAAGTCCTTTCCAGCAATGTGATGATTATATATGCTTAGAAATTTTCTCTGGGAGCACTCGATGACATTATACTGTTGGAGTTAAAAATTCCATTCTAGATCCCAGCAGCACGTTCATGTTGGGGCAGAAAGAAACTGACGCGTAGAATATGCGGAAAGGTATTGCAGGGTTGAATTCTCTCAACAGTCGTCTGAAAACAGAGCCGATAGGGCAAAGACCTTGCATAGCAACGCGCTTAGTGTGAGCAGAAAAGTGTAAGGTTCTATCAAACGGAACACTATAAGTAACTGATCTCACATACCTGACATAACGCTACAGAATTAAGAGCATGAAAATTATACGCTCGCAGTTCTGCCAGTGAAGGTCATGACTTTGTTCTATCATCGGTATTTAACGAGAGCTCATTTCTCTTGTCTGGAATTGAAAACAATTCTGACTGCAGAGTGCGACAGTCACCGTCAGTATGAATTTTCTCATGTTAACGTCATTGACATAGAAGGAAATAAAGAATTTACTGAAACGAAATAAAGCTGGTACGAAGCAATACACGCCGAATGAGTGCGATGTTTTTGTAAGCGATATCCTTCACACCCTTGGCTTTGTTTCACAATACTTCGTTACACAACGTCCGTTCGTCTTGTTATACAATGTTCTCTTGAGCACTAATTGGTACCTTCTGTCGCAGTTGGCAAGCGTCTGGGTGACCAGCATATGCGCCTCGGCTCGACGCTGCGAAGAACGCAGCGCTTCGCTGAGAAAAGCGAAGTGCATGGGAAGGCCGCATGCGCAGACTTCCGGACCGGTGAAAGCCACGCAGGCAGATCCTCATCGAAGTTGTCTTGGAATATTGAGGGCTGTAATCATGCGTGCGGCGCTAAACGCCAGTAGGCGCGTAATAGGCGCGCAGGCGTGGGTAGTCTCCCCACCTCTCTTGAGACTAATGGTAATCGCCTGGAACGGGCAGCTGCAGCAGCGCGCGAAGGCGAGCCGTGCTTACCCCTCGTCCCTCCAGCTCGTAACGACTCTGGCTCGGTTTGCGATCTGTTGAAACAACACGCGTGTTTGTTTTGTCAATTCGGTAATTGCGTGATGACTGGTTTCGTGAAAGGTTCACGGAATGACTGAGAGCCACCGGCG
Organism: Hyalomma asiaticum; assembly: GCA_013339685.2. Classification (NCBI taxonomy): domain Eukaryota; kingdom Metazoa; phylum Arthropoda; class Arachnida; order Ixodida; family Ixodidae; genus Hyalomma; species Hyalomma asiaticum. The sequence goes on along the minus strand of CM023481.1, from coordinate 281,896,191 downwards.
CTCCTGTTCTCCTGTTATCGCCGCGCGGCGTCCACGTGGCGTCCAGCCGGCCGCGGACGTACAGCATACACGTGGCGCGTAGGCGTGCCTCTCCCTATCGGTTGATGTAATAGTGTTCGAGACGCACTTAACTTTATTGCCCCCACATTGTACTCTGGCTCGCGTTTTAAGCGGGTGAAAGAGACGCTATTAGAATGAGTGAGCAACGAAGAGGTCAGCGCAACCAGTGTCAACGTTGTCGTAGGGAAAAAAAAAGAAAGAAAAGAAAAAGCGAGGGAGAAAATGAACAAGGCAACAACGTACAGAGCTCTGGGGAGTTCGTGCTCGTTTTCCTTGTCTGTCGTTAACGCTGTTGGCAGCAGTGACGACCGTACGTGCGTGATAAGTACGAAATAAGTGCTCTGCGGGTGACCGGGATTCTCCGAAGCGACCGCGACGCGGCTTTGCGGAAGGCCCATGCATGCAGTAAAATATTGCGCAAAAAGAGTCGGCGAAAACGTGATCGGCGACGGGAGCTGGTCTAAGTGTGGATGCACAAAACGGAAAGGAACAGTCGCACACATTACGCCTGCGCCACCGCCCTGTAAACGTCGTGGCACGCTATATTGAGAAACTATGCAAACTGTCGCGCAACATTACCGGCTCAGCAACAGAGAAAGTAAGCCGCAAAGATAAGTCCACTTGCCGAGCACAGCAGCGCATGGTGTATAGAGAAAGTAAACGGGATGAACTCGTTGACGGAGAAAGAACTTTCCCGAAACTTCTCGCAGCTTGTTCGCTCTGCGGGAAACGGGGATGCTTCCGAGTGGAGGGAGCGGGCGCGGCGCGACCGCAGGCGACTGGATCAACGGCGCCGACTCCGCCCAACGGTCATTGCGGGCAACTGGTCCAAAGACTGGCATTGTTAATTGGCACAAGCGCAGCGCGCAGGTCATTAGCTCGGGCGAATGGCAACCAGCCGAGCACCTGACACGTCTCCCCGAGTTTTAACGGCGCTGCGCCGCGAATCTGCCGCGAAACACCGAGACAGGCGATTCCCTCGGTCGGGGTGGACATAAAACGCAGCTGCTCGGGATCTGCCTGGCCGGAATGACTGCGGCGCGTAATGCCGCGGAGGAAGTAGGACTCTCGGTGCGTGGCACGCATAGCAGCAGCTCGTTTGCCTCGCGAAAGTCCCTGCCCAGGGAAACTCGGCGCCCTCTCTCTGTGTTATCTCCCGTTGATGTTGGCTGCGCCAGAGCTCGAGTTTTACGGTCATCGCCGGGTGGGTAAATACTCAACTGACTCCCCTTCGGTGGGTAGCGCGAGGCAGCGGCGCTCGCACGGCGGCACGATCGCGGTTGGCATTCGCGCACACTCGCACGCCGCGTTTCATGTCGACTGGAGCAGCCGTTAATGAACGGGGGCGCTGCGTGGGCAGAACTTCGCGGAAGCGTGTATACGGGTGCAATGATGCGTTATTCGGCCGTGCTGCCTTTTGGCGTGTACCAGGATAGCTAGTGTACCAGGTAGCAGTGAGTGCAGATCATACATATATAACGGCGTGCCCCCGATTTCACAACGCGTAACAGAAACAGAATTCACCGCGCATGCCGCGCGCGCGCACGCAACACACCACACACACACACGCGCGCGCGCGCGAAAATGCTATGACGTAATAGCGTAGGAATTGTTGCAGTGCGCAGTGGACGGCCACGTGAAAAAGTATGTGCTTTTACATAATAATATTCTTACCACGTTCGCTTCCAATGACAGCCTTCCCAGCAAGAACAGTGCTTCAAACCAGCCCAACTCTATTGAAGTCCATTAGTGAATAACGAATAATATGCGCAGATGGCCCACATTCCGTGCAAGACCCCTCTCCAGGGGCCATTCTATAGTATTTGAAATAAAGCAAACTCCTTATGACAACTGTTGCACTGCCTTGTAGCTTTGGCGCATCAGTAAGTGAGACAGAATGCCATTTACTTTTTAAGCAAGGGCATAGTAAAAGTGAAGACATATTCTTGGTATCGTACTTTCATACAGAAAAAAAGAGAGGCAGAAAAACGCAAATAAAAAAATTCATTACTTTGTTGATAGCTTCCATGACTGGTATAGCGTTAGTTACTGAATAGTAGCGGTACACAACACTATTCACCCTTCGAGGATGCAGTTCTTCAAACTTCTATGCATATAGCGTGCCCTTCCAAGTAGTCCTTGCTTTCACCATGAAATATGTGCTCCATACTCTTTATATCGTGCACTAGAAAAAAAAAATCCAAGCTGTTAAAGATTTACAAAGCTGCGGCACTTTTGCTTACGTCTTGTGCGCTCTGCATGCTTCAGTTGACGAGCACCGCAATTTTATACTTCCTCTCAGCCATGTTGCGTGCGCGCCATGCCAGAACTCTCTCAAGCTTTCGTTTTCTGCGTCATACACAGGTCGTGCGAAGTCAGGTCGTTACTCTTTTCTTTTAATGTCGACATACGCTACGTGGAACGTCGCTGCACATTGTGGGGAGCTTTGTTAGAAGAAGAAAAAAAAGAACGAGTAAACAAAAGAGGGACGAATAGCAGTCAAAGAAGAGAAGGATGGAAAATAACACGGAGCGCAGAGCTACTTTACTGAAGCCATTCTCCCCAAAGTTGTGTTCCGTCTCGGGCTCATAACTCCCGGCATCTATAAACTTTATCTCCACTCTTTATATTAACCTTGCAGACCCAACAGCTACTTTCCACGTGTCCGCTTTTGCTGTTGTCGTTGCCTTGCATTTCACAGAGCATGACTCGTGTTCAGGGGCTGTTCTTCGAGCGGCTTTACATTTTTCTTCTCCCTTTAATATCTTCGTTCCATCTCGGCATACCCGGACTGCGCGTAACAACAACAAAAAAAAATATAAACGGAGAGACCCGTCGCCACAAATCATAAACACGGACGCAGCGGCGACAGCAACTGATGGCTGTTCTCCGAAGTTTGCACCGTCTTGGCGCTGTATTTATGTGAGCCTGTACCGAGGCAATGTTTGTCGTGGCGCTCACACATATTAGAATTGCTGTGTACCGGCCTGAGCGGAAACAAAAGAGGGAGAAAGCGCCTACGCGCTGTCTGCTGCGACATCGATCGCCGCGGCAGCACTTGAGAACAGGACAAATTTTGAAAATGTCGTCTTTCAAGTGCTTTCTGACGACAGACTGCGCGAGCGTCTGGCGGGCGCTGCGGCAGCTTCGATCCGAGTTCAGCAACTTCTGTCGCCTTTATGTATCCCCCGAATTTGAAGCCAGGAGTCGTGCTCGCGTTGTCGCGCGTAACACTGGTGAAAGAACGAAACAAAAATACAAAAGAAACATGCAGAAACAAAAGAAAAGAACAACAAGAAGAAACGTTGAATAATAAGGAGAGGAAAAAGAGCATGAGATATGGAAACTGCTTGAGACACTTTCTCCATAATACGCTCGTAGTCGCGTATAATTGTTGCATTGAAAAAGAAAGAGAGGAGTTTGGAGAAGGGGCGAACATAAAACATGCGGACATGTATTTAGTATATTCAATCATTCACAGCGCCTGCCAGCAGTTTGCGAGTGTACAAGTCGTGTACATTCCCTTGGTGTATATCCCTTGGTGTACATTCCCTTTTGAAGCCGTAAGAACTTTCAACTTTTATTATATTAAATTGCTCAGAGAGGAAGGAGGGAAAGAGGAAAGTCCAGAAGGCAATCAGGTGAGATTTGACGGTTGGCTAGGCATAAGATAGGTGAGGATAAATTTGCTGAATCGCAGGAACAAAACCCTGGAACAATAGTGAGATGGCTTGCTTTTATTGTCAGAAAAGGAATCTTATTTTGTTAATGCAAGCACAGAACCAACCAAATGACGCTGTTATCAAGAGATATTCGTTAAATCTAAGTGAGACAATGTTATTTCTAAATACAAAAAGAACAGTTGACAGGTCTGCTTCGAGGACATGCCCAGTATACTATCTTTAATGAAAGCACTCACGAGGTAACGGGAGCTTTGACTGCCCGCTTTCATATAGGGCTATCCCACTCTGCAGTGGCGTAATGCACGCTATGCTGCTGCACTCACTCTTGGTATACCACGGTCATTAGAATACTTGTGTTTATATAATAATGTGTTCGTTCTAATTAGCGCTAATGAACGCTGCAGCAAACTTTCTATTAAGTATTAACAAAATTTCAGCAACATTTTCCAGGATTTACTAAGACGTATTCATCTAGAACGTAGTTCTAAACGCCGCATTTCTGCTTCACTATGCTTCTTCAAAACCGCCGTGCACAAACCGTCCCGAAATGGATATTCGAAAGTTAATAAGAGAAAATTCCTCAGCTGAAATTCCACTGCAATGTTTCACGCAACCAATGTCCGCGGTGGTTGGCGCTGTGCGGCCGAATACAAAGTGCAGTTTTGAACAGCGGTCGCAATGCTGCATTCCGGTGGAGTTGGAATGTTTCAAAAATGCTTGTTTGTATAGATATATAGGTGCACGTATATGTTAAAGGAGCCCAAGGCTAATCCACCTATTCATCAAAATAGCTCATCGGGCGTTATACATACCGTTCGCAACAACTGCTCAAAAGCGAAACAAAAGAAAAGCAAGAAACAAACACTCGTACCCTTGTATCCAATAACTGCAAACGCTCGGTAACGGCGTTTCTTTCCGTGTTCCCAGAAATCACCTTCTCGCTTGCCGTTCCCGTGGCCGCCATAAACCGGCTGTGTGAACGGATGCGCGCGCATTAAATCAGCACAGAAGCAGACCTTTCAAGGCACCCAATTAAAGTAGTTGCGTAGCGGAGCCGCGAAGCTCGGCACGCATGTAGATATACGTGTGTACACGTGGGGGCAGCAAAACTGGTAGCGACATGATTTGTTTTTAATGTTCGCGCCATCTGCACCGCTGTACGCGCGGCGTTGCCCCAGCGGCCACGGAGGAAAAACGGCGTCGTTCACCTGCTCACCGGTCGAGCCGCGAGAGATTAGCGGCGCCGAGTTGGCAATTGCGCTTGACACGGTTTGTGCCGCGTGCGAACCGCAAGCCCCGCCTCAGGTGGCGGTCGCGACTCGCTCGGTGGCCATCGGGCCAGGTGGCGCGCCCGCCCGCACCGTAGACCGTTCCTGCACTGGACGACGGTTCCTTTGGCCGGGACAGGTGATAACGGGTCCTCGGGCTTTAGACTGCTCGTTTCTCATTTATATTGTTGCCTGTGGCTTTCGATTTGAGCTGGAGACCCGAGGAAAGCCCGTTATTAGGGCGAACACGAGGCCTTTGTAACATAGGGAAAGGGTTTTTACCAGACTGGACAGTAATTACCTTACTGTAATTGCATTACTTTTCGCAGTAACGAGTAATGAATGAATTACCTTTGTGGGATGGTAATTTAGTAATGTAATGAATTACATTAAATGAGTATTTGCAAGAAAATTACTAATTACTTTTCCAATTACTTTTGACTAATATAGGGCAGAGATCGGCTCCCATTGTGGTATAAACAACCGAATAAAAAGGAAAGAAAAATAACAGGACTAGTTAATCTCAGCAGCCGTCCCACAGCAATTAAAAAAATTCCACGTAGCATCCGAAGTCGAAGACTTGAACAATGTTTTTGGAAGGCCACGACCTTCAAAACTCCAGACAAGAGGTGTCGACGACCGCTGCTATCGCGCTTTGCTAACTGTCCTACAAGTCAGCGACACGATGCAAGCATTTCAAACGCGTAACCATGTCCTATGAAGAGAGAGGGCCTTTCTTGAGACAAAACTACGAGAGCTTCTGTGGCCGTACATCCCCCACATCAATCAACTAATATTCTTTTTTTTCAAGTAAAGCAAGCTTCGAGACAGGTTAGAGTCGTTTCATCAAACAAGGACATGTCACCGCAACGCTTTGGCTGCTAATCTAAAATGTAAATGCGATATAAAGTGTACATAGGTTTGACGAAGCTTTACTTCAGTATTTTCAAAGTAATTTTATTACTTTTCGGAAGCAATGCTGAGGTAATGTCATTAGTATCGGCCAGCTGTAATTTGTAATTTAATTTAATTACATTTCGAGAGATTCTAGTATAGTAATTAGTAATGTAATTTAATTACTTTTTGGAAGTAATTTAGCCATCTCTGGTTGCCAGCTATAGTGTATCATGAGGTGCTATTGCAATAAGGCGCAGCGTTTGCCCGAAGTGCGGAGGCTGCTGTGTGAACGGTCGTATATGTGATGATGCTGCTGTGGGAAGTGCGGTTCCAGAGGCATCGGGGCCATTCGAAAAACTCGTAGCGCTCCAGCAACTTGCACGTACTACATACCCATCTTTGGAGAAAGTGAGAGATGGAGATAAAAAGAGAGAAAGGAAAGGGTACGTTGGTAGATCGGAGAAAGTAGTCGATGGCTGGCTGAGAAAAAAAGAGAAACAGAGAGAGGAGAGACAGACGCATAGTCACTGCTGCGCATATGTAGCACAGACTGGCACTTGCCATTCCGATAATCTTTAATGCACGTTTGTGTTAGCGACAGCACGCACGCGCGCACGTGCGGCCACTCATGCTACATGAGGGGACGCAATTAAGCGCCATTCGTCCCGAAGAGGTAATATCATGACCTTGGTACGAGTGAAACAAGGCATACGTACGACCGTGGTCTGGTGGTTCGAGCGTTATTCCACTGCTCTGGGTGTCAGATTTTTCGGTTTACCATCGGGAACTTCAATTTCTTACTGAAAAGGCCCGAACTTAGGCTCCTGATACAAAAACCGGTTACACTATGTACGCACGTCACTTTATCGAAAAGGGCCTGGGGTGAGCCAAGTATTGTATCGCATTATTTGGCGGTTTGACTCGCATTTCTGTGCGACAGTCATCGATTATTATTATGCGCGCATGTCGTACCTAAACAATTATATTTCGCAAGCGCCCGCACCTGTTCTGAGATTGATGAGCGCTGCCCTTCCTTGAGCATGCGCGTATGTAGGTTGGTTTTTTATCGTATGTGCCGCCGCTGTGCGACCTTTCGATTGATGTTCAGTATTTTTACTGTCCCTTTTGTCCTTTTGTGCGCCCTTGAGTGCATGTCTGCCTTTCAATAACAAGAATCTGCGTACCAAGTTGCTCATGTGGTGGTCGTTATGACCATCCATCGTTAATTGTTCCAGCGCTTATTGGAGGGACGAAGCTCTCTACAGCGGCTCACGCTTCTTTCTTTTGTCTTCTCATCGTTGACAGTTCGGATGAAATAACCGGTTACGGAATTCTTTTCCGAGCTTTGAGTGCGTCCTTGTGAGCTGGCAGTCTCGCGGGACACAAAGGAACCTCGACGAATGACGAAAACATATCGTCGATCTTTGTCGCATAACACGAAAGGCAACACGCGAGGCTCATGATCACAAAGGGTTTGTCATAACAAAGGGGGGGAGTTCTTTCATGCGGACCAGCCTTACCCCAGGGCCACAATAGAAAGCATGCGCACGAATCTATGCGAATGAAGCCCGGCGCGCTCGACGTCAGCCTGTCAGCAACACCTCCGCGCGCCCAGGAGCTCCGTGGGACCAGCTATTCGCGGGTGACCATGCAAGCGACTCGCGCGAAAGCGCACGGAAAAGAATCGAAAGAACGGGTACGGGAACGCTAACTAAAACGTCCATTCTGGTTAGACGTGCGCCGTGAAGTCAACTGTGAACCCGCGGCCGCTCCCCACGCATGCGTATACGCGGGTGGGCTGGATGGCAAAATACTTTGACAGTTTGTGATTGACGTGTAGGCGGCTTCGACGTGCACGGGCGCACCTAGCACCTTTCTTTTGGTGGTGCTACAGCACCCTCCCCGCTTATTCAGTTTTTCTCTCTGTTGCAGTGTTTGTTGTGCCTGCACTTTTTCATTCTTCCTTTTTTTTTTTTTTTGGCAAACTGACTCAGACCGTTGCGATCGACTGACCGATTTTATGGGTCTGTTAGCACGACCAGAGTCCTTCCCTGCTTAACACCATTCTCGAGAGGGAGCAGTCGGGGCTAAAAAAAAAAAAAAAAAAAAAAAGGAAGAAAGAAAGAAATGTGTGGGAAGCCCGTTGTTCTATTCCCTAGTGCGCCTGCATGGTTCTGCTGACGCTACCCGCCCCGTGCGGTAGACAAAGCGATTTGCGAACGCAAACAATTTCACGCACTACTAAGTGGTGTCTCATGTGCGTGTGGGTTCCGGCTCGTGAATTATTATTATTATTATTATTATTATTATTATTATTATTATTATTATTATTATTATTATTATTATTATTATTATACCTCTCCCTAAATATTTCAAAAACCAAGGTAATGAGTTTCACTCGAAAAACATCTAGTGCGCCATTTTTATATTCTGTCAATTCTGTGTCGTTGTGTAAGGTTTCTGAAATCAATGATCTAGGTGTTCTTTTTGATAGCACCTTACACTTTTCTGCTCATGCTAAGCGTGTTGCTTTGCGGGGTCTTCGCACCCTAGGCTGTGTTTGCAGAATGCGTAGAGAATTCCGTTCTCCCATGCCCTTCCGCAAACTGTACACCGCGATATGTCTTCCTCAACTTGAGTATGCATCTGCGATCTGGAATGGCATTTCTAATTCCAGCAGCAACGCCATTGAGCGAGTCCAGAAAAAGTTCCTGAACATCTATAACCATAGGTTCGCTAGAAATGGCCCTGATTCTTGCATTGGCACTGTTGGATCACTGTCACTGCCATCACTACACTGCCGGAGAAAACGCACTGATCTGTTATTTCTTTTCAAGCTTGTGCATGGTATCATATCCTGCCCTGTACTGCTCAACTGTCTTAATTTCCGAATTCCACGTAGGCTGACCAGAAAGAATAGACCTTTTCATGTAACCGCCTGCCTCTGTGAACATTCGACCGTTTACAGGATACAACGTCTTTACAATGCTTACTTTTTAGAGCTCGATGTTTTTCACAGCTCCCAGTCGCTGTTCTGCTCCGAGCTTTGCACTGTATTAACATAGTGTCGTACACTGCTGACATTTTTTTTTTCTTGTTTTGCCTGCGCATGGTTGTATATGTGCAATTTTATAACGTTGTTTTATCCCTGATATTTTATTATGAATGTTGGCCTTTGTTGTTTTTTATTAGTATTTTTTTCTGTAGAGTCACCTTATTGTATTGTTTCTTGTTATTTTTTTTCCCGTGCGCCAGTACAAAGACCTTACGGTTGTTCCTGGGCACGTTAAATAATGATTGATTGATTGATTGATTGATTGATTGATTGATTGATTGATTGATTACTGTCCCGAAGCGCACAAACCCAGTACTTGCGTCACTGTACTCGCTCTTATGTGCCATTTATGCGTCTGAGCAGGATGTCGTGTTGTAATGGATACCAGGGCGCCGAAACATTCGAGGAAACGAGTTGGCTGACCGGTTGGCTGCAGCCGCCCACATAAATGCTTTTGACTCATCCATGGCAGTCCCTGTTTTGGACATAAAACCTCATCTTCGCAGTATGATCAGGATGCACTGGCAACGTTTGTGGGACATGCAAACAAATAATAAACTGCATATTATAAGGCCATGCTTAGGGACCTGGTCGACAACAACGAAATCAAGACGAAAAGAAGTCCTATTCTGTAGACTCAGAATAGGACACACGCTACCCACAATTACCTCCTGGCCGGAAGTGAACCTCCAACCCGTAAAATGTGTGGAGAAGCATTGACAGTGGTTCACGTTCCAATAGAATGCCAAGAATTAGAACATCTGAGAAAGAGGTACTTTAGCAGGCGTTACCTCGAGAACATTAATTTTCACCCTGCCATGTGTTTAGGTAACGAACCTATCTTTAAACAAGAGGCAGTTTTAGCATTTTTAGAGGAGTCTAAGGCACTAGAGGTCATACACACCTGGAACTCCTAGCACACCCTCGTCAAGAGGATGTTGTTACGGCTGTACTTGCGTGTATGCACTCGCCTCGAGACCCTTGTTCGCAAGGGGACTGTGAGGCTGTAGTGTTTTTAATTATCTAAGATGTAACTACACGATTTTAAGACACATTTTAGACTCATTGCACACCCTCCGTTGGCATCCTCACCATAATTTTATTACCTGCATTCATTTTAGGCACGTTTGGTGCGCAGGATTTTAGGCCCCTTTACAGCCACTTCACATCAAGGCATTCTCATTGATCGCGTCATTGCCTGCACATTTTCATTGCTCTTGGCGCTCTTTGGCCGTGATCGGCCCTTGCGCCAATAAACGCCAGACATCAATCAAATCACTGATTAATTGATTGATTGATTGGTTGATTGATTGATTATTAATATCTTTCGCTATACTACATTGTCTGAACACGAAACATCTGAGTAGACGGGAGCGTGCGAATGCTATGTGGCTGATTAACACAACCGATATTTTATTTAGTGTTTTCCAGTTTATAATATTAATGACAGTCTAAATTTCGGTGACGACTAACTTCGGGGTAGGAGGCAAAGGCCGCCGCGTTAATATATATAGAGAGAGCATTCTGGAAAGTAAATTCGGAGTGCCCGATAACGGTCCCTCGACTGAGGACACCTCAACCGAATTGACAGGCCACCTTCTCGATACAGGAGAATACCCATAAAACATAGAGCCAGGTCTAGTCAGCTCTGCAACCATTACAAAAACCGGCGGATACCCGGCGGCGCTGGAAAAGCAAACCCAGAGCGTTCCCACCCCAACCTTACCTCATGGTTGAAGCATGTGATAATCATCTGATGATGGAGTGGCCATAAAGCCAACGGTGTACGTTGCTCGCCAGTACAACACACACACACACACACACACACACACACACACACACACACACACACACACACACACACACACACACACACACATATATATATATATATATATATATATATATATATATATATATATATATATATATATATATATATATATATATATATATGTGTGTGTGTGTGTGTGTGTGTGTGTGTGTGTGTGTGTGTGTACTGCACCGTGAGTGTGCGAATGAAGATCGATGGATCCGGTTACTCTGACGAAGGCAGGCCCACCTGCCGCCGAAACGTTAGTAAAAAAGTTGTGTTTCGAACGTTTGTTACCCTCTCCCTCAAACACACACACACACACACACACACACACACACACACACACACACACACACACACACACACACACACACACACACACACACACACACACACACACATATATATAACAGAATTGACGATGCGCCTCTTAGAGAACGACGGTTTATTAAGTCAACGTTTCGGTCGGAGCCCGACCTTTTTCAAGACATGTTAACCACAGGCCAGTATGGCCTTATATACACACTTTGCCTTGTAGTAAGGAGAGAAGGACAAGGGTGGGAAAGCGAATGAGTGGTTGAAAATATACGGAAATAATAAAAAATAAAAATAAAAATAATAATTTATTATATTATTTTTTATTTTTATTATTTCCGTATATTTTCAACCCACTCATTCGCTTTCCCACCCTTGTCCTTCTCTCCTTACTACAAGGCAAAGTGTGTATATAAGGCCATACTGGCCTGTGGTTAACATGTCTTGAAAAAGGTCGGGCTCTGACCGAAACGTTGACTTAATAAACCGTCGTTCTGTAAGGCGCATCGTCAATTCTGTTATAAACTAGCGGCAACCCAAGCTATTTTTGCATATACAGTCTTATATATATATATATATATATATATATATATATATATATATATATATATATATATATATATATATATATATATATATATATATATATATATATATATATATATATATATATATATATATATATATAATTTGTCCTTGGCCCTACCACATGGCTAATGTACATCTGAACAGTATATCGGTACACAGCAGATGCAAACGGATGGAAGGTCAGCCAGTGTCGTATTGACAAACTGAATGACGCCCGCAAGTGACATGCATTGCAAGTGACACGCAAGTGATAGCCATGTACATGTTAATTTTCTGTGCGACCGTCTTGTAAAACTGTCTAAGATATATAGAGAAGAGTCTAAATTTCACTGAAGGATCTTCTTGCTAAACATACATGTCTGTGGCAGCAAGACATTAAATCAAACGAAGACCATCCCCTTGCTTGTACACTGGGAATTCGGACGCTATAAAGTATACTACATTTCGAGAGCAAACTAAAGAACGCCCTTTTGATGAGGACGCCTCGCACATTTCGCAAGCAAAGCTTTGTGCTCTTCTTTTGTAAGCGCTTGCTCGCAATAGCGTCGATGCACTCTCGGGGAATTCTACTGACCAAGGTATTCATATCTCTTTGGCACAAAATAGACAGAGATCCCGAGGCTACGTTTGAGGAATTATATTATAGACGTCATGGTACAGGTGGAGTTCAATACATCTTCCACTGTATAACTACATGCCTCGGGAGCAGCCAAAGCATGTGGTAAGCGTGAAAGTTTGTGTTGACTGTTTGCCGTGGTGTGCCAATCCAGTGAATAAGGCAGCATCTGAATTGATTGGAGAGACGGTAGGAAAGTACAGAGCTTGTCAGTCATATAGGTGCTCAGAGTAGACGTTATTGATCGTTGGGAGCGTGGCTGAAGCGTGTCCCATATTAATAGGAGTGTGTTCCTAACCTTAATCTGAACAGATGCTTGGCCTTTATCGAAATTAGTCCACACGAGCAATAAAAGATGCTAAAGCATCAGTATAGAATCGGAGCACATGCGCATATAGGTTCACTGTAGCTTTGTCGGGAAAGGAGATGACGTATCTCGGTAAAATAGCACGAGTATAAGAAAAGATGTGTTCCCGGTGCCTGCAACATCCACAAAAACAAAACGAAAAAAAATTATTCGTGTGTGCCCGCTCCAATAAAGTTTATTCCATCCATCCAACCAGGAGCCGCTATAATTCACACTGCAGCTCGCTGATAGGGCTGCCTGATCTACAGGATATTGGGAAGGACGCGAGTATATTTACTCGTAGCCTACGCTTGTAAGGCCTCTAGGCACGCGAAAATGATATCTCTGGATGAATAGTCTACGTGGATCCGTATTGTTCGCGCTAACAAAACCAAAGAGCATGTCAAGTACAACAAACATGGTAATTTCCAACCTTTTTTATTGAAGGGCACAATGCAGTATATTTGTTATGAGTCTATAGCAAAAGCCGCTATGCCGTGGTGGACGGGTACCCATATCGAAACACTATGCACCATATTATGGCTATGTGTGCACCAGTCACGTAGACGGGGGGGGGCTAGGGGCCCGGCCCCTTCCCGATATTTTGTTAGGGGGTTAGTGTTGATAACATAGTGTAGTGCTAATGACATCAAATTTAAGCCTAATAATAACGTTGCATTTGAAAAGTCACTTATAGTACATACCGCAATTTTCACCGGAAACAAATAATGAAAATAAATGTTGTTCTCAAATAGTCAAAGCCTTCAGAAAGTAGGCCCCTCCTGAAAAAAATTCCTGCATACGGGCCTGGTGTGCACGCACGATGTCTGAAAGAAGTTAATTTTTAAGTGGGCCAACATCAGGGAGAGAATGACTGTCCTATAGCACATAAATGTGAAGTGTAAATTTGCTGGCTCACACAGAATGTGAGCCAACGCAGCCGGTGATGCAGTCAGTTCCGTTGTAGCGCTGGCGCCCTGCATGTGGCTGAACATGGCTGACGTTGTTGTTTGAGTGGATAAAAACTTCTTACGTTACTGCACCGTGTGTATAAATATGCCGTCAACTTATTTAAGCATATTGAAATGGGCACACATATAAGACATCTTAAAGCTGGTCAGCGCGTTCGCTTCATACATTATATACTTGGTCGTGTTATGTGCGAGTGTCCTTTTATGATAGCGCTTCCACCATATTTCTGCAAGTTATAATGAACAACTAGACTGACGAATGAGCAGCCGTTTTTAAATTCAGTGCTTGGGGCATGCGCCAGGTCCGTTGGCCAGGAATATTTTTCGTTGATGTGGGTGCACTTCTTGAAGACCTTGACTATTTAAGGAAAGCAACTTTTCCTCAGTAATAATTTTCGGTAAAAATCGCGGTATGTAAATTACGTGACTTTTCAAATGCTATTTTATTAATCGTTTTTGTATTTTTAGTTTTGAGATGGATCTTTCTAATAATATTAATAATAGTTATCAAAGTTAGCGTGGGTGCCTTAGTCCCCCCCCCCCCCTCTCGGCCCGGCATGAGCTTTTCACAGCGTTTGCGGTGTGTTTCCACACGCGCGCATGGCGTATCTATAAACACCATGATTTCCGTCAGAATAAGACTGAGAAGATTTCAGCAATACGATTCAATCGGAGGAGGGTGAGTTCTTTTACAGCTGTCGGCGACAGCGCAACACAGCACGCACACGTGTATGATGAGCCCAAACTACACGCCGCGTGGTGATCTCCTTCACGTAGCATAATGTACTCTGGTATAGTCACAGCGCGTACCGCAGGGACAGACAACGACTACGTGCTGCTAGAGGCTAAACGCGTGGTCACATCTCTTTGTCTCGTCCTTGCGAGTGGCCGGCGGACAGGTTGTGCAGAGCGGAGCACGCGGTGAAGGGAAGAGACGGCGTTCTCGAGAGGCGGACTAATAGCACACCTCGCGTGCGCCCAGCGCAGAGAATGGACGCCAATACCGGATCGTGCGTTGCCCGCTCATGCCGCGCTTAAACGAGTCCTGATGCACGCCGGTGCGCGCAGAGAGCGCACTTCCGCCATTGACATCGATTAAGATAGCCCGGTGCCGTGCGCCTCGAAGTTGCGTGCCCTAATCTGAGAGCCCGCCGCCTGGCCGACTCAGCGAGTGTCTACACAACGGCGTCGTAGCTGCGGCGACGTGGCCGTGTGCTGCGGAACAGGGGTACAGCAGTTAACGCGCGCATCGGCCACAATGGCCGGCGAATCCTTATGGTTTTTGAAATGTCGGTGCACGCGAGGGGGGGAGGGGGGGGGGCGGGAGCGTGCATAATAGCGCAGGCCCGGTCTCGCGCGGCGAACCAACGACCGGTGACATGCGTTGGGGGCCTCTTAATGGCAGTGCCGACGTAGGCCCGGCCGACTGGCTGATGAAAGAACGGCCGAGGACGGGCCATCTGGAGGCGACCCGGTATACACCGCCGACTCCAACAATCGGAACATCGTGATTCGCTCCGCCTTCGCAATGGGCCCTGTGCACCTCCGGCGCGGTGGTTAAACAAATACCCTCGCCGGTCGGAGAGTGCGCGCGCGCGCGCGCGATGCCCGCCGTATAAACACCTCCTTGGCGGCATATAGAGGCACTGTGCAAGCCACTGTGGCCCCGCAGGAATGCGGCTCCCGGAGTGCCTCTTTCCACTGTTTATTGTGGCCGAAGTAGATTTTCCAGGTCCCCCCTCCCGGGCACCTCGAGCACTGCCGAGCACCAGCGGCAACCACTTGTGTTTATTCTTCGAGATTGGGTCGGCAGCATGGCACTCGGTCGGGACACGCCCCTCGCTTTAGCGCCCGGCCGTCGCCTTGCTTGCCGCGCATCATTTCCGCAGTTAGCAATTTGTGATGGACACGCGCTCGCCTGGGTCCTCTGGTGTTGCGCCGAGTCGGCTGTGCAGCCCCCCTTTCACCGAACTGCCGGAGGTAAATGGGAGCAGAACTCCGTTTTGGAATGGAAAGCGAGCAATGACCGCACTTTTACAATGTACGACGAAGCAAGACTACTAAACAGTCTTTGTTGCGCGGTTTGGGTCAAATCACTAACATAGTGAATACATCTATAGTTCGAGAAGACGAAACAGCGCTAAACAACAGGATAAAGGAAGCTCACAGACATCGGCGCTGTTTCGTGTCTGTGCCCTTCCTTTGTCTTGTTGTTTAGCGCTGTTTCGTCTTCTCTTATCATGAACCAACTAGCCCAAATGTGCTCCATTCTACACTTACAGTTATTCGCGAAGATAAATGAAAGGTTAGTTTGCGTTACGTGCCCACTTCTACCCTTGCCATGTGGCTCCTTCACCCATCAGTTTCATCTTCCCTTCACGTTGCCTGATCGCTCCTGTCCTATAGTATACCTTTTCCCCCGAGACAAGATCCTAGGGCACTGCCCTACAAAGCCCTCAAGGCGAGTTGCTGTCTGGGCATTGCTGTGATTTCTCCGAGAAACAGGACTTGTTGGCCGATTGTGACAGTGCCTGACAAGTGAAAATGATGTTGATGTGTGCCTAAGCTCTTTTCTTTACTTTCCCTCAATCGTTTCCCCTTTCCCTTCTCCAGTACGGGGTAGCGAACCGGAGACATCCTCTGGTTAACCATCCCTATATTTCCTTACCTTTCTCTCTCTCTATCTCGGCATTTATTTCATATTTGAAACAGAATGAAAAGAAAAAGTTTTATTAGAAGAAAAACAAACCTAAAAATAAAACAAATAACCAAAAAATTGTAGGACGGCAACATGGGCTTCTTCACTTACTCTTATAAACCCCAGACTAGAGCTGCAAGTCTATCGATACAATGTCTCATCACGTCATGAGTTGCCGCAGAGAACACGAGTGATGTGGGGCTGTGTTTAGGGGGGAGCTGGCACGACAGCATCGCAAACGCGTATACATGTTTTGGTAGACAAGACGCGACAGTGTTCTATGAACCTGCCCGGGCCCACTAACTCATTTGCTCTGGAGCTACGTGTACCGCCTTTTTCGAAGCTAGCACGGTCGCGCCATCGAGTTGTTTCGTGCCTTGCGTGGCGAGGCCCCCGGAAGGCGAGCGCCGCTGTGAGGGGGAGATCTCCCCGCTGCCTGGTTAGGCCTAACGACGGCTGACAGGTCGAAGGTTTCTATATTACGGAACCTGACGTCTCGCCCGCTGATCCCTACCGCAGGCTGGACCGCGAGCAGCAGCCGTGGGGAATCGTCGACCCAACGCCATCCGTCTTGTCAGAGGGAGTGATGCGCAGGCGGCACCAGGATCTCGCAGAAGGATTAGGCTCTGTTAACGTGTTCATTAACAGTCCTCGGCCGGTCCCGAGCAGCGACCGCATTGTCAGGGCGGTTTCCCATTTCACGGATTGTTGAGCTCGCTTCCTCGCGCGGCCGAGTCTCGCCCCTCGAGGAGAACGCCGGGTTCCCGGCACCCGTGCTGCGCACGGGTGCTGTGGGGAGCAATTCGGCACGCGTGCTTTCCCGGCACACCGCTGTAGAGCGAGCGACGCGCCGTGGTCTGTAGGACTTGATGCGAGGGAGAGATCGCGCCAGCGTCGCTCGGACGCGGTTCGCTTGCTCACTTGAGCTCAGCACCGTGTGTGGCCTACGACGCTGGTCGCAATGAGAATGCCGGCCATGTAATTTCGCCCAGGGCTGCGCTTGAACCGTCCCCTGCCGTTCGCTTGGCTGCGCTGCAGCATTGGCAGGCGCGGAGACTGTGGCCAGGCGCCGTTTTCGTTAGATCCGCCGTTGGAAAAGGCGAAAGTTTTCCCTGCACTTGACAGGAAAAGCCGTGCCGGCATCAAAACATGGAGCGCCAACGCACCCCGAAGGAGAGTCGCCGTTTTGTTTGCGCTGTTTGCGTTGTACTCTTGATTTCCGGTGACATTTATGCTTGATACTGCACGGCAGACAAACTCATCTTTAAAGGCAGATTTCTCTCAGCTTGCGAAGGAGTTAGTTGAAGCGGAAAATCGGATTACGATACGGATGACACTTACATGGACTCTGCTAATGTACCATAATGCCAAAGACCTCATCATGATGAGTTTCTGTGGCTACAGCAGCAACTCCATAGAGAATAAGGAAGCAGAACGCGGAACTAACACTATCAGTTAGGCACAATTTTATAATGAGAGATCGTGTAGTGAGTATGCAGGCCTCGGGAAGTCAAGTAAGCGCGCGTATGCTCATTGCACGACTTATAGTCGAAAGAAAAGCGAAATGGGGAAGGGGGGGGGGGTAGATTTTGTTTGTCTCACTTGGTGGCCAAGAATGCAGCAACATGTGCACGCTCTCTCACACACATATGTGCGTGAGAAGTGTGATTAAATTTAAAGTCTGTTTTTTTTTTTTGTGTCTTACGCGGTGGCCAACAATGCCGCAACACACGCTCTCTTTCTTTCTCTCTCTCACACACGTGTGTGTGAGTGTGTGTGTGTGTGTGTGTGCGCGTGTGTGTGTGTGTGCGAGCAAAATTTTCTTGGATCTGGTGGTTAACTCGTAATAACTGCAGGCGCACGTAAAAATAAAAAAAACTGACATTTCATCATTGTTTTGGCTGGGAAATGACATCTTTAAAGAGTTGTGCAAGTGCATCTCTCGGATTCATACCTGTTCTCTCAGGGAGAGAGCGGGAGTATACATAGGCATACTCTCCTCA
Source organism: Hyalomma asiaticum (assembly GCA_013339685.2). Lineage (NCBI taxonomy): Eukaryota > Metazoa > Arthropoda > Arachnida > Ixodida > Ixodidae > Hyalomma > Hyalomma asiaticum. The sequence continues at coordinate 281,877,875 of CM023481.1, read as the reverse complement.
TTGTGGAAACGAACGCATGCACGTAGTACATACAATGGTAGACGTTCTTGGTACGTCTGTAACAAAGAAAAAAGAGAAAACAGGTGTCGTATGCACCCTCCTTTAAGACGAACGTCGGACACGCGGAGTCGCTGCAGGTGTACTACTCTGGAGAAAGAAGAACATGCAGAGAAACAAACAACGGTGCGTTTCTCCACAAGACAAAGCCTGCCGAACCGGCAGGGGGTCGCTTAGATACGGCAGCAGGCAGACGCAATTGGCGAATAATAAAGGAAATAAAACGACGCACTAAGAAAACATATAAAGAATGACCCAAGCAATACAAGTACATGGGAAGAACATGCGGCCCCTTATGCAATGGCAGATGACTACAGATTAGAAACGAATAAAATGTCTAATCGCTTGGCATTATAGAAATATTTAAAAAGTGGGTTTAGGAGAAACGTGTCACAAATGATGCGGATTATAAGCACGCGTATACATCCTGACAAACCAGTTCACGCAGCACTTCACCGCATTACCATGTGTTAATACAACACGTATAAATGGTGCTGAACATTTTTTTTTACACTTATCATAGACGTGCACTCACCATGATAGATAGATAGATAGATAGATAGATAGATAGATAGATAGATAGATAGATAGATAGATAGATAGATAGATAGATAGATAGATAGATAGATAGATAGATAGATAGATAGATAAACCTCATTAACAGTCGAGAAGAGAACGGCTGCGTTTTAACTCAGCCGATTCACGGGCCGCTCCCGCAGGCAGGCCTAGCCTACCAGCCTCGTCGTTGGCCTTCTGGACAGCCCTTAGTTGTAAGGAGTGGCCAATGATCCCGAGTGCCAAATAAATGTCTTCCCTGCTGAGTTCCGTTGTCTTGTCTTCCTTAATTGGGTAAGTGAGAGCAGTTCCGCAACACATTAATAATAACAACAGCCACATTTAGTTTAGCAGGCGCACCGCCGCGGTGGTCTAGTGGTTATGGCACTCGGCTGCAGATCCGAAGGTCGCGGGGTCGAATCCCGGCCGCGGCTGCTGCATTTCGATGGAGGCGAAATGTTGAGGCCCGTGTGTTGTGCGATGTCAGTGCACGTTAAAGAGCCCCAGGTGGTCGAAATTTCCGGAGACCTCCACTACGGCGTCTCTCATAATCAGAGCTGGTTTTGGGACGTTAAACCCCACATAACAACAGTTTAGCAGGCCTAGCGTAATAGCGGAGTTATCGGAATTGTGGGATGGAAATGCGCATGTGCAGTACCGTAAACGGCCAATACGCTTAGCGTGCCCACGATATTTCGCAGATTTAACGTACGTTACCGTGTCCGCATGTGTATCGTAGTTTACGGAAAAAATGGCGGCGGTTTCGGACGCCCTCTTCGAACTGAATTTGGTGATGCGACGGTATATATAATTCGCTTCGTTCGCAGCAAATGACTCTGTAAAATGGCTTCGCTTGGCTTCAGTACGCTTCGTGTGTGTGGAATCCATACAAAGTGCGTGACGTGAATAAAATTGAATCTGTCCAAAGGAAAACTGTTCGATTCATTTTTCATCGCTATGACCATGACTTTTCGCCCTCATCTGCAATGAAATCTTTGAAGTTATCTCCATTGAGCACAAGGCGTGAAATCGACTCTTTGAAAGTTTTGCACTCTTTTGTTCACTCGTCATGCCGGCTATCTAATGATAATTACATCGGTATGCTAATGCTCTGCCAACTAGACGTGATCACAATCTTATCATAAGGCTATTTTTCGCACGTACTAATGTGTTGAAATACAGTTTTTTTCCTAGAAATGTTTGCTGGAAAGGTCTACCTGGTTCGGTTCGTCAAATGCGTATGTCAGATTTTCTGGAGGCACTTGAATGACCTTAATGTCCTATCTCTTTCATATTTCTTGCGCCCGGTTGTGCTTAGGATGTGACGATATTCGTTTTCTTGAAGAAGTTGTTGTGATGCTACTGTTACTCGTTCCTATTCTATTTCTGTACCCCACTCCTGCAACAGCCCTGCATTGGGCTGCAGTATATGAAAATAAATAAATAAATAAAATAAATAAATAATGCAGCCGAGTTTTCGACATCGCTTCTCATTTTGAACGTTGCTAGGTCTAGCGAGAGAACATCTGCTTACATTTTCGCAACATGTCAAATTATGCTCTTGGAGCTTGGTTCATATATATTTATTTATCTTTATTGTCGAAAAGTTAGAATGTTGCTGCACGCGGGAGTGTAAGTTAACCTTTTAAGTCCCACTTCTTTTCACTCTTTTAACGAATGTATCCTTCGCTAGGGGGCACCATATTCACAACTGCCGGGCCGTAAACGCTATTCCGCTAAACTAAAGCTCGTTTCCCCAACGAATGTTTGCGGTACGGTAACGCTATTCCCTTAACCCCAGATATCACGCTAACGCGCTAAACTAAATATGTCTAATAATAAATGTGATCCGCTTATGGAAATAACGCTATTTTCTACGGCCCTTGTAGGGAGCACAATTCAGCGTCCGTAGGGTCAGGGAAAGGTACTGAAGTAGTGGAAAGGAGAGGAACGCCGTAGGGAAGTGCTCCGGAAACTTTGAGCACGGGGGTTGCTTCAAGTGCACGCATATAGCACAGTACAAGGGCATGTAGCGTTTCGCCTCTCTATAGAAACGCGGCCACCGCTGCCGGTAGCCAACCCGCGTCTGTCGAGTCAGCAGTCAAGCGCCAATACGTACTAATTTAATATGTACGGTGCAGTTTGAATTTAGTTGAGTACCGACAGATGTTTTCCTCTCACCATCTGGGAGTAGATGTGAGTACCTCTAAATATGTGTTTAGTGAAGAAATTAAGATAGCTAAGTGAACTGAAGCAAGCTCTCGTATATATATATATATATATATATATATATATATATATATATATATATATATATATATGCTTCAGTTCACTTAGCTAGGTTGAACCGCAAGGACCTCGGACCTCGGACAAAGAAAAGATTGCTTATTGATTTGACACAGGGTCACTATTAACAATGGATGCGGTAACTATAACGTTATAACGTTATTTGCTATTATTCTCCTCACGAAACAAGGCAAGAAGCCGTAATTCATTACCCTAGTGCGTCGCCCCCCTTTTCTTATCAAAGCTGACTACTGAACACAGTATTTGTTTTCGAAGAGTATATATATGCGTGAGAAAAACAAATAAACGAAGAAACAAACAAATAGAAACTAAGAACCTGCATATACTGAGAAAATTATCTGTGGCACGTTCACCCGTGAAGTTGTTTCGATGCACGGTATACACTATCACGACTGACGGTCGCATATGCTTGATATGTTCATAGTTGACTAGCCCCGCCACGATGGTCTAGTGGTCATGGCACTCGGCTGCTTATCCAAAAGCCATGGCGGCTGCATTTCGATGGAGGCGAAGTGTTGAGGCCCGTGGGCTGCGCGATATCAGTGCATGTTAAAGAACCCCGGGTGTTCGAAATTTCCGGAGACCTCCACTACGGCGTTTCTCACAATCAGAGCTGGTTTTGGGACGTAAGCCGCACAAAATCAATCCTGAAATAGTTCAGTTGGACTGAAACAATTATGAGGTTATAGTATACACATGTCATTTTTGTACACATTGTGCAAGAACCGTGATAGTAGACACGTGTTCATGTACAGTATATATTCGTCTTTGTACAGTATATTCGTCGCAGTATATTCGTCTTCGTACAGTTGCAGTGCATCCAATACATGCGCAATTGCAGTATACATCAGGTTTTGGAAGGCGAGAATCCCATAGCACAAAATAATATCATTCCGCAACATTCATGGTACTTTTGACAGGGTACCGACTTTGAAATATGTTCTCGATTTAATTCTGAGCTTCTGCCTGTGTGTTAATTGCCCTAGGACAGCGGGAAATTCGCTGATACAGAACAACTAGAACAGGGACAGGTTTCCTAACACATTTACATCGCATACAGCATGTGCGCGTCGGTATATTACAGCAGCTATCACCGCCTTGGTGACAGCTACATTAAACATTCCATAATATACGAAAGTATACCATGTGCGCACACTTTCTCCCTTTATTCATTTCGTTTTTTTTTTCAACGTTTGCGTTGCATCTTATAAGTACTCGCATAAATCTTTTAGGTAGCGCGTGTATGACCGTTCAATTCAACAGAGATTCTGCAGCTCAGTACAAGGATTGCCAGCGCAAGCTGGTGCTTACTTATTGACCAAGATATTCCTGGGAGACACACGAAGTCGATGCGCCCCTCCGAGCCCCGTATCTTACAAAAGCGTTCACAACATTCCTCCCACGCCATTCGCGAGCAGCAAGTAATTCTCTCGCGTTCCGCTTGCGCTTTTCCTTTCTCTTCTCATCTCCCAGCAATGACTGCCGTGCGCCGAGACGCGACGAGTTTGTCAAGATAACTCCGAACACGAACTGACGGCACTGCTGGAGTCCCGACTCGTTCGTCGAGCATTCACCGCGTTCTTTAAACGTGGCACTGCGTCACTCCCTTGCTTTCTTTTTTGCTCGGTTTCTCGCTCGCTGTCGAATTGTTTTGCGTGCTCCTTTATCTCCCGGAGAGGCCACTTGGTTTGATCACCTGCTAGATGCAATCTGGATCGCAAGCAATCACCTTAATGGAGACCTCCCCATCTCCAGCCATCCTCTTGCGAGGATGCACCCTTTTGTTTGCGCTGCTTTCGCCCAGAACTCCTCCGGAGGGCGTTAATGGTAATGGCGCTCCGTGAGAGCCGCATCCTCGGCCTGTGTTGCCAGACTGCAATTCCTATCGTCTCCGACAGACGAAGAGAAGCGCGCCGCCGACTCTTCTGCGGACAGGCGAGACGGCGGCGCGAAGCCTATCTCCACAAACACACACGTGCGCAAGATGAACAGAGAGAACAGTTCGACCGCTCCTAAACAGACTGTCGTGGTCAGGCTTGCAACTGATTGACTTAACTATGCAGCCTCCTTTTCCCAAAAACTCAGGTGGCATTTCGACTTCACAGCTGCATATAACGTCGTCGATATACGATAGAAACTACACTTAAAGCGCCATGAGGGGACTGCGCGAACTTGCGATGGGCAGACCTAATGGGCAGATCGACAACTGTGCTATGGTCGGATTTAATGCATAGTCACAACGTAACAAAAGAGGACACTTCCACAGGCCCTTGCGACTGACATGGTTTTGCGCGCCTGTGCGGGAAATCTTCACAGCCTCTGAAAATGCCATCGGATAAGCGCCAACCTTTGAAGCCATGATCTAGCGATTTGGTAAATTGCTAGACCTCCGAAATTACTCCCACGCTATACGGCATGTTACGAATTCTAAATAGGGCAAAAAACAAACTGACGCGCAAAGACATTGAAGAGTACGAAAGAGGCACAATGAAAGATAAATGCGTTCCTTCTTTGACCCTGTCAGACAAATAAAAAGCGTTTTCAGGCTCGTAGCCTTGATATAGCCTGGTATCTCCTGTCAGTGATGACTTGTACGGATTCTGCTCTGTAGCTTTGTGTTGTTTCCTTGGTTTTGTTATTGATGCAGTGACACTGAATGAATAGCACGTGTGATTGCTAATAAAAATCTTTTAGTTGAAAGTTACCGCTGTGTCCGTGTCTACTCTTTAGTCCCTGTCTTGTTGCGCTGCTCTGCGTTATAGTCCCGTAGGCTGCATTTGCACTTCAGTTTTTTTTAATGCGGTTTTTGTGCATGCATGCATGAACGGAGTGGTCTTGCGTAAGCGCTGGTGCCATTATTTACATCTTTCGTCGGCGAGCGCATGAAACAAACATGGCAAATATCTAGAGGCGAAACGTTTCTGTGAGATGTTAGCTTCAAAGGCGTGTGCTGGTTTTCACGCCTTCCGACTTAATTACGGCGCACACTGACAGACGAAGCGGGAGGCTTCTTCCGTGTCCCCTAATTAGATTGCGACGGCATGACCGAAGACAAGTACGAATATCTATAGGTTTGCCAGCATCTTCTTGAACATGTCGATATTCAGCACGACTCCTATATACGAAGTAGATAAGTGCAGTTTCCGAAAGAAGGTCTAGAAAAAACAAAAACAAGAAATAGCACACGATAACCTTTCTTTTCAGTATACATAAGAAAACGCACGTGACTGCTCCAGCTCAGGAGTTGTAGATAGACAGGCCAAAAGAACAGACATGTTATCACGTAATCTGGCATAGAAGTGCTGCTACATGTTCAGTGATGTAAAGCGCCAGCGTATCACTCGCAAAAGCACCCTCAGCAATTTGCGAACATCGCAAATGAGGCTGGTGAACATTAACCTGACGAGCATGCGCAGCAGCAACTCCTTTCACTCAAACGCAATAAACTCAAGACTGTCGTGCAACCAAACAAGTTGCAAGGCTTAGGCGCGCACGGCAGGGTGCGCCATTCAGCATTCGCAATAGCGATTCTCGCGTGTGCGCAGGTTTCAAGTAACATTAACAATAAATAAACGCTCTGCGCTATGCGCAAAGAGCTCATGTTAGCATCAATGGCTCTTCGTTATAGCTCGCGTCGGGGCAGCGGTCGTACTACCTGGCACTTGCCGGGCAACCTGACACTGTCAAATGTAGAGAGAGAAACCAAGGTACAAAAGAGTACAGAACCAAACTGAGCCTTACCGTGAAGTTGTGGCAGCGTAGCTCGGGGAGAACCTTCGACATTCACAATGCTGGTCTTGACAAGTGAAGAAGCACGAAGCAACTGCGCAGCTGGCCCGCCTGATGGGGCTGATAAGAGTAGACAGGCGCCCTTTTCAATAAATGGTAACCACGAACGGATTGACGGGTGCGGAACCGTCCAATCGCATAACGACGAATAGATATATGTAGTATACCAGAAGAGGTAACAGAAAAATAGTGCGCGCTGCTCCTTTGAGACAGGGCGTCGTGCCTTCTGGCGGGTGCATGCAGTGAAGCTGCGTAACTCAGCCACTCTCAGACCGGAGTGTCCGCTCTTACATTTTGCATCATACTCTATGGTATAGTTGTTGTTGGTGCGAAATGCCCAAGAATAATAACTGATGAGGTTTTACGGGCCCAAAACACGATGGGATTGTGAGGCACGCTTGTAGTTGAGTGCTCCTGAGTGATTTTGACCACCTGTGGTTCTTCAACATGCGCTGAACTCTAAACACACGGTTGTTTTTTCAAGCGAAGCTTGTTGCGAGTTATATTTCGCAGGCGGCATTGATGCATATGCAGAAAAACCCCTCTCAAGCTGAAGTGGCTCGTGCCACGGCCAGCGGACAGAAACGCAACCGCGGTGGTAGAGTCCCGCGGTTGCGTTCCTGCAACCGCGGTTGAATGAGTGCATGAAAGAAAGAAAGAAAGAAAGAAAGAAAGAAAGAAAGAAAGAAAGAAAGAAAGAAAGAAAGAAAGAAAGAAAGAAAGAGAAAGAAAGAAAGAAATTTCTCGGTACTAACGTTTGAATACGGAATCCCATTCTCCGAAGGAGGTTGTCTTAGCCACTATATACTATACACAGGCCCATTCTTTCGAGATATGATTATGCATATTTGATCCAATGCATGCCCTGTATTTTTCTACCAAAGAAACTAAGTAAGAAAAGTAGTATAGTAAGGCACGCACACGCCATGCTTCGCTTGTCCCCATTTTCCCAAAAGCTCCTGATTTTTTGTATTTCGCCCCCACCGAAATGCGGCAACCGTGGCCGGGAACCGGACCCACGTCATTGAACTTAGCAGCCGAACACCTTAGCCGCTAAGCTACCACGGTGAGTGAGGGGTGCTGAATACAAGGACGCGTTTACGGAGTAAGAAAGTTCATACGAAGCTCTGCAGAAGTGATCTTGGCGGTCGACCGGTCATGCTGATCAGTTGCGTAAAGCTGCAGGAGACTATCGTTGCACGTTCAGACACCTGGCTTCTAAAGCCGCTTCTCTAAATACTGACGTATACAGTCGAACCCTGATATATCGAACTCGCCAGAAAACGTTTATAAGTTCGATATATGGCATAATTCGATATAGGCTCGCTATAGGATTTGTTGACGTAAAGGCACCATATTACTAAAAGGGCTTTATTAATATAATGGCTGAGTTCCGTGCCATATTTTCGCATGAAATAGTCCTGGATGTTCTTCTGTTTCAGCCTTACTTCTGTCTGAACCACTTTTTCTAGGGTGGTACCGGCACTTTTCTCCGCCATCGCGAGGGAAAGCCAACTCACGGGCACTTTTGAGGCATGTGGAGTTTGATATATCGGTTGTCGTTGCTATTTTCGTTCGATGTAACCGCAACTTTTGCTATATGTTCTCAATGTAAACTTACCGTGTTTAGAAATTGTTCGATATACGGGATAATTTGATATAAACGGGTTCGATATAGTCGGGCTCGACTGTAGTAACATATAACCACGTCCTAACATATAACCACAGCATAACCACTTCCTGAAGTATATGACGTCCACGTAATCTCTGCGCCAACAGTGGAATAAAGAATTGGAACGAAGAGAGAGAGAGAGAGAGAGAGGAAAGAAGGGAGGGGGCCTCCATGATCCACTTATTCGCGACGTAATGCAATCATTCTGGTTGACCTGGCGTGCACTTGGAAGACAATGACAGAGAAACTCACACAAATACGCGTGCGAGAGCGCCATATCAACAGATGGATTTTGGAAATTAGAAACTGCTCGCATATTCATAATCGTAAAGATGCAGGTCACATTTTGCTATTGAGTGTAAGAAACACATTTTACCCCGCAGTATACAGCAACAAAACTTTCACGGTTGAAATAACTGACACAACTGACACAGCTCAATAAGTGACATGCACATGCAGTTAGAATATTCGATGATTAGTAATTTTACCTCCATAATAATTTCCTGCATGAGCTTCTCTTTATGGCAGCCGATTATGCGGCCCTCTGAGAAATATCGAGATGCACACGATGTCGTTACAGCGAGTGGACTGTATACAGTCATTCGTGGCCCTTGCAGTATCTCGCCCCTATCGATCTCTAAGGTATACCTTACGTGCAAAGGAAACGGGCCGAAGCCAGTCGCAAAGCCACAAGCTTGTGTCTTACGCGCCCAACAGGGCGAGAAAAATAATAATAATAAAGACGTACGAACAAAGAAGCAGAAAAAAAAAAGAGGGAGCGACTATACGTTGTGGCACTCATTTTCTGCGCGACTATGGATGCGCACGCGACGGCGTAATGTCATACGGTATACGAAGGATTGCGCGCTGAGGAGTTCGCCTCGCGGGCCTCAGTGCGGCAGGGAGGACATTAACGTGACACCCCGAGTAAACAAAGCTGGGCCAGCGCGGACGGACACCCACCGCGAAGAGTGCTACAACAACGCGGAACGATGTGTTCGGCGCCGCCGATATGCGGCCGGCCGCATTACCATATTCGTGACGAGAGCTCCGTGACAATGACGGATGGCCCACGAGCGTGAAATTTGCCCGAGTAATTCTTGGCGATAGCCGGCGCGCGAAGTGTTCGCGGCACGGCCGGTCAGCCGGGGGATCCATGCGATGCGCAATGGTGTGTGAACGGCTGCCACGCACAGCGGCGGCACGTGTGCGCGTCGCCATTGGACGCTGGCGGCGTCCCAGCGAACGGCATTCTTGTAACAACAACCCTTGAGTGGCCTGCGCGAGGCAGCAGCAGACGCGGAGAGCAGGAAAATGATCGCTCATCGCCGAGAATCGGCGCAGCACGCGAGAACGTCGTTGCCGCCGACGTCGCTCCGGGGTTCCCGGCGCCGAGCCGCGGCGGCGAAGCCATCGCCGGCGCACGAGAATAATGATGATCAAGTGGCGCACGGCTGCTCCAGTGCGCGAGCTGCAGTTTAGCGTGATGCGGTCGTGACGGCGATACGTGTGTGCTTGGGCATGACGGTGGCAATCGGGCACACGACGACCGTCTTCCGCATACAGACGGTGCATAACGAATGGGCCTGCCTCGATCGGTTATGTCGGCTGTGTGTGTGTGCATGGGTTGCGTGCGGCAGGCATCGGCCGATCACTCGCATCGAGAATTACGCCTTTTTCGGCCAAAGAAAATGCTCTCTCGCGGCGAATATGCGCGACTGCCCATTTCCAATTACCGGAGGCAGTCGTTCCTTAACGTCCAGCCTCTGACGTATATACACACGTGTTGTACTACACTTGTCGATGCTGTTGCTCAGGGGCAACACCGCGTGTGCGATGAAAGACGGATGTGGCACAGACGAGTCACGCCGTTCCTAGTGAGTGCTGACAACTGCAGCAGGTGCTCCAGGCATCAAGATTATACGTGCCTCGTTATGTAGCCGGATCGTTATTCCGTCGTATCTTCGAAGCGCGCTTATAGGCAACGGGGTTGGGGGTCATTGAAGTAGCGACATGATATCGTTGCGAGGGCTAGCAGGATGTAGGAGCTATAGTTCTGCATTCCCTTCATAGAATGCGCCATGTTTATACATTCAATCTTATTCGTTTTAATTGCTTATTTATTGTGCCAATTTGTAACAGATGTCACCAGCAAAACGTACACTTGAACCCATCTCAAGAAGTGAGTTGATGTAAACCTAGATTGCAAAAGATGCACAGAGCGACAGAGACCCTGTTTGCCTGTTATAATCGTTATTCCGCTTTGCGGAATCCGACAGAACTCATTTCCCAAAGACGAGGAAGATTTCTGTGATTTGCAAAAATCGGCGCGACAAGGACCGCAAAGCCGGTCCAACTACAACCAATACTCCCCGGAGAATACAGACTACTTCAACTCTGCCATGTTTATGTTATGATAATTAGCCAAAGAACACTGATAATTAGTTTTTTTCTTTTCATTTCGAAATAGAACGGACGTGCTTGGTTCGGTCTGAGCTCACGTAATGTTGCGGTCGCTTCAGTTCGCATTCACGTGTTCAGCGAATTAGGGTTAGCATAAACTAAACAGCTTTCCTGAAGCAGCAGATGGCTGTATGAGTGAGAAAAGAAAATCAATGTCATAAGCAGCTCACATTACCATTAAGATGTCGTAAGGGATGCTGAAGGCTGCAGGAATTTGTGCCAGTTATTTGCACGTTCTCATATAGATATGTCCAAACAGCACTGTCTTTTTTTCTTGTTCTTTTTTTGTCTCAAAGCTTATAAAAGATGTCTACATGATTTATGGTACTTAAAAAGCACCAAATGATCAAAATATGTAACCAATATTATTTCGGCTCAAATTCTTGATTGTGCGACTTTAAATGGTCACTGCATCGTTAGCCACTACGCATATGTATATGCGACCAGAGTCATAACAAATCTACTTATAAGTAACTGCTTTAATACGATCACCAGTATCTTATTTCATGCCCCCTGCAGGGTGAATGCCCTGCCAGTGACTTACAATTTACCGTATCCATCCCATTTCATGCCTGCATGTTTCTTAATTTCACCACCTGAACATACCTATAGACACGTGCTAAAATGGGTCCGGGCACGTCACGTAATGCGCGCGACAGATAAGCTATGGTCATTCAGAGCGAGTGAATAGATACCAAGAGATATGAAACACAGCTAATTATGTTAACAGAATATCATTTAATATACGTATTGTCGACGGTAGACAAGCGAGCGAGGTTGCTGAAGTATCGGAAGTCGTTGCTTTTATGCCAGAAGCCCACTCACCAATCCTTAATTTATTTGGTGCTGTTTCAACGTTACTCACATAATGAGCATATGCGATATGGATTCCGAAATAACGTTGCACGGGAGCTTCATTTTGCGCGCTACATGGCATTAGCACCCTGTTTCACTATTATCCCTCGATTCAACATTTCTAATTTCACTGTGAGAGTCCCTCCGTTAGATCTGTTTCACTGGTCGTCTTTCCGCTCCTCGATAAATGCAAGAGTAGAGTCGACACATGTTTCTTGTTTTGATTAGATAATTTAGTCTGTTACGGCCGCACTTCAGTATGGCCGCGAACGTGTCATGGCAAGCTGACATCCTTCTCTGGTCGTAGGTATCGTTGCTCTTTCCTTAATAAGCTGACCATAACTACCACATATTAAGAGAAAAGAAAAGCATACCCGTTAACCCGCGAACGCCTAGTGCTCTATGCAATAAATGTACACGTGAGCTCCCGGATCACAGGTATATATAGTGTTCATGTGACGTCACATCCGCCGCTCTCGCCATTCATGGTCGCCATTGCTGGGTACGTCCCTGAGTACTTAGCGGCAGTTCACGTGCTGTAGCCAACCAGGCATGCCGGTGGCGAATGCCGGAAGTGACGAAGCAGGGCTCGGTAACGCGCGTGCACACTGTATCTGTGAAACGCGATGGCTTAAGCTGTGATGTCCATATACCTCAGCAATATCACTGACTTAATGTGTTTTGTTTTTCCATGTGCTGTGGGCCACACGGGATGGTGCAACGCAAAAGGAAATTAAAAAAAAAGGACAAATAGGAAAACTACAGCTGAGCCCCAAGCACGGTGACAGCGCGGACAGGAAAAAAAAGAAAAAAATACAGGAGGAATCGGCTTCAGCGGCTGGCGTATATAGGACCGGGAGGAGGACGTAGGAGGAAGACAAAGGAGGTTAAGAGCGCGGACCGTGGGGGAGGGCTGGTGCGCCAAATCCTGGCATCGGTGCTCGGGGAACGTGTCGACAGGAACGGATCACCGGGTGAACGGAACGGGCGCCCAGTACCCCCATCCCCACACGTAAGCACACACACACACACACACGCACAACCCCAGCGCCGAAACCGAGTCGTCCGAGCGACACGCGCGACACCTATCATAGCCTCGCACCCGGACGTCCCTAGGGAGAGAGCCCTGGAATTGAGGGGCATTTCTCTCGCTGTCGCGGCTGGCTATTCTTTCTCCCACACGACGGGAGGACCAACTGGGCCGCGGGGATGGCACCGTCGTCCGACGCCTCGCGTGTGCCCGGCGTCCGGCGAGCGCGAGCCTCGGCCCGGGAGCTTCACAATTCGTCCTGCCACTCCCAAGACGACCCGAGTCCCAGCCGCGGTCTCCGCCAGAGGGGGAGATTGCATTTAGAGAGGCGACCAACCGTCGGTCTCCGCACGCTCCCCAGGGACTGCGAGCTGCAGTTATATATACGCTCCTAGCCTGCAGCCGTGAGCGTGCTCGGCGCGGCGTTTTTGTCTCTCCACGAGCACGTCTTTGTTTACTTTCGTTTTCCTCTTAGTTTATCTGTTTCTCTCGCCGACTCGCAGCAAAGGCGATAGACGTCCTTTTCCCCCTGAAAGAGTTGGAGGAGCAGTTCCCAAGAGATGGACTGTGCGGAGAGGGCCTGCCTGAAATGAAATGAGAGGTTATTAAGGGATTTCTACACCGCTTTTCCGCGACCAAAGCATAAAAGGAGTGGCATAGATGTATAAAGATGTATATAGTTTCTTTTAAGCGTACTGACACGTTGTTGGACAAGCTGTAGCGTATTGCTGACAAAGCGTGGCCAACATAGGGCCGGCTCGCCTGTCCGTCGAGAAAGAAAGCAACAAAGCTTGGACCGAAAGACGTCTGCCTGCAGGGATCGCAGAAGAGCGATAGGCTAGAGGGAAAGCGCGGCGAAAGTGTATGGCGTCTGAACGAAAAGAAATATAAGCGAGACAAAAAGGGCCACTCGGAGGTTTCATCCTATTTCCTTCGCTTCAGAATCGCCGCCAGGCTTAGTTTAATAGGCCATCTTCGCACTTGTAGCTGAACGAGAGCCAAGTCGAGTACGTAGCCGCGCAAGTACCGAGTCTCGTTAATTACTTGACTGGAATGATTAAAAAAAATGGAGGAGCTGGCGTTCTTGTCCTGCCATGGATGAAGAAAGAGAAAGAACGCGTGTAGGGAGTTGTAATCTAACCCGGTCGTCACTTGAAAGAGGCGTCTTTAGATATCCTGACATAGGTCACCTGATGCAGCGAGATAAGCTCTCCATAAGCATTCTATTGTGACAGTGTGCCATCATATCCTCCGGATTGTTCATTTATGTTTACGGGTGGCTGCTTTTATCTGAAGCTGACAAACCCTTTCTGCTTGACATTAAGCCCACCGCGGTTGTCTAGTGCTTATTGTGCTTTCTCGTATGCTGACCCGAAAGACGTGGATTCAATCCTGGGTGCGGGGGTCTCATTTTCTATGACGGTAAAAATGTTACAGAGGCCCGTGTGTCGTGCGTTATAAATACACGTTAAAGAACTCCACGTCGTCAAAATTTCCGGTACCCTCCACCATACGGCATGCCTTATGATCATATCGTGGTTTTGGTACGTAAAACGTCATCAAATTAACAATCAACTATGTTTGATGGCAAAGCAACTCACTTTTTCTGTTAAAAAAAATGCCTAAAATAGGGCAGTAAAACGGAGGTTTTGACTCCGTTGAACACATTTCCTCGTCACTTCGACGTTTTAGCTGGCATTAAAGCACGTAGTATTACTACATAGTCCACCGGTGAAATTAATTCTCGTGGTCGTACCCCTCATTGCCGACGCACGTGGGTACAGCTGGAAATGAAGAGTGTGATCGCTTTGCTTCTACTTGTGTCCTCATCGAGAGTAACTGCCCATGTATCTCCTGCATGTGTTTGACAATTAACGCTCATCCTCTGATGCGGCCACACTTCCTAAAGAAGCAACCGGACCAGCGCGTTGCAAGCAAATCATTCCCTCTCCGTGTTCGTTGTGAACACGGAGAGAGGTGTTAACTACATAGTTTATTTGTTTATATTTTCATTTGGTGCGCAATTTTCACTTTCGATATATTGTCACTTCTGAAACATGGAAATCAAGTACAAGTTGAAGTTAAATTGCATTTCTGTCTAAAAATGTTTATACATCACTGTGCACGCGTTATATACACCTCGACACATACGCCTTTCTCACATTGGCAAGTGGCGTTGTGTGAAGGTGATTTTCAGTGGCGAAGCAGGAAGCACTTCCATCGCACTCCATATAGAGGTTAATTTTCGCCATTTAGTTCGTCCCTTCATACCGAGACCACTTCAGTGCTGGCAATGTACGAAAATTGGACGATGTGAGCATTGTGGGCCGAACTGTCGATGACGTGCCTCCGCTGCTGCCGCTCATACAACCGACCAGTGCAGTGCTACACTCTTAATCTGGATCCACATAAGATCCACTTAGAATCTGGAACTTTTTGCAAAGAAGTTCCAGTTATATATTTGGAACAACATTCCACATACTTTAAAAAGTAGATGGAACAGTTCACCACTAATTTTTACTTATTAATTTTGTGGATCATAGTTTCACATAAGAGTATATGGAACAATGTTTGAAATAAAAGGGTCGTTTCAGTTACTGAAAGTTTGAGGCACGTCCCAAAATCACCATTGGTTATGAGAGACGCCGTAGTGGAGGGCTCCGGAAATTTCGACCACCTGGGGTTCTTTAACGTGCGCGGACATCGCAGTGTACACGGGCCCCAACAATTCGCCTCCATTGAAATGTAGCCGCCGCGGCCGGGATTCGATCCCGCGACCCTCGCATCAGCAGCCGAGTACCATAGCCACTAGGCCACCGTGGCGGGCATATAGATACATTCTGCCTAATACATACAATGTACGTAATACCAAGGTTAACGTATATTATAAAGATATTAGCACACCGCTTAACACGTTAATTTCTACTAAAGTTATTTCGCGCTGCTGGCCGTGAGCGCGCGCAGTAACCGTACATAATTTTTGAAGAAAGGTTTTCGGCGTTGCTGTTTGCGATAAGCGCATGTGTTAAAGGGAAAATTAGCATCCACCCGTTTTGTAGCACAAGGCTACAATGAAATCCATAATGAAAGCTTCATTTCTACGCTGGTTCATTTGTTGCGTTTCCATGACTACAGCAAGCCTGGTCATTACCCCCCCCCCCCCCCCCCGCCCAAAAAAAAGAACATATAATGCGACGCTCTTTGATATACACATGATAAATTACTCGCGTATAGCCAGGGAAATGCGTGGCACTGTTTATTAGAAAGTAATGCACCGGCACGTTTCAAAACAGGTTTTTTTTTTTTCCTCCTAAACGCCAGAACTGCAGAAAAGCAATAACGAGGGGGCAGCAGGAGAAGGAAGGGTCATTCGGTGATCTACAGTTACCATGAAGAAATCGATGTTTACACTGCGAATTTTTCCTGTATCAAAGTGCATAATTTAGAAAAATAGTATGATATCAGTATTAACACACAGAGTTTACCGCAGATACAGCGAAGTATTTTAGGTTCTCTAAGTTTAATTTCGTTCCCCACTCCTGAATCGGTATAGAGCCGAACTGATATCTTTGTTTGCTTGTGGAATTCAAAGAGCCGCCACGAGCAGAAAAATGCAACCACACTTGCATGCGTATAAGCATGCTCCAATGTCGCAACGTGACCCAAGCGTCCATTATAACTGAAGGCTGTAGTCATTGACTTATTGCTTAAGCGTTGAAAACTGTACGTACTAGAGCACAGTGAGTAAATGGCTGAACGTTGAACCAAAGCGCTTGTTTCTATGGCGCTACTTGTTAGTCAAATGCACAACACGTGATAGCCTCAACAAGTATTTCGCAACCGAGGTGTCCAGAAAAGCGCGATGTCCACCGGAAAATCTTGAGCCCAGGTAGTTATGGGCTTCGTTCATATAGCAGAGGGGGCAACAAAAGACGCCGGACATTCTAGAATTCAAGTTATTGATGATTTTAGACGCACTGAAGTAAAGTGGAGAGACGAGCTAGCTGGTGAACATTCGTCATTGAAACGTAAGCGCAAATTGAGACGAGCACAAGAGAGGGCAACGCTTTGGTGTAATGCGCGTCTGAAATTAGTGACAACAAGACCAGGTTCACAAAGGCCGTTTGAGCGCCGCAGACAACCTGACAAGAGGTTCCTGCAAGTTCTGTTTTTCGCTAAGATATATCGTTTGCTCGCGTCGTTTAATCTTTCTACGGCGTTGTTGAACAGGGAATTTTTTTTAATGTAAAATGACATCACTAAAAATCCTGCTTAGTAGTTTATAAATGTCAAATGCTGTAAGATAGCTTCACAGATGCAGCCTAAGTTTCTGCGATTTTATATGCCATGTGTGTATGGGTCAAGGGCATCTTCGCCCAAAGAGCTCCAAATTTAAACGTGGTGCAATGCACACTTCACTGCAGCGCATCAGTTATGTGGAACAAGACACAAGCAAAAAATATACAAGCGCACTGTCTAGAAATTTTGCTGGAACCTAAGTGGAACAATAACTCGATCATACAACACCACCTCCCCCCTTTACTGAGTTGCAGATAAGAACGATAAACATAAAGAAAACAGAACGAACGTTCCACATAAGATCCACTTATATGTCTCGTTCCACTTATTAGCAGTTCGGATCCAGATAAAAATATGTGGATCACATTTTTAACTGGAACTTATATGGAACCAGATTAAGAGTGATGATTTTAGACGCACTGAAGTAAAGTGGAGAGACGAGCTAGCTGGTGAACATTCGTCATTGAAACGTAAGCGCAAATTGAGAGCCCATTTCCCCATTTCGAGCGCATTTCCCCATTTCGAGCCCATTTCCCCATTTCGAGCGCCACGACAAATCATACACAACTCAAACTCAGCAAGTGACTTTCTCTGACCCGAGTGACAAATTTAGGGCACCGCACAGGACCAACAGCGGGAGGCGCCGCCACCAGGCCGCCCAAGATGTCGCCGAACCCCAACTGCTTTGGACCTCATCATGCCTTTCCGAAGGAGTCACCTGAGAATCGAGAAGGTGAGACCATTCGTCTCACCGAGATGCAGCCAACAAGGTTAGAAAACAGCACCGTCGATGCTTCCATAGACGACGTTCTTCAAAGGTCCTTTCTACAATGTCGACTATACGCTTGCCCGAACCGTCTTCCCCCCCCCCCCCCCCCTTTTTTTTTTGCCTCCCAGGCCGAGCAGACTCCACATAAGTGACAAAGAAAGCAAGGACAAGGAGACTCCAGAGAGCGTGATTGCCGACTCGGCGAATGCACTCCCAGAGTGCCACTTATCCGCTGAGTTCAAAGACACTGCAGCGCATAACTTCGTACTGATTCCAAACAAATCTCTGGAGAAAGATATGCAGGTCGCCGTCATAATGCAATCTGATGAATACTATTTACGTGGCTTTAAGTACTATGACGACACCGTCAGCTCAGAGTGCGCTACAGCATACTGGATACCATGCGTCCAGTGCTTGCGTCACTTCAGTACCTACCATGAAACAATTCTGAACATCGACATCAAAGAACCTGCGAAATATCAGAGGACACCATTCCTGCTATTCCGACCTTACATTGCAATGTTTTTACAAATCATCTTGACCTACCAGCGTTAATTAGACTGTTGGCCACGAATTCCCTTAAAAACTGCTTCACGGTCTGACCAACTGTTATTGACGAACCGGTGAATTGCTGATGGACTATTTGACGAACGCTGCCCATTTCGAGCGCCACGACAAATCATACACAACTCAAACTCAGCAAGTGACTTTCTCTGACCCGAGTGACAAATTTAGGTGTGAATGTGTACCATCGGAGTGACATTCTTCATGTTCTCTACTTTCCTTCTTTTTATCCCCTATTCCCTTTCCCAGTTGCAGGGTAGCAAATCGGACGTATACGTATGATTAACCTCCCTGCCTTTCATTCCTTTTTTTCTCTCTCTCTCCGCCACAAAATAAATTTAATATCCGCATGTAAATTCGACGACTTCAAAAATAGTCATTCGGAAAAACTGACAGCGGCTCAAGATAACAAGGCTGCTATGATATTTTACATGGATGCGATCACATAGTTGGTACAGGAATATAGGGCGGCGAAGATGGAAGCCGCCATTGAGGAAGACCTGCTGCGCGGAAACAATTAGATGTTATAATGGATTCGTGGACGGAAGGAAGTGTGAACAGAGCAATATGGTCGTTCATTCGCTAAAACGAGGTGGTCTGTGTTGAATCTTCTATTGCTTGTTAAGAAATGTTTCCAGCGTAGCAACCCGCCTTACAATGGTAACTTTTCGCCGTATAGTAATATGAAACGCAGGACATTTTAAAGGGCTTGTGCATTTCGTGCGGGACGCTGGACAACAGCCCCCTATGCTGGACAGTCCCGCGAATCGCAGGGCGGTTCGTCACCCTACGTACAGCGGTTCTTCGTAACGTAGCGCAGGATTCCGTTAGCCGGCAATTTTTGACCCTTGGCAGAAGTACAAATACAAATTTTGAAAATTGTGAGCCATTCCACTCTTTGAAGGTGGATGACCAACGAAGCTGTTGAGCGCACGACACAGAAATGTCATGCCGGAGGCCAATTTGGTATGTGAAGGCCAAGCTGTGAACCTGCCCATAAACATTCAAACCACTGGGCCGCCGCGACACATCGACGACGACACCTACACGATCTCGTAGGTGTGCTCGCCAAGCACACCTACAAGATCGCGTACCCCACTTCGCGACATGCTTGGACGAATTCTTCTTCCTCTGTTTTCTTTATGAGTAGGCTCCAGTGCAACACACAATGTGCGAAAGCCAGCTTACAAAAACCAAAGTAACACCAATGCTCTAAGAGCTGGCTTCACTTTATTTATTTATTTATTTATTTATTTACACTAAGGGCACCAACGCATTACATGGGGGGGGGGGGGGGGGGGATAGTGTAACAGAACTTCTTAACATAAAAAAACTAAGCAAAACAGAATGAACATGGTATAGTGATACTTGTGTTGCAACAATATCAATATGAAAATATTCACTTATTAAAATAAAAACAATTCAAACGCCTCAAACATAATTTACAAATGCTTGAAGAAGAAATACATGCGCGGCCACAACCAAAAATACAACTAAAAACGGAGAACAATTCAAACAGCACAGCGAGAATTTCATATTGCACTGAATGAGTAATACGTCAAGAAGACAAAATAAAAAGGGAAGAAAATTTGACATGCACGAACTCAAGAGTTAAAAAAAAAACATTTCAGAGTATTTACGAATGCATTACGATTCGTAATACCTGCAACGCCAGCCGGAAGCTGATTCCAACAACGGATGGCAAGTAGTAGCGGGGAGTTAAAGAAAAGATTAGTACGGGCGAAGATGGGCTCCACTTTCAGCTGATGATCAAGTAGCGAGGATACACGATAGGCTGGTTTGATATGAAAGGCAGCACGTGATGATGGATTGTGATAAATCTTATGAAATAATTAGAGAAGTGTGACCACCCTACGTTTTTCTAAAAGAACTAGATTAAATTAAGATTTAAATTTTGTTATACTTGATGTTCGCAGGTGGTTTTTGGTGATAAATCGACCAGCTTTATTCTGCAGACAGACAGACAGACAGACAGACAGACAGACAGACAGACAGACAATGAACTTTAATGAATCCTGAGGAGCTACGTAAGGACTCCCTAGCGGGAGGCCGTTGTAATTTATTCTGTAGAGATTCCAATTTATGAATGAGGTAGGCCTGATGTGGGCTCCAGATTAGTGATGCTGAATACAAATGCATTGCTAGGACGGCATTTCTTCGGGGGAAATTTAAGCAGTTTGATATCAAAATATGACGGCCCTGCGAGTCTTTGTTTCTCTCTATCTTTTAAGATTTTATTACTTGTTCGCTGTTTCCCCGAGTGCGAAAGACGGCTCACAAAGTCCATGCTAACATCAGTTTTCTTATAGTCTTTTTCACTTCTAAACACAACTGCATTACCGGAAAGACATTTTTTCAGGGGCAGTACAAGCCGTTCTACAATAGTGAAATCTTACGGCCCTAGGGCCATTATTTCACTCCATTATATAACAGTTTTCTGTTTCTATGAGTGGGAAAGCCAGCTTACAAAGACTAAGCTAATACCTAGTCATGTGTCCGAGTGGTGACGTCATCACACGAACGTCGTAATGACTTAGCGGTGTCTCAACCAACGATGTGTGGTACGTCAAACTCTTCTATCACGAACATTTAGAAAACAAATTCTTGCCTAGTTTATTATTATTATTATTATTATTATTATTATTATTATTATTATTATTATTATTATTGACCGAATGCTTGAAGTTTGCTGCCCTTTGAACGATTTCTCAGCACCTTCGTATATAACACGAGCTTGTTTAGCCTCCATCCTGCCCTTACCGATGTGCCTGCTGTTATATTATCGTTAGTATCCAGCATGCTTTCAGAGACCTAAATTGAATACTGGCATCTATCTGACCACAATCAACTCCCCTAACAAAACGTCCTACGTTTCGGCGTTTGTCTTACTGATATCCCTGCAAAGATAGCACGCCGAACTCTTACGGCTCAAGACTGCGCTCGTTGCTTTTACCTCCTTGTGTGACAGTCACAGCGTGTACCTTTTTCATCATCATCATCATCATCAACATCATCATCATCATCATCATCCCATCTTATGTCCACTGCAGGACGAAGGCCTCTCCCAATGCTGTCCATACGTTCCTGTCCTGCGCGAGCTGATTCCATTTGATGCCTCCGAATTTCTTAATTTCGTTACCCCATCCTACTTTATGTCGTCCACGGCTACGCTTCGCCTCTCTTGGTATCCATTCCGTCGTTACACCTGCCCATCAGTTATGTAGCCATCTCATCACGTGGCCTACCCATGCCCACTTTTTTCTTCTTAATATTGATTATTATATCGGTTACCCCTGCGTGTTCTCTGAGCCACTAGGCTGTCTTCCTATCTCTTAATGCAACGCCTATCATTTTTCGTGTCGTCGGCTGCTGTGTGATTCTTAACTTCTACACGCGCTTCTATGTTATTCTCCAAATTTCTGCCCCGTACGTCAGTACTGGTAAAATTCAGTAGTTATCATCATCATCATCTTCATCATCAGCCCATCCTATGTCCACTGCAGGACGAAGGCCTCCCTCTCCCAACCCTCGCCATCCTTGCCTGTCCTGCGCGAGCTGATTCCATTTGAGATTTGACGCCCGCGAACTTCTTAATTTCGTACCCCCATCTTACTCTCTGCTGCCCCCTGCTGCGCTTACCCTCTCTTGGTATCCATTCCGTCGTTCTAACTGTCCATCGATTATCTAGCCTTCTCATCACATGGCCTGCCCATGTCCATTTTTAGGGGCGAAGCTCCTCTTAGTCTAACCTTGTCACTCGTCAGGCGTCAGTCGTAACCCGCGTGCCTCCCGGCACGCGCTCGCCCTCGGCGCGTGCCTCTCCCTCTCTCTCTCCCGGCGCTGCCTCCCGGCGCGTGCCTCTGCTGTCTTGTGTGAGAGAGAGAGAGACAGAGAGATAGCGAAAGGCGCGCGTTGGCTATGGAAACGCTCTTTCTTAGAGGAACGCTGTACCAGCTCGCAAAGAAGGAGAACGCGCCTTCACCCGCGAGAGACAACGTTGGCGCAGGCAGCGTCTCCTAGCGAGTTTTTTGTTTGAGAAATACCGACTGCTCGCGTTGGAGAAGCGTTCACCGGCAACCCATATATATGTATATATATATAGGCACTGGATCTTGACTTGCAATGAAATGCCGGTGGGAGATTTCACTTGTGCATAGTTGAACCATGAGGATTCGTAGCGTGCGCGTTAACTAAATTAATCCAGAACTCGGCACGATATACGATGAACCTCCCGAGCTTCGCCCACTCACCATCATTCACTCCGTCGATATGCTGTAATTTTTTTTCTTCTTAATATCGTTCATTATGTCTGCCACCCCTGTTTGTTCTCTGACCCACTCGGCTGTCTTCCTATCTCTTAGTGTAACGCCTATCATATTTCGTTCCATCGCCCGCTGCGCGGTTCTTAACTTCCTCTCTAGCTTCTTTGTAATTCTCCAGGTTTCTGACCCGTAAGTCAGTACTGGTAAGGTGCAGTAGCTATATAGTTTTCGCTTGAGTGATAGTGGTAGGTTTCCGTTCATGAGTTGTGAATGTCTCCCATATGCGCGCCATCCCATGTTTATTCTATGGTGGATTTCTTTTATATGGGTGGGTTCTCCTGTAAGTAGCTGTCCTAGGTACAGATAGTCTTCTACGACTTCTAATGTATGGTTTTCGATCGAGAATGGACGTTTTTTCGCCGTGCCACTTAGCATTATCTTTGTTTTCTGCATGTTCATCCTTAATCCTACCTTAACGCTTTCTCGGCTTAAGTCTTCAATCATCTTTTGCAGTTCGTCGCCATCATTGCTAAAGAGTCCTGTCGTCTGCAAATCGCAGGTTAATCAGACATTCGCCGTTAATCCTGAGCCCTGTCTCTTCCCAGTCTAACCTTTTGAAGATTTCTTCCAAACATGCAGTAAATAGCATTGGAGAAATTGTATCTCCTTGTCTGACACCTTTGTGTATTGGGATATTCCTGCTTTTCCTAAGGAGGAGTAGGGTGGCCGTAGAATCTTTATAGATGTTGGCTGTTGTGTTTACGTAGCTATCACATATTCCTTGACGACCGTAGTGCCTCCAGAACTGCGGGTATCTCTATCGAGTCGAAAGCCTTTTCGTAATCTATGAAAGCCATATAGAGGGATTGTATTCAGCGGACTTCTCGATCACTTGATTGATCGCATGCAGGTGGTCCATGGTAGAGTATCCTTTTCTGAACCCTGCTTGCTCTCTTAGTTGATTAAATTCAAGTGTGGCCCTTATTCTGTTTGCGATAACCTTTGTGAATATTTTGTAAAGTGCTGAGAGTAGACTGACCGGCCTGTAGTTCCTCAAGTCCTTTACGTCTCCTTTCTTATGTAATAATAGAATGCTTGCGTTTTTCCAGCTGACTGGTACATTTGAAGTTTTGAGGCATTGTGTGTATAGTGTCGCGAGCTTTCCAGTTAGGAAGTCTCCGCCATCTTTGATCAAGATATAATTTCCTTTTGAGTGATAACGGTAAGTTACCGTTCATGAGTTGGGAATCCCTGCAGTATGCGCGCCAACCCATGCTTATTCTACGGTGGATTTCTTTAACACGAGAGGGCTCTCCTGTCAGAAACTGTCCTAGATATATGTATTCTTATGCGACTTTTAATGCCTGGTTTTAAATCGTGAAGCTCAAATACGAGCCACCTCACCACGAGTGCAATAAACGCCGGTCAGGACACCGAAATTCCACGCGTCACTGTGGACGAGGTTAGGAAAGCATTTCAGGGCATGTCTCGCGGGAAAGCAGCTGGAGAAGACGGCATGGCATAACCGCCGACTTGATCAAAGATGGAGGAGACTTCCTATCTAGAAAGCTTGCTACACTATACACACAATGTCTCATAACTTCAAATGTACCAGTAAGTTGGAAAAAATGATAATATTCTGTTATTACACAACAAGCGACATGCAAAAAACTTAAGAACCACAGGCCGATCAGTCTGTATACTCTCAGCACTATACAAAACATTAACAAAGGTTATCTAAAATAGAATAAGAGCCACACTCGAATTTAATCACCCAAGAGAGCAAGCAGGGTTCAGAAAAGGATACCCCACAATAGACTACCTTGATGTGATCAATCAAGTAATCGAGAAATCCGCTGAATACAGCAAACCGCTCTATGTGGTTTTCAAATAGACTACGAAAAAGCTTTTGACTCGGTAGATATACCAGCATGCAGTCCTGGAGGCACTGCGCCGTCAAGGAATATGTGATAGCCGCGCTACTCCTTAAGAAAAGCAGGAATATCCCAATACAGAAAGGTGTCATACAAGAAGATACAATTTCTGCAACGCTATTTCAGCATCAGAATCAGGATCAGTTTCTTTTATGTTAAATAAAAGGATGAATTCATGTAAAGTTTATAAAAAGAAGGCACGTTTGGAAGAACTCTTCAGAAAATTAGACTGGAATAAAACAGGGATAAGGATTAAAGGAGAATATCTTGGCAACTTACACTTTACCGACGACATAGTGCTCTTCAGCAATGATGGCAACTAACTGCAGAAGATGATTGAGAACCTAAGCCGAGAATACGATAAATAGGATTGAGGATGAACACGCAGAAAACAAAGATAATGCTAGGTGGTACGACGGCGAAAAAATGGTCTTGACGATTGAAAACACTTTTTCTTACGCATTTATTAAAGCTTTATGCGGTTTTACCTGCAAAAAAAAAAAAAAAACACGATATGATCATGAAAGACGCCATATAGTGTAGGGCTCTGGGAAGTTCCACCACCTGGGGTTCTTTAACGTGCACCGACATCGCACAAAACAGGCGTCTAGCATTTCGCGTTCAAGGAAATTCGGCCGCCAACAAGGCCGGGATTCGATCCCACGACCTCTGGCTAGGAGTCAAGTGTCATAGCCAATAGACCGTCGTGGCGGGGTTTCTGCCGTATGTCTTCTACCATACAACTGTTTCTTCTCACGTGCCTTAACGAAAAACCAGACATCTCTAATCTCTGCTAAGATCCACTATGTTAAATACTTAAATACCGTGGAGTCGTCAGGTCGGCACAGAAAAAATAGAGAGAGAAAAAGAGACAGAGCTGAGGGGACTAAGATGGATTGTTTGCCGTTGTTTCCCTCTCATCATTCTTGGAATGACCATGATGGAGCATAAAATGCGTTTACGATAATTGAAGCCGGCAGCTGGTGGAGACGGCGCGTCGAGCGCAATACAGCGCGGCGAACCACCCATAAATGCAATCATAAGCCGTATGCCGATAGCCCCACAAGAGAGGTCATATTCCTCGGCTATCTTGGAGCCGCGCTGGCGTCGATGGACTGTATGCTAAACGCCTGACCTCACATGCGAAGTGGAGCGCAGACAATAGCCCTTGGCCCCCAATAACTCGAGCCTCTGACTGCCTATTTTGAAGAAAGACGCCAATATTCTGTCTGTTGAATAGCAAAAACCACCCACAACGTGACTAAATCAGCGTCAGTATACATCCTAAATTTATGAGCTATCAAGGTGCCAAAATGAGACGTGTAAAAAACCATTGTTTTCATTTCCGAAGTTGTACCACATTAAATTAGCGTAGTGGAAACACTAAACTTAATTGAAAACTAAATACCCTTCAGTGATACCTGGATCGCCCGGAGTATGATGCTGACACGCACAAGCCGGTAGCCGATGAATGACATTGCAAGAGAACTTATAGTCTCGGTGTTCTTCGGACAAGCATACTTCGCTTACATTTTGAAAAGTACCGTATTGTATTGCAACGTATTGTGCGCATGCAATTCTTGCTGCATAAAGGTTTGTGCTAACAAATCTAGTGTGCCCAGCATGTAGGCAGATTCCATGTTATGACCCGTAAAGGTATACGCTATCTGATAACAACAGAATGACTCCACTTATGAATAAAAGTTATGTAAACATGTACTTAATACATAGTTCCCAACGTATGAATCTCCATCTACCACCTCAACAGAAACACAGCTGAAACACAAGCGAATCACTGCTCCTTAGTTCGTACAGCTTTCAGCGCAGTGTAACTGGCTTAGACTTTTTTTTTTTTTTTGCTATTGCCCTTTTCCCTCACCTCCCTTTAGGGTAGAAGACCAGATGCTTGTCTTGTTTACCACCGCACACTTTTCTCTCCTTGCTTGCTCTCGCTCTCTCTCGCTTCCTTTCTTTTTTTTTTTCTCAAGGAGGCCACTCGATAAGATCTCGCTTCACACGAAATTACATAGTAATATGATATGTTTAACAAATGGAGCAAGGTATACTTGCATAGTGCAAACGTTATACGACAGGATTCATTTAGCTAGAACCAAAATTTGAGTAATAGATATAGATATTAGGGGACTTTCAAGGCTCTTCGTAGTCGTATATGGTTACTCAATATTCAAAGGGTGATTAGTTAACTAATTCCATCGAATCAGTTGGAGAAAACAAATCGACTTGACTGCAAAACTGGGAATGCTCTGGAACACCAATTCGAATTTACCCAGCGCAAAATAACTTGAAGGAGCAACAAATCAATACTTATAAGAAAAAAATCACGACATCGCTGCGCCCTTGTTGCAGTGCCGTGAACTGGGCTTTCAATGGACGAAGGCCGTATGGTCGTTCTAAAGAGAAGCGATCAGCTCAACATCGAGGTAGCACATAAACACGGCAGTCGCGAAGATGGAAATGCGCCACGTCCCAAAATGATAAGCGATAGTTCGGCCGCTTGAAAACAGATCGAAACACACTCGTCGGTTTCGTTTGATGTAACGGGCACGCGAGCTTCATTCTTGTGAAACGCCTTTCGAGTGGCTTGCAAAGCTGAGGCGCAAGAGCGCAACCGCATCCATACTGTTGTCTTTTCTTTTTTTTTTTCCTATCTTTTCGCTTGTTTATTTGTTTGTCCTCGTGTCGCATTTCACAAGCTTTCTCCAGAGATTCCTAAAACATAAAATTTAATTTTGTGAAAACAACTTCGTTGCGTTTCTCTGAGTACGCACACTCCACAATTTCAGTAATTAACTGATGTTCAAAAGAAATCTTTAAGAATGTACATAACAGGCAATTAGTTAAGTCGTCGCCGTCAAAATTACTCTGAAAAATTTAGGATGACTGCTCACAATACGGCATTGGCCTCGCACCAAAAGTCGCGCCACATCTTTAAGTTTGCATCAACCCGCTATGAAAGACACTGCACAACAACCCACTATGAACACTGGTCAACAACCCACTATGAAAGACACTGGACAGTCATTTAATTGATTGATTGATTGATTGATTGATTTTTGATATTTTACATTCCAAAATTATGATATAATTATGAGAGACGCCGTAGTGAAGGTCTCCGGAAATTTCGACCGCATGGGGTTCTTTAACATGCAATGACAACGCGCAGTACACGGGTCTCGTTCCAAGGAACGACGTTCCTGGAACGAGTTCCTTTTGGGAGGAATGAAGGAACGCCATCGTTACATTTAGGATTGCTGGAACTGTAACGGTAACGCGTTACATTTAAGGATGAACGGCAAAGGGAGCGGCGTTCCTTCTATAAACGTTCAACTCCACGACAATCACATGTACGCAGCCCGTCATGCAGGGCGGATTGGCCGGGCTACAACAAACCGACCCTTGAGTTCTTCTTTTCCTGCGGCCAGTATCCCTCCCGCATGGAAAATCGCGCGCAAAAACGCCTATATCTGCTTTCGATGACTTTACGAGTGTGACGCTTCCCCTTCTTCACTGCGACCGCACGACGTCAGGGTATCCCGCTACTCCTTGGCGGCGTCCGCTTATACCCCTGACACACGGGCATGCTAAAGTACTTTAGGTAAGGGGACATCTACCGGAAAGGCGTTCATGCCCAGTGACACACGACAAAGGAGTATCTCCTTCCCGGCAAAGTTCCTTTGCAGAAAGGTAGATCGGCGAACTACTTTTCGAGCGTAAAAGGCGTACTCTCGCCGACAGCGTACACGGCCAGCAAACGAGATAGAACTTTTCACAAAATTACAACACCCCGCAAGCATTTTTTTGCCTTGCGTATAAGCTTCAACTTTTAGCCGTAATGAGATTTGTCCGGCCGCAAAGATTTATTTTTGCCGCACTCTCGAACGCTCACATCGCCGCCATGCGGGATTCCGGCAGTGTCATTTCCTTCTTTGTCGTGGCAGGGATTGCGCGTGAAACGATCAACATTATTAGCCATCAGCAATAAAAACGATGTTTTTACGTTCCGCAATCGCTAAAGGTAATTCAATGCGGAACTTTATAAAAGTGTTTACTTTCTTGCTGCTTTAACAAGCAGTGCCATTTTCTTGCGGCGTTCGTCTTAGGAACCACCTAAAGAAGTTCACGTGCTGCCGTGTGTCATCGGCGCAACTACTTTCTGCAGAGGGTCCTTTAGAGTAGAAAAGGGAGTTCACTACAAGGGCTTTACTTTTGCCCGTCTGTCAGGGGTATTACTATGGCCGCTGGACAAATACTTTGTGGCTGTCAGGCAGCCCTGTACGAAGGTACGGCAACGCGGGAGGAACCGTATGCAACAGCGAGGTTCCTTTCGTCGCTTATGATCCTTCTTCCGAGCTAAAACACTGTTAACGCGTGCTTTACCATCGCATTTCACCGCATTGGGTCTGAGAACGCGGTTGCGGCTATGGTGTTCATACTTGTAAGACACTCTGAGCGTCAATTTCTTCGAGGTACTTTAGTTCAACTGAACGGGACGCGCCTCAGTTTAGCGTCAGCTGCCCTATGCCCTCGGCAAAAAAGCAGGAACGAAAGACTTCTCCTAAACGTGACCGCGTGCTCAACATGCTTACGTGTGGGTGCTCGTGTTTGTAATGCTGAGCTAAGTTAACATCGTTCTAACACAGACCTGGCTAATTATGTTCGGTGATGACCAGTTTGTTCCTAAAAAATTATAGCTTCTTTGCTTGGCGACCAAAGGGTTACCGACACAGGAATAACTAAACATTTTAACGCACCGAGCACCGCCTAATTCACTGAGCGTGATAACAATATCCTGTCAAACCATTCTTGTTTGGGGTGCTTCATTTTGGTTGGCGTCCCGTCATATTACGCGTGTGAGGCTCTTTATTTACTTCTTTATTTCCTGCACCACAACAGCATTTCGCCGTTGCATGAATGTCGGTGTGCCTATGAACTGAACAGGCAATTACTGCTTATTCCTAATGTAGCAAGAAGAAGAGAAGAAAACACCCCTACGTCACTTAATTCGGCTGTAAACGCACAAGGTAGCAATGTTGATTCCTCACACCGTCATACATTCAGCGTAGCCACAATTAACAACAAAAGAACGGCATATCATAAATACTTTAAACTGATGAGAACTAAAAGCAATATATCCGAAACTGTCAATTAGTCTATTGAAACGCTAGAAAAGCTGTCAAATTTGAGCAAAATTTTTAGGATCAGGAATGCTGGGACGACATATCGAGGAACCTTGTTCCATTATTTACGCACAATGGCATGGACCAAGCACAAACCTTTATATGCTATCGTAAATCAAAAGGTCTATTTCTAGCTTTTAGTTCAGATGCATCGCTGTTACTCACATGTGAGTAACCGTTCTATTTGCGCATTCGATGCGCAGTATCCCGACTGCGCATCTGAAGACCGAAGTGGAAAGTCCCGTATGTGTTGCACTTGTAACAGAATAGCGCCAAAGTTGCAATGGACTTATTGCCCAACGTGGGTACTTAGATGTATGCTGAATCTAAACCGAGAAAATCTGAAGCCTGTGAGGCCCTGCCTATCTGTCTGACACACTGCGTAAGTAATCGGCACTGCAAGACAGCAACATGAAAGGTAATCAAGCGACACCAAATATACTGATTTAGGGGTAGCTTCCTGCATAGTATGTTCGATGCTCCCTAAAAATATTTGCCTCGGAGCGTTTCTTTGGATATTTGTTTGTCTCCAGATAATATGCTGCCGGTGACGTTGATATTGGTGAAATATACACAAGTCTATGCGAGATATAAAATGCTCACTTTATTTTGCCTGAGGATTATTCTACACTATATACAGTTTTAAAAATCAAATGTCACGTTAATGTAACGAAACAGTGCGATTTTCTAAATGGAACTGCAACGGGTTCCTTTTTGTATTGAAGGAACTCGTAACGGGAACTCGTTACAAAGTTGTGAAGGAATGAGGAACGAGTTTTCGTTCCTGTTTTGGAGGAACGTGTAAAGCACACTATGAACAGTCATTTACGACGCGTTATAGGAATGTAACAACAACAACAACAACAACAACAACAACAACAATAACAATAATAATAATAATAATAATAATAATAATAATAATAATAATAATAATAATAATAATAATAATAATAATAATAATAATAATAATAATAAACACAGGCACAACATTATTAGATAAAACAAGGACAGCACAGGAACTAATAGGCGAAGAGGATTATCCTGTTTGCTACGTATACGATACTTCTTCATGTATGCTGCAATGCGACCACCGGGATGGTACAGATGGTTGTCTGCTGACCCGAAGGACGCGACTTCGATCCCGGCAGTGGCCGGCGCTCTTTCGATGGAGGCAAAAATACTAGAGGCCCGCGTGTACCGTCTGTTTTCAGAGCACGGTAAAGAACTTCAGATAGTCCAAATTTCCGGACCGCTCCGTTCCTCATAACGATATCGTGGTTTTGGTGCGTAAAACTCCGGCAGTTATAATCACGCTTACGAACATTTCAAAACACGCCTTACGTGGTTCGGAACCAAGAAGCCACGACGTGTTACAACGAACAACCGAGAACCCTGTTAAAGATACTGTAATCTCTAGAAACTTTAGGAGCATGCTTAAACTTCCAGTGCACTTTTACGTAATGGGGGGTCTTCTTCGAAAGAGGTTGTTTCCGGTTTCGTTCCGCCGCGCTTGCTTCACTTTGGCATCCCTTCTTAATGTACCACAAAGCCTTTATAGGCGAAGCTGCGTCACTATTTCGGTAATTATACGTCTCGCAGTCGGAACATGAAATCCAAGGTGGCCCTCGTGCGTCGGCCAAGCGCAAAGCGCACTTTCGCTTCGCTGTACGATCACGCCTAAACGAAAGGCGGTGTTTCCTGAAGCGCGTCTTTCATTTATTCCATTTCATTACAAGCGAATATTACGTGAACTGGAACGAGAACGGAGGCGTGAAATTTACACGACGTTCACATGCACCGTGCGCGCAAACGAAAAAACCAAACGAGATAAACCCAAGACTGACTGAACGCTTCAACGGGCATTCTGGAGCAGGGCTGTGCCAGAACGATGATATGATTATTAGTTACTCCATAATGGGGTTCCTCGAGATTAATTTTGACACGTGGCATGTGGAACAGTCTAAGCGCGCAAGCGCTCTCAGTTTCACATTTCGCGACCCCGTGGAAATATCGCCACCTCAGCAGGGATTGAAACCACTAAGTCTAACTCAGCTGTTCGACAACATGTGCCCGAATTTATCGCGGCTTGTCCAGGTAAAGCGTCATTAACATATTTCCGTAAACAAGACTGACGTCACGTCCAGAGCAAATCCATAAAAATTAGCACGCTGTCAGTCTTGTAAAGACGAAGCCATGTTGAAACATCGTGGCGTATCGAAAGGCTATTTTCCGGCGCGTACCGGTACCAGGAGTTGCGGTGAGCCCTGCTCCCGAAAAGAAAAGGGAAAAAAAAGAAAGAAAGAAAAGGGGGAAAAAAAAGGGGGGGGGGGGATTAACAAGGTGATAAGTTCCACCTTTTATGCTCTTTTCAGGACGTGGGGTTACATTGCTGTGGCTGAACGTGGCAAGTCATCCAATGCAACATGCTTTTGGTGTCCGCGTCCTAGAATGCAGCGTGCTTCCAGTGTCCAGACCCTCCTATCCGGCATTCTTCCAGCGTCCGCAACCTGGCCGTCATCCTGGACCACAGAAAATAGCATATGCCAGAGAAGTGATGGCATATGCTGAGGCCGCCAGCCAAGATCCATGCTAACATAACACAACTGTCACTGCTGGGGCTCTCATTAGAGGCTCAACATGACGATTCACTTTAAAATTCTCTCTAGTAGTCTTTGGGCTTTCTGCAGGACGCTTGAAACAAGAAGGTAGTATGAAATGGTCAGTCTTCGTCACTAACTGCCCTAGCCTCCCAAGCGTTGTTGACCTAGTTACTCCTGCTCAGTGAGTCTATCCCTGGAAAACTCCTATTCAGAATCGGACCACTTATATAGGCTACTCTCCCACTGTCGCCGCTATAAGCAACCTGAAAACGGGACCCACACGGAAAGTCGTAATGTATTCTTACTCGAAATCAGCAATCCAGCAATTCTCCGTGGCATGCCTCATTGAAAGTTTTGTCGTAAGTAACGGGCACCACTTAAGAACAGAAAGAGAGAGCGGAACGAAAAACAGCCAAAAAAGAAGAGAATATGACGTTCCAGTGAACGTGTTAGCAAGTTCATGTCATTATATCATATCATTTCAAGAACTATACTGTGACATGCGTTCAACACGCATTGCACTGTAAACAAAAATTAGCCGAGATGGGAGTAAATGACCTGTCCTCTAGCGCATTCCCCGATAAGGGTTTAATATACTCCGGTCATGCGGAGTAAAAAATTTACTCCGCTTGACCGGAGCTGTATTTACATCCATCGAGGAGCTTTTGCGGGTAGCTATGGGAGTATGTGTTTACATCCATCGCGGAGCTCTTGCGGGTACCTATATGGGAGTTTATGTTTACATCCATGTAGGAGCTTTTGCTGAAGCCAGCTAAGCCTAGGCGTGGTCCGGGACGATTTCTTGCATAATTTTATTAATATTCGATCTACCTGGGTAAATTTGGTATCCTTTTGGTCCTTTCTCCTTCCGGTCGATAGTCTTGACGTTTGCTTTCCGATAATCCTGGTTTGTCCGCATACAATCTTGACAATTTCGGAAGCCTAAAACCACGTCAACACTCGCTGGGTGGTGGTGCCCCAGCCACTTCATAACAAAATATTTCCGATTCGCGCATCACTGTGGTGGTTTGGTCGACGCGCGGCATTCGGCTTCTGGCTGGAGGAGCAGAGCGGTCACCATGGAAAGAGCCTTGACACGTTTACACAGAACACTGATCGGCCGTTGCAAACTCACTGCGCACTCAAGACTCGTTTAAAAAAACGAAGTGGTGCTTCACTTAGACGCACTAAGCACACGTGCGAGCACGCACAGATAAAACTCCCACCGACGATTCGTCGAACCAACCAATGCACTGGAGCATCACACGGAAGCACTAACAGACGCGCGAGCGCGAATACACACACACACACATCACACCGCCGCAAGAGCGTCGCAACCGAAGACGGCTGTTAAAAACTCCCATGTGGGGGTTGGGACCACGTGAACTGAAACTCCGTGTGGGTAGTATAATAAGGTCATGCCGTTTTTATACTCCGTCACTTAGCAATGGTGGTAAAATGATGTCATGCGCCGAATTCACTCCGCTATGACGGAGTAAATGGTTGGGGCATGGGAGTTTTTTCGGTTGACACGCTGGTAAAAGCTCCCATCTCGGCTAATTTTTGCTTACAGTGTGCAGTCCCGTTTCACTTAAATGCCGGTGCGTGAAGCGCATTCGTTTCAGCACTGTGCTGCGTCACACAGTTGTTGCGTGTAAACGATGTCATCAGCCCATCTCTTGCGAGATTAAGGTAAGGCGAGTGGACATAGGTGCAGCATCGGAAAAATGTCGCGTTTCATTCCATAGAGAAGAGCTCCCCTTAACTTGCCCCAAAGAGCTTGAAGCAAAATCCTCCTTCCTGAAGTACACTATCAGGGCGTCGCATTCTTGCATGCTATGTAGTGCAGTAACAGAGACGAATATAAAACTTTCCGGTCCACAGATTCCGTGGAAGGCCATATGAAAATACATATAAGCCCTTGCACACCATTCGTGCGGCGGCACGAGTTTTACTGTGAAGGATATGTAGGCCTACAGCTCGGCTTTCCTTAAAAGCGCCAGCTTAAATAAGCAGGGTTGTCGATTGCCTCCAGTTCCGTCTTGGCGTCCTGTGTCGCCCTCCGGAGCAGCGCTCTTCCCCGTGTGCTGGCTCGTGGGGTGTCTGCGGCCATAAATGTTGCTCGGCAGCCGAAGCGGTGGATCAGCCACGTCTTAGAAAAAAAGAATAAGCATAAAAAAAAGATGATATGGGGCGAATAAAACATGCGATGCGTATACATGGCCGGTGAATGGCGTGTACCCGAAGCAATCACCGTGTGCTTTCTCAAATCCAATCTGCAGCGATCGCCTCGGATGCAGTGAGAGGACTGTAGTTATAGGCGTCAAACCACGTCCATACAGAGATTGCCTACTGCCTCGCGTCGTCCTTTTCAAGGGTACTGGGCGCAGCGGCTGCTTGATGGATTGCGGTCATCCGGGACCCGCCGCAGACTGCGTGCGGCAGCCACTCGCGCTGGTCTTCCGTGACAGCAGCGTTTTCTGGTCCCATGGGCTGCCTTGGCCACTCGGCCGCAGCGCGTTACAGCGGTCAACATCCACGTAGCAAATTTCGATTTTGTACTCGTTTCGAACGAGTCCTGTTTGCGGCCGCCAAGCCGGAGCGATCGCACAATGGCGCGCGCGTGGAGACCACACCGATGCCTCGCGTATCTGGTAGGCAGATCATTAGGCTGTCAACAAGGAGATTCTTACCGAGGGGGCTCAGTGTAATAAACTCAGGTGATGGCAGCCGGCACGCAAGACCGCCTCGCACTGGTTCTAATAAAAAAGAAATTTTGGCCGATCATGTTGCTTTTATTCGCGCTTTTCGGCTGATGGATGGCCTTCTTGTTCAGAGCGCATGCTCTTCCTGCGGGGCGATTTCATTGTCCGGCGGAGGCACGCCAGCCGTTCGGGTCGACGAGTGAAACCCGGTCCCGGGATGCGCACGCCACGACTCGCCATGACCACGGATCACTGCAACTGGCCCGCAAATTGGAGATCGTTCCTCGGTGGGAGGCGAAGTTTGCGGAAGGTTGCACTGGCATCACCTGCTCCCGCGCCGAGATTTGTAAATTTCTCCGGCGCAACACTTAGCGGAACTGCTCGGCCGCTTGACCGCTTCCTCTCTGACGGCTGTCTGCCTCGGCTCAACAACGCGGCGCTTGTTTGCGAGACTGTGAAGACATCCTTGTATAGACTCCCCGGATGCCACA
The DNA here is from genome assembly GCA_013339685.2 of Hyalomma asiaticum. NCBI lineage: Eukaryota > Metazoa > Arthropoda > Arachnida > Ixodida > Ixodidae > Hyalomma > Hyalomma asiaticum. Next base: position 281,842,304 of record CM023481.1, on the reverse strand, counting down.
GGGCCACCGCAGTGTGACTCTGGACGACGGGCACGCGTGTACATGTCCAGTTTCCGCAAAACTTCCTGCCGAACACGATTTGCATAGCGCGCATCCTCGCAGCAGCTGAATTTAATCGCGGTATATATGACCGCGCTCCTTTCGACTACAACAGCTGGCACTATCCAGCCAGTGCCACTGGCTTCGCGCGCTTTGCCGAGAGCTGCAGCGAAAGAGCCTGACCGTCCAGCTGTTATATGAAAGGGCCAGACAGCCATCTTTGCGGGGAGTGAACGAGCCCGCCCGAGACGCGCTGTCGCAACGTGTGCCGAGTCTTTATAAGCGCCTACACTCTTTCCTGGCCGTCGTCGGTATAAAGCTCGCCGCGACACATGTGGCGAGATGTCTCTATTGTCCGAGCGTTCGCAATGAGCTTTGTAATTAAAACGGTGGATGAGTTTCGCCCACGCTCAGAGCGTTGAGGCGACCGAGCTCCGAGCTCGGCAGGCTCGCGGCTCATTGTAATGCAGAAGAGCTTCCGTGGCGCGTCAGCGTAAACCCGATCCGACGATTACGATGTCGAGCGCTGCCTGGGGCGCCTCAAAGACCGCGTGTATACTACAGATAGCCAGCTGGACAGAGTGACCAGCCGGTACCGCCTAAAGGACGCGGCTTCATATATGCACTTCGCTTACTTAGGAAAATTGTGACCACTCGCTTAGCTTCTAATTATCTCCCACAGAATTTGTCCGTGCAGTCCTGACAAATCTTCGGACGACTCCGCTCGAAAGAAACGATGCCTGTGGCATTTCTTGCTTAGTATAGCACGATTCTAGAACTTACCGCATTCGTGCGCACGTCTGGGTCGCTATATGTGTATACATTTCAAAGCGGCTGTCGTGCTTGCGAATAGAGAGCGTCGTGGATAACATCTATAATCTTTTGCAATTAACATATTTAGTAACACACATCTTTAGTAATGTACGATAAAGTATGGAACAATGCAAATTTCTGCAGGAGTGTAAAGCGAAGTACATTTTGTCCTACAATAATATCATGTTCTGTTTGGTACACTTCAATGCACACTCCAACGCGTATGCTATATACGACAGCAATATGACCCTAGGCCTCTGCTAACTTTTTTTTTTTTTGTACCTCGCAAGATCACCTTATTTTCCTAGTAACGCTTCGTTACTGTTTAAGACAGGGAAATTTTTAACGACGAGACGATTGAATAATTTGCATCGCAATTACAGCGAACAAACGACCCAAGGAAAGGCGAAACCAAGGATTTAACTCAGGCCCGACGGCTACGCTTCAGTCTTTCTTGAGCGCCACGTCTGAGCTCGTACAGGGCTAATTCTTGTTTCTTCTTTTTCCTCATCGCGTTTCGCAGCGCGTAGCGGCCGCCGAATACACGGCGCCATATACATCGCAGGCTCTCTGCAGGCCAGCGTTAGTGGCGCCAGAGTGATCAATCTGTTTTACGAGCCAGTGAGACTGGCCCCCGCATGTATACAATGTGCACCTGCGGCGTGTACGGGCTTTTCATCGCCTTTCGCGCGCAGGCCGACAGCCGCGCTCTAGCGTGCGGGCAACTCTTTCCTTCCGTCTTGAGCGCAATGTTCTAAACACTGCGTGTCATTTTAACCGTTTTCCCGCTGCTTTTCCGAGGCTGACTTTCAAGTAAAAAAAGAAAAACAGAAAAGAAATGGCAGCGGCACAAGAGCAGCAGTAGCAACAAAAACGCATGCTATCCGGGCGAGCTAATTGATCTGGCTCTTGTGCGAAGGAGAACTACTTGTTTCCTGGTGCAGCCGGCCCCGACGAGGCGCAGCACATCCGCGTCTCGTCAGGGTGTGCGTAATTAGCGGTGCGCGGGCACTTTGTAATTTGTACCAAGGGGAAGGCTGAGTGATGTTTCCCTTAAGCCGAATCCCTGCTCGAAGCCGCGCTTGGTTACCTGCGCGTCCCAGTCCACTGTTGGCGCATGACGAGCAACGTCCTCACTGCTAAGTCCGCACTCTTTCAGGTCGTTCAGCAGGCGCCTGCTGCTCAGTGTAAGCGTTTGCGCTCTGTCTTTGGCAAGGGCTGCTGCACTGTTACTGCAGCAAAGGATACGACTGCCTCAACGAGGCCACACGTTCTTGCTATGAGCCTCTGGGACCACTTGTCAAATCGACATCCCCGTACGCACTATATTATGTATAACGTGTCGTATCATAGTGAATGTTGCAAAAAAGTAGGGCTCGCTGTGCGATTAGGGAACGAATAATTTAAGGAAGAGAAAAAATGGCATCTGTAAGCATAACAGGCCGCTGAATCGAGGAAACCTATCATCATTCTCAGAGAGGTGGGCAGATTGAAAGCCCTTAGCTTAGTGCAAGTCCACTTCCCTTCAGCATGAACCGAGATGCTACCAGCATTTGCAATCTCTGTAGAAACGAGCGCTACTGCTTGCATAGACACCAAGTGAAAACTAAGTCTAATTAAGAATGTGCAAGAAGTGCGTTTGACGAATAAAAAGGTACAACGTGCTGTGAGAAGGGAGGTGCGTGGGGCGATCAGTGCTCATTACGAATCACAAAGCTAGCATCTGTGGCATGATTTCAGTCAATTGGTTTGCAGAACCTGGTTATGACAACTGTGCCTGTTCACCGGGGAGCAGGTGAAAAAGCCTTGTGCTACTGCAAATAATAGACCGGAAGAGATCAGACATTAAGAGGCATCTATTGTAGGTGGATATCTGGCCGAAATAATCAGGACACTAGTATTCGTCATTCACTCTTGCAAAGAACGAAAGGGAAGGGGTCAAGGGCTCGTTCTTTATTTGTTAGAAACAACTTAATGAGCAAACAGACAATGAAGCCGCCGGTGTCCGTAACCGCTACCGGCTTCAATTAGAAAAAAAAAAAAGAAGAAGAAAGGGAAAGCTCCGTGGCTGTGAGGATTTGAACCCACTACAAAGGAGTGGTTTATCTCCTCTGATTAACTCTCACCATTTCGTTGGGCATCTTGCATCCATGGGCATCCAAGAAATATGCAAAAGAAGGAGTACTGGCAACATTATAAAAAAACCTATATTTCGTATCCAATGTTCCCATTTGAACGTACGGGGGTGTCACTTAAGGGCGTATATCACTGTGTGCTTGCAAGAGGGTAGCTGCTATAGTCACAGAACTCCAGTATTCTTACGCCGACACCTGCCTTATGGATCCCGATGCACTATTCGGCAACAGGTAGAACTTAGGCCGCCCACAACTGTACTATGATTAATCGATTAGGTCTCCTCAACAAAAAGTACTAGGGCATAAATTCGAAACGCGGATAAACTCGAAACCGTCCAAAATTGTTCTCCCGTTTTATCACAAGCAGTTGCAACCGTCAATCCAGCATTCGCAAATTAAGTGTTGTATTTTGTTTAGTAAACTGCTCAATATTGTTTGCCTGTGTATATATTATATTGTAACTCAAGTTCTAGTAGTCTCTCTCGAAATTTTTTGACACACTTCTGGTTGGCTTATCAATTTCAGTTTCAGGCACGTTTTTGGACTCGCGCAAATTCTGCATTGCCGCGCGTCATCACACAATGAAACAAAGATAGATAGATAGATAGATAGATAGATAGATAGATAGATAGATAGATAGATAGATAGATAGATAGATAGATAGATAGATAGATAGATAGATAGATAGATAGATAGATAGACTTCATTCGTCTAGATGATAATGTTTCAATAAATATATTCTTGTTCAGTTTCGTGGACAACTGCAGCTTCATGTGTCCCCCGGATGAGTTCCGTGTTGCCTGTTATGAACTCGGCTTTCATACCCATTGCATACACGCGCTTTTTTATTATTTTTTAAATTTGGGGTGGGGGGGGGGGCAGCGTAAGCTGTTAATGTGCTCGCTACCATGGGCAAAATTGGTGGCGACGGTATCCGCCGCCGCCAGTGTCCGTAACCGCTACCAGCTTCAATTAGAAAAAAAAAAAAAGAAATGCAAAGCTCCATGCCTGTGAGGATTTGAACCCACTTCAAAGGAGCGGTTCCACTCCTCTGATTAACTCTCACCATTTGATTGGGCATCTTGCATCCATGGCTCTGATATGGTAAGGGTAGGGTTTCAGGGGATTATATGTTTGTCAGTCGGTGGCTGTAGTTTCATAGGCGAAGACGAGAAAAATGGGAAGGAAGCGGGGAAAAAGAAGAGAATGGACATGACGGCGATAAAGTAGGGGAAGAAGGTCGAGATGACGACAATAAAAAAAAAAGGACGGAAGAATAACAGCATGTCGACTACGAAGAAGGGGAGGGGAGGACCACGAGTACGAAGACGACGAAGAAGAAGGAGAACTCCACTAGTAAGAAGACGACGAAGAGTGAGCAGAAAAAGCAGCCAATAATCGAAGAGCAGGAGGAGATGTAGGAATAGAATAAGACCGAAGAATGAGAGAGCACGCAGCGAAATCTAGCTCACGCTGCCCCTGCGCTCGTCGTCTGCACAGGCCTGGGAGGAGGGTTTTTTTTTTTTTTTTACTTTTCTCAAGTTTCCTTTCAATACATGTATTGCTTTATTTTGCAGTGTGTGAAGTTCCCTTTTATGCCTGTATTGCTGGTACTTTAATGTACCCCCCCCCCCACACTCCTCTCCTTCAATGTCCCGCCGGGGCTTGTAGAACAAAACTAATAATTATTAATTAATTGTTTAATAATTGATGCTGGGAATGACACTTCTATAGCACATGGAAGTAGAACATAGGAGGGTTTGCGGGGCACCACAAAGTTCCTACTAGATTATATTGGATATGGGGCGTTTTTCGACAGCAGGGAATGGCTACCGGAATAAGCGACTCCCATGCACTTCAGCACGCACATGCACAAACCGCATGAGAGCATTGATGAGGCCATAGAGGAGGAGGAGGAAGAGAAAGGAGGAAAGACAGGGATGTTAGCCAGTGCTGAGACCGGCTGGCTACCCTGTGCAGGGGAAGAAGGGTAAGGGGACTGAAAGATAGCGGCTTCACGCGACCCCCTGGTTGATAAGATACTAGGCTTGTGGTCACTATTGCTTATATTCCATGGAACAGAACGATGCATGCCGATGCATGCTATAGCACGATCGACTCTGCCATCTTTATCAAAACCGCATCACTACAAGTGTAAGCCAGATGGATAGTATATGGCGACGCAGTTAAAGCTACCTACTATCGATTCTACCTCGTTATACAAGCCTGAAAAAATGGCTGGATTGCTTTATGACCGAAAATTATGAGAACTGCTTCTTTACGGTTGACGGCACTTACGTATAATACGCAATGAAACCACGCTTCACGGGGCACTCATGCCTTCATGCCTGCTTGCTTAACAGACATTTACGAGGACTACATACGACTTACCCCTGCACCCCGAACTAAGATGCCTCAAGCCCCCTCCAAGCCTGTTTCGGTAATGGGCATCACTACTTCGCAATTGCTTCAGCTGGCAACGGGCATGCTACGTGGCGACGTACCTGACGCGCCGCATCTCTGACCACGGTTTGAGTTAAGCTGATGTAAGAACTTTAACGCTCGCTCAAACGTTCAAAATTACACCTTACGTCGCCATACGTGGCCGCAATTTTTCACCCTTTAGCACATAAGAGCTTAGGAAAACTGGCCCCGGCATTTAATGTTTCATTACACGGCGATGCTATACAGCGCGCCTGTATTTATATGAACGGGGCCAGGATTTATGGCGGCCCCATCCTTGAGATTGCCTGGCTCAGGGAACCGGAAGAAATGCGTTCGGTCGGGCTGTGCTGCGCTCGTATGTGTCGCCGACGTGTGTTTACAAGTAGCCCGGCGAGGTACAGCCGACGCGGTGGGCGCGCGCGCGACTCGGACCTGCAACGGCGGCGCGGCCGTAATGAAACGCGCACGGCGCCGCAGCAGCTCCCAACGGCCTGGCGAGGCATGTACCTCGGCCGAAGGCTAATTGGCGGGGCTGCCTCACGGTGGTCCACCGGTATCCCTCGTGCACTTGTGCCCAAGGTGCGAGCGCGCGAGGCAATTTGCAGCTACGCTGCGCTTCGAAATTGCTCTCTGCGCATGCGGGAGGCACCTCGGCTAGAAAGGGAGAAAAATATTCGATTTCACATGCGATAATGGCCACGTGACGTGCTTTATTTTTTCGCTCCCGGACGCTCTTATCTCCATAACGAGCGAGTAAATGGTACACTAATTACCCCTATCACGTGAATTAATTTTCTTAATGGATTTGCGCTTTAATGTATACCTGCGCAAGGAAGGAGTTCGCGGACCTTCGAAAACAAGTTGCGCCGTTTTCTTGCCTCACGTTTTGCTTTTTGTATTTTTGTTTCTTCGCTCTTTCATTGTTGTGCAGCCACATATTTCAAACGCGGCACAGGGCGAACAAAAAGAAATTTCAGCTCTGATGTCGTTTTCAAAGTTTTCCCATGGCCATCACATTACTTATGCTTACTGCACTGAATGCGCGGCCACGCCGCGTATCTCGAAGAGACTTTCGCTCATAATAAAGCGCCTGGTAGTGTCAGGTGCGCCTCCCAAAAAATTTGCGTAATGATTCCCGCTCGCTTAGGCACTTTTTCTGCATTTCTCGTCTTCTCTCTAGGCTCCTCACGTCTCTCATTCTCAGTGTTTTCCTTTCGCGTGGCAACTTTCCTGACAAGCCCAACTTTGCCCTGTTGTGAGGCGTATATATTTAGTCGACTACATAAGAAAAGTGTTCGAGGTTAAAAACGGCAGCTTTTCTGATTTGTTGTGTGTTTTTGTTCGCGTGTATGTATGTGTCCGAGAGATGGGGGGAGGGGGGGAGGGGATACGGGTCCACGTCCTCGTCGTCAGCATCATCATCCAGCCTCTTCTTCTTCATCGTCGTCGTCATCATCATCATTATCATCATCATGTCTACGCATTGTATGGCAAAAGCTTCTCCCATACTTCAATTAATCCGGGTCTGTTCTAACTGTGGCCACGTTATCCCTGCGAGCTTCTTGATCTGATCCACCTACCTGACTCGAGGTAAGCGGCTGAAATGTTCTGCCACCTGCCACGCTCTCCTCTTGGAATCCATCCTGTTACCCATACTAACCATCGTGCAAGGTATTTCCACTAAGTTACCTACAAGATATTTACAAAGCTAACCGTTGATTGAATTAGAACTACCTTAGAATTCAATGAAGCAAATTACCTACCAGGGTTTTGTAAAGGCTGTTGAACAACAGGGTATAGATAGTCACACTATCCATGAGAAGTGATAGAAAAGTGCGCTGAGTATAACTAACAGGTATATAGATTACGAGAAATGCTGCAGTTGACTCTGTGGAAACCCTAGCAGTCATGCAGGCATTACGGAATCGGGGCGTATATAGACGAGTGGAACATAAAAATACTGTAAAGTCAGTATATAGTGCTGTCGCAGTCATCACAGTCCTCCATAAAAAAATGGCAATAAGACGCCAATAAAGTATACAGGTGTAATACAGGTTGACACAATCTCCCCGAGGCAGTTCGCCACATGTTTACAGGAGGTATTCAGCGCGCTGAATTCGATACAGGTAGGTATAAAACTTAATGGAGAATGCCTCAGTGAGTAGTGCTTCGCTGATGATATTTACCTTGCTAAGTAACTCAGGAGAACTTCTAGACAGGTGAGGTAAAATCGGGGGTCCAAACATCAGTGTGCAGAAAACCAAGGTAATCTCCAGCAGTGTCGGAGGATAAGAGCGGTTTGTGATAGGTATGGTGAGGCGGTCGAAGTGATAAAGGAATGCATCCAGGGTAGGCAGTGTGGGCAGATACGAACCATGATGTCGAACTAGAGGACTAAGAATGGGGTGGAGTGCGTCTGGCAGACATCCTTAGATTATTAAGATCAGTTTACCAGTGTTCATCAAGACTACATAGCAACTGAATCGTGCCGGCACTTACCTATACGGGCAGAAACCTGGAAGCTCACAAAAAGGCTTCTGCTTACGTTGAGGACGACGCAGAGAGCATTGAAAGCAAAATTACAGGTGAAATGTGAAAGGACGAGAAGAGAGCGGCATGTATATGTTAATTCCCTGATACGTTAATGACACCTAAGGGGAAATCAAGAATAAATAGGCCTGCCACTCCGCGACGACTGCATGCAGCTATCTGCACGAGAAGTGTTCTAAAGCGCCATCGCATCCACCATACTGTCTCGGTCCTAACCTGAATAAGTGCTTTCATTAGTTTCAGATTTCTGAGAAATGGGTATCCGATAACTTCGAACAGTGAATTCTCAAATCAAATAGACGATCCCCCACCCCTCTTCCCTATCAGGGATACAGAACCCTTCCCGAAATAAATTCCTGACTACGACCCTGCCATGATTTAGTGCTTAACGCGATATGTGCACCGATGAACCGCGAGGTCTCGTCCCGGACTGTTTGAGTCGTACAGAAAATTGCTAATATTCGCACTCCTCCAATTAAATTGAAGACGTTGGCTCGAGAGCAATTTTATGCAGTACTGCATTAGAAAGTCGTTGTCATAGTACCGCGCTAACACAATGAAGACGAAATATATAAGAGAAAAGTGTTGGTGCAACATTTCTCACATTTAAAAGAATTAGCGTAGCATGCCCTAGTGGAGCAAGGCTAGCGAAGCTGATGTGCACTTGGCTGGTACAGATCATCATCATCATCATCATCATCATCACGTGTCGTTGTGACATCATGTTACGCAATGTAGCATGATGTCGAGGCCACACAAGGCTAAGCTGGTAGATGTAGCGTCGCTCGATTGCTAGGCAAGTTCATTTCAATGTCATATTTCGCGACACGACAAATTACTAAAAGCCTAAACAGCTTCGATGTTAATAGTTGCCGCGTATATTCTCTACTAGACTGGCCGACTACCGTCGCTGTGAGGTTTCCCGTTACTTGTCCCAGGAGACAACAGTGCGAAAACAGAAATTGTCAAGGGCCTATGCGACCGAGCCAAATACCAGGCTGTGACGCCACTGATGTGTGCTCGAGTTCGCGTACACTGGCGCCAGGGGCGTGGTGTATACGAGAAGGCTTCCGCAGGAGCGCAGTTCCGTGCGCTACCATTCTGGGCGCGCCTCAATGAGCGGCCGGTTACAAAACGGCGCATGTCTTGCCTCACCACACACGCAGGTAATGCGCGCCGGCGGCAGATCGGAGGCTGCTCTTGTTACGCAGGGCCGCTTTGCCGCGTACTCGACCACACCGCGCCGAGCGTATAATTAGCCTCTGCAGGCGTTCGGCCGGCTTCGTTCTTGCACTTGCCCATGACCTCCTCTCAACCGCGACGGAAGAACAGCTGTAAAGTCCGCACTTTGGTAGACGCGGCTGGAAGACCAGCCGGAGAGGCGAAACGCGAAGGAGCTGGCCTTCACGCGCGGATCCATGAACCGAGCCGGAGAGCGCCACCAGAATCGCGGCCCGTGAACAGACATGCAAGATAGGCCTCAGCGGCGGCGGCGGCGGCAGCGCTGGGCTTTGAATAAGAAGGCAGAGGGCGCGATAAAAACCGAGGAGCGGCACGCAAGTCTCGGGGAAGTCCTCGTCGGTCCGCACGAGAGGTGACACAGTCCGGCGTGTGTTAACACAGCGACCGAAACAGGTGAAGACGACAAGTGGGCAAAATAAAATCAGGCCTGCAACACGGCTCGGGAACGTGTAATTTTCGCCGCTGCCTTGGCAGCTCAAAGAGACCAACGAGGCGTGAAATTCGAGACAGGAAGCCCAAAATTGTGCCCATCCGGTGGCGTGCGCGGATCACTATAGGCTTACGCAGGGCGCATACACGGATGGTAGGTGTCGCAGACGCTGTCGCCTTCGGCCTGCCCTTCCTTTGCCTCTCGTGTCCTTCCTTCTATACATGTCTTTGTTTCGCAGCAGAGACTTTAAAGAAGGGGGGTGATGAAGCCAGCGGGGGATAAGGGGGTGGAAGCAAAACCGAGAGTACGCACACCTATATAGTCTCACCTTGCACAAACAACTTCGTCATTTACATGGTTTTCACGTATCAAAGCAGGAAATATGCAATGCCTACTCGCCCTCTGGGCTCACATTATAATACCTGCTTGCGCCTGTGTTATTCTTGTTGTCTTTTACGACCACTTTGTGAGCTACGTACTTGCTCGGTTAGTGTTTTGGCGCTTGGGCTTTTGACAGGGCTCTGTGTTTTCACAATTATTTGTTTTATTTTTGCCGCTATGTATGTTTCTTTGCCACACCTTTAATTCTCGTAATCCTGGTGTACTTGCGACGAAAGTTTTCTTTTTCTTTTAGTTTTATAGGGAGATAACAAATAAGTGTACCAGGTATAATTTGTTACGTGAAATGTGGTATCATCATCGCTTTATGCCGACGATCGTTTGATTCTTAGGGTTTTCAACATGGTCAGCATGTTCCAGACATTATATACAGCGCGCTTAAAAACATGCTTACGTGTACGCGTCGTCGTTCTCACGTTACCTAAATCGGTTAAGCTGTGGTGTGCACTTCGCAATGTGTTCAGAGCGGAGCATTCCCCTTCGGAAATTACTATGAGAACCCGCCACTGCATGGCATTTTCCTCACACTTCTGCAGACACTCCATTGCATTATAAATTGAACGGTACAACGTACAGCTAAACATGGTGACATCTCCTAGTCGAACGTTTTGTATTTAACTCTACCACCTTTGATGCCACGAAACCAAGGATGAAAGGGTGGATTTCGGGGAAGGGCACCTTGTATTCGGACTTCGGTGAGCGCAAGGATAACAATAAATGGCCAGCAGGTGCCGAAGCAAAGAACACGTATTACAGCTACACACGATTCAGCATCTCACGTTTGAGATATTCGGAAGGCCTGCCTGGTTTGTATAGCAGCTGTCAATTTTTATCGAGGCCCACGGGGCGTGCTGTACCTCTCGGCCTAAATATACAGGCAGTATCGGAGAATCATCCAAGGTGTATACAGCCCTTCCTGGTCTCAGCGTAACCATACGCCGGCGGATTAGATGCATTGGTGACACTATACAGGTCCTGATCAGAGTATAGTGCGACGCAGGAGATTATGAACACGGCTTCCTAATGAGGGAGTACGAGGCTGCGATTTAAAAAATGAAGAAAATGCCTCAGCAGTTCGCTGCGCGCGCGTCTTTACTTCCTGGGAGAGATTAGAAGGCTCCATCAATTAAAGCGCGCTTATACTGTCCCCGACGAGGACAACTTCCTAAATTATCGTGGCATTTTACACTTACTCTGTAATGGTCGGTATACGGCCGCGCGCGTACTACTAATGACGGCGTCCCGAAAGGACCGAGCGTTTTGACCTAATGCAGAGACCTGCAATTAGCGCGACACCTTTCCCTCCCTCGGCGCACTTTGCTTGCGGTTCCTTGCGGCCTGGCCTTCTTGTTCTTCTCGCCCCGACTCGCGTCAAAATTGGCGGCGCACGGCTGCGCCCCGAGCCTCGGGCGTTACAAGGCGGAGGCGTTCCCCGACAGGCGTAAAACCAGGAGCCGTTCGCCCCGGTATAAGAAGGGAGCGAGGTAAGGGAAAAAATAAAGCGAAAATAAAAATAAATAAAATGCGGCTTCGCGAGGCGGCAACATGGCCGCCGCGCCTGTGTACATGCTGAAGCAGCCAGCCAGTGCTTTATCACTCGATCTGTCCGCATAAATTCTCGAATGTTCTCTTCATTAAACAAGTCAGGCCCAAGGTGCCAGGTGCAAGTCTGGCCGTGTCGTAAATTCTGTTTTCTCTTTCTACCGCCGGGCCGCGCTGCTGCCTCTCGCGGCGACCCCTCAGAGCCTGCAGTGGCAAAAGAGCGTGGTTGCCTTGTTCCCAGCCGGCGGCGTTGAATGTATAATTACCGGCGGCGCACTCTACTGCTTGATTAGCGCCTTGCGCGCTCGCAAGTATTCCTGCCTCCGTGCGCCCTGATCCGAGGTGCGCCCCTAATGACGCGTCTACATGATGATGCGGCACTTTGCCGTGTTTTGGGGCGGCATTCCAGCGCGTGTGGTCCCCCGGGCGGCCTGATTGAAAAAAAGTACACGCTTCCTTCGCCAACCTCTCGGCTTCCTCGTTCGCCGCCGCGACCCCAAGCCGCTCTTCCCTGGCCTCGCAATGCCCACCGATCTTACGCGATGCGCGCCACGCAAAGCGGCCCAGCGCGACCGATTATTAAACGTGCAAAATCGGCGATGTCCATAGACAAACAACAACAACAACAAAAAAAGTTATCTCACACACTCGTCGAGTCGTCGATATGAGCAAGAGGCAGGCGGCCGCGATGCGGGTCTTCTTCCGAGACCCACGCAGCGTGGCCCACCTTTCTTCCGGACCCGTCCCTCCGTATCCGCGTAGGAGCGCCGCCGTCCTAAAGGTCGCTCATCCAGTTCCGATCGGCGGAAGTCGAATCTCCTGTCAAGTTGCAGTCCGTATAAGAGGCGTCGCTGGACCTTCTCATCGCCGCCGTCGACCGACGCGCGAAAGTGGTCTTCGCGAAAGGGCCTCCACAAACCACCGTCGTTCGAACACCCACACAGGAGCTCCCGCTCGGGCGCCGCGCGAATACACTAAGCGCGTAAGTATACATACCAACAACCTGCGCCAAGCCAGCGCGAGACATAAGGCGGAATAAATCAGTCACGATGCGGTGATGCGAGGGCCCACATAAATCAAACCAGATGCCGACGCCGATCCCAGAGTATTCTTGTTATGGCACGCACTGACACAAACACACGGTCGGCGGTCTTTCTTTCTTTTTTTCTTGTTCCTCCTTCATATGTTTTTTGTTTTTATTATTTCCGCTCGGGCCGTCTCGAAACCTGCCTCGCTTCTCACGCGGCAAGGTTTAATAAGCTCCGTGTCGTTGTTCTACCGTCCTCCTTTCTTTTTTGCTGTCTCTGCGCGTCTGTGATTAATTGCGAGCCGCTCCGAGAAAGCTTTCGTTTGCGTTTCAAACTGCAGTTCCTGCGGGTCCCCTCGCCTCGCTCGCGCCGTGTCACTGCTCTGGCCGCCCTTTTGTCTTTTGCTTTCTGTGTCTCTCGATTCGTTTCCTTCCCAAAGCTCCATTCTTCTCGGCTGCCTTTAATGCGCGGCAAGCGCGCTTTCGAACGAGCCCATAAAGTGTTTCGAGCTGTGCAAACAGAAGTGCTCTGTTTGCCATCTCTTCTTCTGCACCGCTTGGGTGACTGTGATGCTAAATGGGCAAATTAGCTAAGAATAGCCCCCTCCGGAGGTGCTTTCTGCTCTCGCGAACGCCAGTCAGCACGTTGTTCATTTTGCTTGCGTCTTCAGGCGTCGTCGCGAGCCGTGCCGGCTGCGCCAATCGGGCAATTTTCTTCTTTATTTTCCTTGTTGAGTATGCATGTATTTATACCCCGCTTGCTTTTCCACTGCCCAGGTATGGTAGCGCACGCGGAATTGTTGTTGTTATGTGGGGTTTAACGTCCCAAAACCAGCTCTGATTATGAGAGACGCCGTAGTGGAGGTCTCCGGAAATTTCGACCACCTGGGGTTCTTTAACGTGCACTGACATCGCACAGCACACGGGCCTCAACATTTCGCCTCCATCGAAATGCAGCCGCCGCGGCCGGGATTCGATCCCGCGACCTTCGGATCTGCAGCCGAGTGCCATAACCACTAGACCACCGTGGCGGGGACACGCGGAATTAACATGTTGTTACCTCTGCTATATGGAATAGCTAACACACTATCTCGGTTTCGGATGGGTGCGTTTAGTGCGCCTGCTATGCGAAGGGGCAGAAAAAGAAGACGCACAAGCTTGGCCTATATGTCACCCATAAAAGAAACTCTACGCACGTCGTCTAGCATGTTTCAGAAGCAATTACGCGCTTATTATCTCTCATTTGAGGATTATTTTGTCAGAACATGCAATGTTGCCTAGAGGAAATAATGGGCCGGTCTTCTGTCCGAGCCTCTTACTTTTCTATTCTTTCTTTTTTTTTTTTGGTTGCGACGTCTCTCGATGGTAGTATTTCTGTGCACTTCGCCCAAAGCGCTTCTCGAGAACAAGGGATGATTGAGCATCCCAATTACGCCCGCTCACTGCTGGCAGTGTCAACGGGAAAAAAGCAAGTATAACACCCATTAAGGCATCAGAGGGCCGCTTCTAGCCCTGTCTTGAAATATTTAGAGAATACCTTATCCATTCATCATGCGCTGTCTAGCTTTTTATAGTCTTTGTTGCTAGAAAACGTGGGGATTGCGGTAACGGGCGAGTTGGCCGCTTTTACTCATATCTGTGCAGTTTATGACATGTTGATATGCTAGAATAGAAACAGATAGCAATGTTGACCTTAAAGTTTTGCGTGTGTGTGTGTGTGTGTGTGTGTGTGTGTGTGTGTGTGTGTGTGTGTGTGTGTGTGTGTGTGTGTGTGTGTGTGTGTGTGTGTGTGTGTGTGTGTGTGTGTGTGTGTGTGTGTGTGTGTGTGTGTGTGTGTGTGTGTGTGTGTGTGTGTGTGTTTTAATCTGCAGCACATGCTTAAAGGGGCCCAGCAACACTTTTTTGAACATGGTCAGAAAACAGTGCCGATCAGTCGTGTAAGCTTCCATGAACATGTGAGCCAAATATTATTGCACTGCACGCACCAAGGAATTCGAAACGTGGCTTCAAACACAGCTGAAGAGCGCCCGATCTTCTTTTTACATAAAGCGTCACATAAAGCACCGACCAAGTCACTTGACTTTTTTCGTTACTCTTTAAAAAAAGATATGAACAAATAAGCGTTGCAGATTCTCTTCCTGTGATCATGAAATCATCCAATACTATTTCTGCCTCAAGCGACTTAATCGGTGCCATGTGTGTCGTTATATGTTGAAAGAAGAGAAGGCGCTTACCAGCTGTGTTTGAAAAGAAACTGCAAATTCTCTGGTGCGTGCAGTGCAATAATATTTGCCTCACATGTTCACAGGAGCCCGCATGACTGATCAGCATCGTTCTCTGACTTTGTTCAAGAAGTTTTGCAGGGCCCCTTTAAGCTTGCATGAAAACACATATCTGATTTCCGAGAATAACGAAAAATACACTGCTCCATGGATGTAATTCAGCCCTGTCAGTCCGGGTTTGCCAACGTAAATCAGTTTGGGATAACCGAATACACAAGTGGTTCAGTTTCAACGCGAACACATTTAACGGGGAGACTATTTCAGTCAGCATTGTTGCAACGAACAAGAAAAAAAAAAACATACATGCTGCGTCAGTCCTCTTGTTTCCCGCTTGGTGGCATGCACAACCGGAAAAAGTGAGCCCATCAAAATTTGCAAATATTTACCAAACCAAGCCCGCTTCAATGAAATACAATGCACAGCTAATAAGGTGGTGAGGTGGTGAAACTGTGATGGGGACGGAACGTACTCATTAATTTCGCTTTGAGAATTTCTTTCTAAAAACAGAAAATTCACCTCAAACCTCCACTTTCTAAATTTCGTGTCGCAACTCTGTAAGTCTACAACCTTATATATATACCTGAGACGTTAACAAATGTTCTAAGAAACATGTTACGTCCATTCTTTGGCTCCTTTCGAATACAATGAAGTCCATCGTTTCCGACGAAGTTAAAGAAAGGACAAATCAAAATCAACGACACGGCGAATTAAAGGGACAATAAAGCGAAAAACATTCTTTCTCGTATTAGTTGATTCGCTTTTCACAATACCAGAAACACTTGCCTTGCGACGAGAAGACCCTCGGTAGGCTAGAAAACGCGCAAAAATAATATGCAGGTGACGATGCCGCTTTGAAGTTCCCGCAGTAATGCGCGTGAAGTCACAGATCTTTGACTGCGTCTGCTAAGGCCTACGTAACTGTTTATCGGTAAGAAAGACATACATTGTGTTCTAACGAAACCAGAGACGTAATACAGACAGTTTCAGAATATTTGATGGAGCTAAAAAAAAATAAAGAAATCGGCCTTCTGACGTCATTAGGTTCCCAAATTTCGGCGCGAATTTCGAAACTAAAACTTTGGCATTCGTTTTCTCTTTAAATATTGAACATGAAATTGCGAAATTAACTGCAATATGGTTCTCAAAATATGAGTTGTCATTCTAAACCACGTCATACTTTCAATTAGTGTCCCTCTAAGCTGCCGAAGGCACGGCCATGTTCCCTTATTATCTTGTCTCTCCCCTGTATAGGATCAGCACGGCCATGTTCCCTTATTATCTTGTCTCTCCCCTGTATAGGATCAGCACTTGCCATTGTCCTCTTTTTCTTTGCCGCTCGGGACAGCAGCTTGGTCAGACATAGAAGGCACGGCAAGCGGGTCATGGGTACGGAAGTAAAGGGCTATTGAGATTCATTAGCTCAGCGGCCCTCCTTTCTCCCTCTCGCTAACTCGGTCCCGTTATCCTTGCTGTGGAGTACGTACGTGCCAGACATCTGTTACTCCTCACCCTTACGTGATAACT
The DNA here is from genome assembly GCA_013339685.2 of Hyalomma asiaticum. Lineage (NCBI taxonomy): Eukaryota > Metazoa > Arthropoda > Arachnida > Ixodida > Ixodidae > Hyalomma > Hyalomma asiaticum. The sequence continues at coordinate 281,825,876 of CM023481.1, read as the reverse complement.
GATTAGCGCATTTCAGTGGCCCTCGAGCTCGCATTCGTGGTCTCTTCATCGACTGCCTTAACATTTCTCGGTCACCGCAGGAATGACTGATGTAGCAGTTACGTCGTTCCGTATTAAATTACCTTAACTACGACGCAAAACTTAAGCTTTTTCCATTGTCATGAGAGCAAGCAGTCTTCCCCGCACCAGCGTAGAGGGAAAGAGAGAAAAAAAAACGCTCACGAGCTATCACTTTATCATCATTAGCTGCCACAAAGCCCTTCTTGCCACACCAGCATTTCCCAACCATCGCATGCGAAGGCAAAAAACGCATACTGCTGGAGCGTGCATCATTCAAAATGAGAACTATGCCCTTGGTCAAATGAAAGAGCAAAGTTTTTATAACGCCGTGTTACGTTGCAGCTTCCTCATTTTTTGACGTGGTGGGAGCGTATAAGCAATGTGGCGTTATTATTTTTTTTCATCCACGCCCCGTATTTTGTCTCTGTCATTTCTCCCCGTTCTTTGTTTCTTTGTTGCGCTATTTGTGGACCTTCTGACGAACTGCTACTTCTCATTGGACACTGCGGCTTCCCGAGTGACTCCCATCAGCTTTACGGGCCTATTCACCGCACTTGCGACGTCCGGGAGCACGAGAAGATACAAAGGATTCGGGAATGCTGCTAAGCCGGAGCCGCGTATGTTACATCGATAAACGGAGGTCTGCTGAAAGCAGTTTCAGGCTGTTCGGTATAATACCGAGGCTGACGGAGCCGACTGCACCGGAGGCTAGACAAGCGTGCGAGCAAGTGTTGTCTGACTCGCGAAGCACGCGCAAAGAACGCTGCCGTGCGGCCGCCACCCAGGCCGACGATGCGCTCCATCTTCATTGCTTTGTCCGCTCATCGGTGGGCGAAGATCGTGTCGCCCCTGGTCGCTGAATTTTTTCGCTACTTTGTTTTCGGCAGGCGCGTTTGCCGAGCGCACCGCGCATTTTGTCCCGGCAGTGGATCGGTGCATCGCGTTTCTTCCGCCTCGCCACGGAGGCCTATCCTGCAGCGTGCGTGCGCCCGCGCGGGCTTCTCGGGCGCCCGGACCACCGGCATCATAATAATCGCAATTACGAACGCAGCTGCGTGTAGGTATTAGCTCGGCAAGACGTGTCGGAGGGCCGCGCTCTCGCAGGCTCGGTTAAGCGCGCGTTGCCAACCCCTCGTCTTGGTCCGGGCGCGCTAGAAATTACCGAGCCATTATGTGCGCTCTCTCTGATGTGGTGCATTTACACCGCGCCATGCGTTATTTTTTGCGCGTTTAATCCGGGCGAGGGGGGTGTTCCTCGCTTTTTCATATCGCAGTGGAAAACAGCGCACGCATTGTTTCTTGCCGTTTTCTTTGTTTCTTTAGCGCTGCGCGCTCAACCCGTGTCAGTAATGCGCTTATTTTGTGATAACTTGCCGGCTGCAACTTTTTATCTGCGCTTCGTGTGTAAGACACACTTTTTCCGTGTTAAGTTGGTCTAATGGGTTGTAATAAACAATTTCCTCATTTTCGTCCTCTTTTGCTTCTTGTTCTCGACGCTGCCGAGTGAATCATGGCTGTGCTCATCCTGGTTCAAGAAACCTTGTTCCAGAGTGTTCCACGCTTTAAGGGGCACGGGGGGGCCGGTGCTGTTTTCCCATGTACGAAATGACGGACGACTTGCGACCTGACCGCTCGGCAACCAGCGCTGCCGTCCGCTCCGTCAGGCAAGTAAAACGCTTTCCTCTTTCATTGGGATCTAAGCTGCGTAGCTAAGGAGAAAATATATGGCAGCTGTATAGGGACACGACGAGGGTACTTGCACCACAGCAAACAAAGATGAGTGTCATTTAAAATGAAAAGACAGTAATAATGCCATTTTAGAAGTTTTTAAGTACTGTAACCAAAATCATTTTTTAGGATTACAGTTTTTGACGTACGTTTCGGGGTTGCAAATTTCTGAGCAGTGCTTCTCTTGAGGAAATGTAAGCAAAGAGAAGGGCACTTGGCCGCAATTGTGAAACTCCGCTTAGTCCATATATGGACTAAGCGGAGTGTCACAAATCCTCCTCTCAACATGTGCTACTTGAAGCTGCTCCTTTTGCGGTTCTGATAACAGAGACAAAGAGACAGGGCAGAAGATGACAGGTTTAGCATATGTACTGCCTGGCTGGCTAGAGTCTACACTGATGATGAAGCCAGGGCAAAAAGGTTGAGGAGAAAAGGATATAAAAGAAGGTCTGTCCACACAGTGCTGCTTTCGATAATTCTGTCGTTTAAAAAAAAAAAAAAAAAAACAAGAGAAACCTAGCACTTCAGCACTTTCAGGGCAGCTCGGGCTGAGGATGGCTGAGGGGAGGGTCCAATGAATCTACTTTCGACGGAACGATTATCAATTTTACCGGTTGTGCTGTTGAGGACTTTTCTTCACAGAGTTGTTAATCTGAGGCGTGCTTATTATTGATGCGCAAGATATTAGTACATGCATAACCCGATGACTGATCATTACCGTAAACGCAAAGTACGGTCTTTTGATTTACGAAAAAGTCCCCTTTCTCACAGCCACTCCGTTCGAAGGACCGTTTTCCTCACAGAGTTACACCTCGGGACCATGTATATCTTCACGCCTCCTTTATACGTATACTGTTCGCAGGACCACTGCAGAATTTTTTTTCTTCTATGTCATTCTGCCTACGCAATGAACGCACATGCGTATACCTGCTACGCCTGCTTGCATTTTTATCACGTTATCGATAGGGCTATCACCTCGGAAAAATCACCCACACAGTCGGTCAGGAATCGGCGGCTCGTGCGCAGCCGCTCATCGGTGCTTGACGGAAAGGGTGGCAAAAGAGAGCAAGCGTGGTCGCGGTGACTTGGAGTTGGTAAGAAAATAAATAAATGAACTTGACGAACTCACCACCAGAGGGAGCCCATCAGTTTAACAACTGCACAACGCTTACGGGCCAACAGTTATTATACACGCACATACGGCGGGCGAACCGTCGTGCACCCGAGTGACACAGGTAAGCTACTCAAGTCTAAAGAATGCTGCGTCGCCGCACGGTTCGGCCTGTGCACGTGCCCCGTCACTATAGTTAAGTTGTTAAAGGGACGGGGCTCCTAACCGTAATGAGTGTCTAACTGTAAATAAATGAAATGTTCCGAGGGTGGGATTTGAACTTGGGGCCACCAGCAGTCCGTTTCGCTAACGACTGTCTAACCATCGACCTGTATGACCCTCTAAAGCGCGCCATTGTTCATAATTGTCGTGTATTCCGGTGGTCGCAAGTGTCAGTGAGCCCAAGCTCATCGCACCCCTTTGTCTTTCTTAAAAACGAGTCTCCTTTTCCTTGGGACGTGTTAACGCATGTGTATCTGAAGTGTTTATGTCCAAAGCGTGACGTGACTTCAGAATATTGCTACTTGTGATATTACAGAGTTTATCTCTTTTTCTGCTGCTTTTTTTTAATGTAGTTTTGGTTGAATTCTCCTTCATTTATGCTCTTTTCGTTTCCACGCTGTATCTCACCTCTTACTTTAGCGTTTCTTTAGCTTTTTTTTTTTTTTTACGTGTCATCGTTTCCGTTCCGACGACGAAGACCAAAGCCAGAATAACAACGACGCATTGAAGTATTCATCCTCAGGATGACGTGCAAGAGGAAGTGCAAAATAAGGCAGCTTCCCAAAGAAAACTGAAAGAAATAAGAGCAGTGGGAAAAAGCAACCTGTTAACAAGCGTAAGAAAATGAAATTACGATTTGGTATATCTCTCTGCAGGAAACGTAGGTTTCTTCGCGTGATTTATCCGAACCACTCTTCTTCACACGCGAAATGTCAAACCGGTCTAAAACTGTAAACTTGTGGTTTCGAACGTAGTGTTTGAGAGTACTATGCTCAAACTTGCGCGGACATGTAAAGTTACACACGTTAGCATAGGTACAACAACAACAACAACAACCAAAGAGACTTTGGCATCAGAATCTGTAGTGCCCGAGTTGCGCGAAGAATACACTAGCTGGCTAGGTAATTTACCGTCTTCAACAACATCAGTGGCATCCGAGCTGGTTGCCATTTGCGAGCAATGAGCTTCATTAAATTATCAAATAGGCTACGAAATAGGCTACGAAATAGGTTATCAAAGAGGTCTTCCTCACAGACGTTCATATGAACTATTCTAATCGCATGTGCACACGCTTCCTATGTGAAAGTCGGCACGGAACTCTAATACACGCACTGTCGAACTGTATATAACGCTGACTTTTTTAGTGTGACATATGTGTATGTCTTGTGAAACTTTCTTTCTTGCTGTTTTTTTTTTTTGCTTCTTTATTGAGATTTTTCTGAGATTGCTAAGCGAGGAGTAGCCGGTGCCATACTAAAGGCACCAACCTCTCCTATTCACCACTTCAATAAAAAAAAAAAAAAAAAGGTCTTCCTCACGGATTCCCTGGCGGCTCTTATGTGCACTGAAAACGCCGCAGGACAAATAGGTACACGCGTCATATATGCTATCTTAAAATAACTTTCACAAGTTACAACGCCAAAACGCCGTCCTATTGCATCCAGTGGATTCCAAGTCTGCGTAATCAAGGGAAAGGAACTGGCAAAGGCGTTGGCAAACGCCGCTCATGACTCTTCGAAAACCCGTCTTACTACCGTCTTACTACCAGCAGGAGGGAAAAGCCACCAGCTCCGCTGTGGCCTAGCCTTGCGCCGGTAGTGGAAGCTGCCTGTGCACATTTTTTTTTTTAAACACATCTATCCATGGTTGCGTGTGTCCTGAAAACGACGAATTGTGTTCTGAACGAACTTTTCTTTCTTTTTCGTTAAAAAGACTTTCCCCACATTTCACGTTGTTGTATTTTTAACTCTGCTCCTTGCTGAACCCTGCACTTGGTATGTGTTGTATATGCCCATAGTGTGTCTGATCACACGTATTATGTTTTCGGCACCGGGGAAGAACGCGACGCTCGCGTTCACGCGCGATAACACAAACACATTCAGGGTGTTCAGCACAATGAGGCCATATATCGTGCTCTCTCGCGCAAATAAGTTGTTAATTGTAGGCGAGGTACATCGTGTGCGTTGTCAGTCATCTTCTTCAAGGACGTCTTTATGACGAAGCCCTTCAGGAGGCCCTTTTCTCGGCCTTTTTCCCAAACAATAAATCTGTCCCGGAAAACGGTTATTCCGCTCGTACAACGGTCTCTGTTGGCGTCGACAGAGATGAACTCGCCGCAGCAGCCAGTTGTGGCTATCGTTCAAAGTATACAACATACGACTGAGCTGAACTGACTTTTCCCCGTGCGGGTGGCGCGTCCTGGGCGGCTGCACCTCCGAATTCAAGGTTCCTCCAGCCTCGTAATTCTCTCCTCCCAGGGGGCAAGATCCTACTCCAGTTTGGTACTGCAAATAAAGAAAGATACGACGCATTGTTTCCGAGCAAAATGTCTCGAATTACGTTGCTTAAAAAGCAGGCCGAAAACGAGCGGCCTGCACAGCGCTGCTATGCTTCCCGAAAGAATAGCGTGATTGTGTGGCCCCTACATTCTCTCAAGGTTTTCTCATCCTCCTTCATCTTTTTATTATTTTTTCGATTCTCATTCTTTATCTACACTGCCACTCGTCTAAAGCGACGCCTGCATTGTCTTTCTTTTTTTTTTCTTGCTTGTCACTCTTGTTTACTTCTTCGCTCGCCTCCTCCCTTTTTTTTTTTATTGCATTTCAGCCTCCGCAAAGTTGATTTTGGCGGTCATATACGTTTACGAGAGCTTCTGCCATTCGTTCAGTGACCGAGCAAGCCGCCGGCGTTCCCTGCCAGTTTATCGCTTACGTGTATTGCCAGTTACGGGTGCATCTCGCGTATGCGGCCGTAACAAAATAATATCTGTTATTAAGTCTCCGACGGTGCCTGTCTTCGCCCGCGGGGTGGTTTCCGAGTCCACAAGCAGGTGGCTGAAGTGTCGACGGACGCATATATGCACGACGCGGGGCGGGTATACGGAAGACGAGTGCGCCTCCTTCCACTCTTTCGCCTTGGGTCAGTTGCCAGCTCAGGCGTGCGTGCCGCGTTTCCCTCTGTTGTTTCATGCGCACACATTTGCACAACCCGGTCGTTTGCACGGTGGAAGGGCGTCGCATTGGGCATTTGGCATATGCATTACTCCGCGCGCAAGCTGCCGGCCGTAAGGTGGTGGTGCATGAAGATGCGTCCCGCTGTCCTCCGTCTTCCGCCGCATTCAAACGGTTCCGGACATTTCATCTCACTTATGCAATATTCATGGGCCGGTAATTTGTTGACATGTGGTTATGAGCTCTCGAATAATAGAAACTCGATCCACGCGCTCAGATGGCGATGGCACGGCCCCGTGGGTACATTGTCTCTTCACTGCAACGGACCTCGCTGTGCAGGCACTATTGTTTTTACTATATAGCTCGGCCTAGGTGGCATAGTCATGATCCAAACTAGTACTTTATGTACGGTTCGGTTACTATTCTATATAAACATTTATATCGACGACCTTTGTTTACACGCACATGCTGTGTTATTGGAAACATAGTTCTCTATCAATGGTGCTAGTCTAGTTAGTTGGATAGAGTGAGCGCGAGTGACAAGCAACATTAGTTAGTAGGAAACACGAATGGGTTGCTTTTTCAGCCTCCTCTTGTAGGAACCACGAACTGTGAAAACATTCAGCGCCGATGCCGGCACGCTTGGCGAAGTGTGCTCACGCTGCTGGTGCGATAGAAGAGTCGCGTGTTTAGCGGCCACTATACGTGCATCCCAACCATGGCTTTCCGTGCGTGAGGGAGGTATATGCATACGCAAATGACAGGGGTTCGACGGAGAGCACCCGCACATGTACTTCTCTTATATCCGTATTAGTTTGAAACATTGTGCTCACATCGACCCTTTGATGCGGCTTACTGGTTAAAGCCTGCTTTCGACTGAACGTGCAGCGCTGCAACTTTGTTTATTTTTTTTTTAACGCACCTGCTGTAATGAATACCAAGGTACTTTTATTACGCACAACTCTTTTCTTGTTTCTGTGTTTGCCACGTACTTTTTTCGCCGAACATCGCGTGCAGCAGCCTTTCGCGGTTGTTTATTCCCCGCGGCCACCCGGCGCCAGTTAAGATCAAGAAAAAAAAAAAAAATGCTGCACTACACTCGCCCCCACCTTCGCCTCTCGTGACAGCGCAACTGGCGGCTCTCCTCCGTGCCCGGTCGCGCTTCGCGTGTGGCCAGCAAATCAGTGTAGGTTTACGAAAGGAGGTCTGAGAACCTGACGCTTGAGGCAAGTCCTGTTTCGTCTTCGCCGGCTGCCCGCTAACGGGCATAATGGCATCCCTTTGTTGGGCCCCGCGCGAGCGCTTTGCATGTTTGGCGCGTATAAACGGGCCGCCGTTGTAGCCGACGCGCCTCGCGGTGTCCGTACTTGTTACCATCTGGGGGCTGTTTTCTTCCTTACGGTGACGACGCCCATTGCCGGCCGCGCGCTTGTCATTGCCCCGAGGTGCGTCGGCCTCCGCCAGCGGGCTGCCAAGGGCCCCAACTTACGCTGGCGGCACGCAATTCGTTTTTAGACAGGTTTCCTCGCCGCCTTTTGTGCTGCTTTGTTCTCGGCGCGCTCGGCCGCGTCACGCGCCTGCTCTTCCATTTCTCGGCGCGATTCTTTTTCCCTTCATTTCTACTCGCTGTCGTGGCTCGGCCGGATTCGAGCCGCGCGCGCGCGCGTCGGCGGCTGCCGTTTCCGCTATGGGAAATGACAACGGCAACTATGAATAATAGCGTCTGATTAGAGCTTCGGCGTAATTTCTAACCCCTTCAGACAGGAAGCCCTCCGCCTTTTGTTAGCCTCGGCTCGAGCACGGCGGAAACCGAAGCGGTCGCGTCGTAACTCAAACGTTGCGCGCCGCCGCCTTTCGGCGCCTGCGTGGCCTCCGCAGGTCGATCGAGGAGTCCACTTAGGGCCATCTGTTACGCGATATCTCCACCGTCGTTCTCATGCAACGTCTTCTTTCAAAGGCGATGTTGCTGCTATTTCATTTCTCTTGCTTCGCTCAGGTCGTACAAATGCGGCGCCACCTATTTTATGCGTCTCCCGGCACGTCTCCCGACCCGCGGGGTGCGTGAAAATCGACGTTGTTTGGAAAATGCTGACTGACTCCAATAGCGCGTTGGCGATCTAGTTCGAAAAATACAAAGTAGTGCGCGAGATCAGGAAAATATATGTATATATATACATATCGAAGCGGACATTAAGTCGCTTCTGAGGAGCGATGAGCGACACATACATGAGTTTGATACATGATGGAGGAGAAAAACAAACGAGGCGGCGTCACTTTATTCTGCTAGCCTCGGCAACCCAACCTCCTCTGACACATTGTGCGCGGTGCGTCTTGGTTATATAGATTATGGCCACATGATCGCCGCACCGCTCGAAGTTGTTTGGAGGCGGTAACCTTTAGTGGCGCTTGACCGGTACATGAATCTACCGCTTGCTTATCACGTGATCAGGGCCTCTTTCCCGTGATTCTCCTTCTTAAATTATGAGTAGGTTTCAAGATTGTCACGTGACCCCCTTTCCTAGGCTTTTCTTCCCCCAAGGTTTGGCACATCATATATGCCACGATTGCTGCAGGTTATTATACACACACGAGCACAATCAAGACAACCGATAGTAGAAGTATAGACGTGACACTTGGCTGGGCGGCACGTCCTTCAAAGCATCCGTGAGTACAAAATTTACCGAAAATCAAAATCACTTTTATTTACTGACTTCTTTTTATGAACATTTGGTGTTATTCGCACCATATTTCTCGCCTGCTGTTTGAGGCCTTCGTGCAGCCCCAGAGAACGGTCACACCATTTCGTGGACGAATATGAACTAAAAGCGTTAACGAAGTCTCCTTTTTGTTTGTTCTTTTCTAGTTGTTTATCGTTTAAAGTTAGTCCCAATACTATATTTGGCTGTATCATATAAGCCACACCTCTTTCTACCTCACTTGGACGACGTTAGACAGCGTTACTTTGTTATATAAAAAGAAAACAATTATTCCTATAGCGTGTTACAAGGAAGTGAAGGCCAATCGGCCGCTGCGCCGTTCGCGCTATCCCTTACATAACATCGTGAATTGCAAGAGAGCAAGAGATAAAATAGGGGAGAGAGAAGGGCAGGGAGGTTATCCACTTAAGCACAACTGGTTTGCTACCCTGCACTTGGGAGAGGAAAGAGACAGCACATAACTGCACATACAGAAGCAGTCACAGTCCGTCACTCTTGCGTTGTACGCGGCATCACTGTCACAGCCATTTCTCCCAGCCTGTTTCTTTTAAAAACCCAAGTAGTGCCTTCGTCGCCTATAGCTGCAATGCCTTCTGTCTACGACACCTAAGAATGCCTTCGGCAAAATTGACAACATTTCTCACGTTACGTCACGTTACGTTAGCGGTGCGAGGGAAGAGGTCATCCATGGATGCAGACTTTGGGACATGCAAATAAACAACGAAATTTGTTCCATATGGTGGGCGTACCTGTCAAACTTTTAATATTTTGTCGTTGTGTGCGTGCGTGCGCGCGTGTTTTTGTGTTTGTGTTTGCACACACACACACACAACGTACGTTTGCGCGCTTCGCACAAACATTTAATGTGGTTATAGCATGCGCTTTAGCATTGTTGTAACGCCATGGCATGTGAAGAGAAAGAAACAAATTTACTCTCTCGACTACGCCCCTTCACATGCAGTCGGCAAAAAGCGATACAAAAGCAGCAGAGATACCCCCTTCTTTCTTTGTTTGTTTTTTATGGCAACCTCTTGGACTGACAGCAAAGCATCCACAGAACAGAGATCTTGGACACAGCGACGAAGGGCGAACTGTTAGCCAAGCTCCTCAACACAGTGACGATTTAGTTCTCTCTGTTTCTTTCATCGTAAACTCCATTCCTCGAGGGTTTCGATTAGATGACTTCTACATCACACAAATGACAATGTTCTGTTTGAAAAGAAGGAACTGCGCTTACCGTGCCTTCGCTATCGTTATTTGCGCATGCCGGGAAAATAGAGTGGAGTTTCGCAATGTAAGGGGGGTTGTGCGTGGATAGCCGATTTGATCGCGAAAACAGGCAGCATGTCAAAGAGGTCAAACGAGAAGTGACAGATTTGTTGGCCTTCCAGGCTCTTTTATGACATAGCCGAGTGCAAAATGTTATTTACAGCTCACATGACCAGAACTATAAATCAACGCTACACTTAGAGTCTTCGCTGCAAGTAGTTGCAGATAATGTCCACGCTTACATGTTTTTCGTCGTTCGCATGTTCCCCCCTCGGTATATTGATTCGGAAGAACCCAATAAAACTGGATGAATTATTTTCCAAGGGGGGGGGGGGGGGGGGGAGAATTTCGCCAGAAGTTTTTGATGTTGTGAAGTGAAGATGTAGAGATGATAGGGGGGGGGGGGGGGGGGGGGCGTGCCTAGACGTCTCGACGTCGCCACAACAAAGGAGACAAGGGGTATATATATACAGGGCTCGCTTTATTTGTTAGAAACAAGTTAATGAAACAACAAACATTGAAGCCTAGGAAAGCATAGGGGAAGTTATTCCAATTCCAAATTATGATAGTGTAATTTTGGGGCAAGTAGAAAGGAATTAAAGTGGACGAAAAGACAAACCTGCCTTCGGTGGGAACCGAACCCACGACCTTCGGATATCGCGTCCGATGCTCTACCCACTGAGCTACGAAGGCGGTCGTCCGCCCCGTCCACTTTTTGGGTATTATGTATATGGAATCCTGGGAGTGTTAGGCAGCGCCACTCGTAGCCATGGCGGCGGGTGTAGCACACTCTTATTGCCGGGAGGCGTCACGTAGAACGTGATCTTATGTCGAGGTGGCTGCTGCCCAATAAACCCTCATATGCTACCTAAGGCACCAAGTCTGCCGCAACGAGACCCAAGCTATGAAATAACGAAAGGGAAGGGGCAAAAGAAGGGGGTCGAAAGGGTGCCTTAGGTAGCATATGAGGGTTTATTGGGCAGCAGCCAACTCGACATAAGAGCACGTTCCACGTGACGCCTCCTGGCAGTAAGAGTGTGCTACACTCGCCGCCATGGCTGCGAGTGGCGCTGCCTAACGCTCCCAGGATTCCATATACATAAATACCTAATAAAGTGGACGGAGGGACGACCGCCTTCGTAGCTCAGCGGGTAGAGCATCGGACGCGATATCCGAGGGTCGTGGGTTCGGTTCCCACCGAAGGCAGGTTTGTCTTTTCGTCCACTTTAATTCCTTTCTACTGACCCCAAAATTACACTATCATAATTTCGAATTGGAATAACCTCCCCTATGCTTTCCTAGGCTTCAATGTTTGTTGTTTCATTAACTTCTTTCTATGTATATATATATGCAAATAGTTGCTCGCGAACAAGCAACAACTAGTAGCACATTTAAATGCTTCTTCAATGTCGTAGTGGGGTGACTACGGCGACGCATTGTTCATGGGCAGTTCCCTCAAGGCGGCTGGTACGTCCCGATTAGGCTTTTAATGAGGAAAGTTCAATACATATGAGCTTGCGCTTGTTACTCCTTCTCACGGATGGTCGCGTCGCGACACTTCCTCAGTGTACGACATGACAGAAACTGTGCTTGCCAGTTCAACTTGGGGAAAAAAAGAAAACAGAAAAAAGCTATTTCGCAAAGCACGCAGGCGTCTGGTGCAGGCAAACTTGGAATCGAGCCATAAGACCCCTGGAAGTGTCAGCAGCAATTTTCATTTTCTTGAAACGGCATTTGTCCAAAGTGGTTATTTTTGTTTTGCTGTTGTTGAGGGTAAGAAGAGGCTTGTCGGCATTGTAATTGCGTTTGCGTGTGGAATTAATACGTCCATGTGCATAGTGCCACCATATATAATCTCGTTGATGCGTTTATCGGGGCTAGTTGGTATTGACAAATTAACGCCGTATTTTTTTCTAGCGAACAAAAAATAGCGTTTGTCCTGAAGTCTAGCGTTTCTCCTGTACTCCTGGGTGTAAGTCGTCCTGTTTTTGTTCGCTAGAAAAAATATGGTGTCAACTCCATAACCTAACACTAGGTGTGCGGCAACATCACATCTATACTTGAAACGCACAAATATAACGTCTATAGACAGATACACGCGATATTTCAAATCGCATACCACATGTGAGAATACTTGGACGCAATAGCGCGGACATTAATTACTAAGCTGACTTCCATTTACGGGGCCAAGCCAACCTAGCTCGATAAACAGTAGCAGGAGGCCAAGCATTTACTGACTATCAGGGAGTCGCTGCACTTAGAATTCCTTCCTTACGGAGAAAGGAGAAGGGGTGCGTAGAATCTCGCCGAAATGCATGCACGTGTAACAACCACGAGACACGCAAAGATGTCGCTTTATCATATACTTGTGTACGCAAAAAAGCGATATCGTCTTTGCTGCACGCTGCCCGTTTCAGGTAAACGTTTAAGAAGAATTAATTAATACTCTCAGCGGAAAACGTTAACTTGCGTGACTGAACTTCGTAAGACAAATTTTCCAGCAGCGGAAAACAAAGACCTGTTGTGTTCCCCGGCTGGAACTCGCATTTTGATACATGGTTCTTGTGTTAGTTTAACTATATGCGTTAGGCATTTATCGTGCGCCCTTACCGTGTGTGGGCACAGCCTATAGGTCAGCGACCTTTCCACGCTCGTAAAAAGATAGCACGTCAGTGGCTTCCTAATGCATTGCTTGCACTTCTTCCGAGACGCGCTCTTATACGAACGTGGTTTCGATCTCTTCAAAAGAAACTCAGTGATACCGTAACCTAAGTGTGCACGTGATTGTGCCTATTTTGTGCGCGCATCCCAAAGTCTTAAATTGAAGTACTGATATGATAGGTCTGCATCCTATAATCCTTAATCTGGTTAATCTGAAGTACCTATATGAGAGTATGCGACGATTCCAGTCTCCCGAGTTACCATATAAAAGACGGCATACGTTCTTGAGTGTTGTTCCAACGCGCGTTTTCCCTCGAAGCCGCGCAAGACACCCAGAGCCAGAGTGTTCTGAGAGCGTGATTATAAATGCTCATCAGAAACGGCGCGAAAAGAATTCCAACGACTACAGTGTGGTTAACGCAGCTATCTTATCAGTCAAAATAGTTAAATGTATCCAAGATACAGTTACTAATAAAATGTATAAAAAAGGCAAACAAAACTAAACTGAATTTTGATTGGCTAAACAAAATAACTATGCTATCCAGCCATAGTAGAAGTCATCCCAAGTTCCCTATAACGAACTGTAGGAAAGGGGTCAAGGACGTTTATTTGTTGGAAACAACTCAATGAACCAACAAACATTGAAGCCTAGGAAAGAATCGGGGATGTTATTGAAGTTCTTAATTGTGGTATTGTAATTGTCGAGCGCGTAGAAAGGAATTAAAGTGGACGAAAAGGCAAACCTGCCTTCGGTGGCGGCAGCACATGTCGAGGCGGACAGGCGCCGAGCGAAATACTGCTGTTAGATATTTATGCATGACCTCATAAGCTCGGTAATTGAGTTTGTTTAAAGTTTATTCACCCGGGTGCTGGCACGACTTATATGCTGCCAACAGCTTTTTAGGAATGAATTAATTGTTCGACGAATGGAGAAAGGGGCGAAGGTCCTTGAAGGTATCAGCGGTTTGGAGCAAGCGTACCATTTCTAAAATAATCAAAGCGAAACAGAACAGAAGTAGGTAGTATAACACTGCAAGGCTGAATTTATGACAGCAGACATCATGTGTATAAAAATAAACGCTGAAATTTTAATTCACGATGAATGACGCACTACCTAACGAGTAAGTAATATCAAGGGACTATCAAAGGACGAAAATAATTTACCCCTGGAAGTTACTAAAAGAGCGAACCAGTGGGATAAGAAAAATGTGTGAAATCATCCTCACAGGCTGCATGTGTTGTGCGCCAGGCAGTAGACCGTTCAGTTAACCGCTAACTGTAAACGGCACATGACCTAGTTGTTTACATTTAGGTACAATTTAGACATTTGATGTATTTCAGGTATAGAGATGCAACGCGTGTCTTAGACCAGACACGATTGAAGTCGAAATATTCAGGGCAATGTGTATGCGGTCGTTGACCGTCGAACGGAGTCAAGACTACAATGCTATGCAGTCTGTACGTACAACACCGTTCGAACGCCCCCTCCTCCTCCTCCCCCATCCCTCCCCCGCCTCCCTTCTTGTTTCTTTCAAACTATTCTGCTCCATTCGTACGGCTTTTCTTTTTTTTTTTTTTTCATTGGTGAATCGCTACGATACAAACACGCATATGGGCAAGAACATTCCTGCACAAATGTTGTGACCGCGCGTTACTTCCGCGCCAGCATGCACTCACTCAGCGTCCCTGTATGGTCCCAACATTGCGGACACTCGTAGCAACGTGGCTCTGAATTGTCATATACAAATGCGGACACCTTGTGCGACTAACGGACGCGCCTGCTTCGTGCACGCTTGTGTCGGGATTGTTAGCAAACTGGTGGCACGACAACGTGCCACTATATGAGAGCGCCGAGTGACACCCACCGTTCCCTGCACCTCGCTCATTCTCGTGTGACATTCCTGCGCGATGGCCCGAAACAAGCGGTCCAAATGCATTTGAACAGTAAGGCGGAGACAACATGTCGCAAACTTGTCCCTCTCTTCGACGCACGCCATCACCATCCGTAAACACGTCCGCGGGATTTGTCGCTCCACCGGCGAGACGAGTATGACCGGGGGCGTGGCGCTGTCATGACAAGGTTCTGACGCATGTGTGCACACGCACGCAACCCGATGCTGGAGGCACCGTCCGGCTGTCGGGCCCCCATGCGCTCCCGGGGTCCATGTATGCTCGGCGGTCGTGTCTCCGCGGAATGCGCGCACGGCAACAGCTGGCACTGCGGCCGGCACATTTCTTGCTTTTCTATTCGTCTCCTCGGATGCGTGCGCACGCCTAGTGATCCCTTTACGGTCCGTCTTGTTTCTGTCATTAGGCCTAATTGCTCATAATTTGCACGCTCGTAAATTTTTAGCCAGCTCGCAAGAAGGTGATCGCCTTCGCAGCCCTTAACGACGTCTAATTGGCCGGCGGCCGAGAGCGCATCATTCTGCCCTCTTTTAACTCACGCCAGGCGTCTGTGCTTCTCTGAGTCTCCCTCGTGTGAATATTCAGAGTTGGCGCCTACTGTGACACAGCAGCCGCACTTGGTGTTCGAGGCTGAACGTGTGTCTTGGCGTACGTCATGCCGCCTATTGGGCGCTAGGTGACTCCCAAGTGTCCGCAATAAAGCAACGCTCACGCAACCGCACTGGTAGCATACATTTAGCCTCGGCACTTATTGGGAGGAAAACACGACCCTGTACACCGCCAGCGTTTGTCGCTGTCAGCGTCACTTGAGTGTTTAATCTGTTTTAAACGGGCAGTCGTTCTTACGGCTCTATTTCGGCCCGTTTAGACACATGCATAGAGAGCCTTATAGTGTGGCCAGCGCTTTTTGTTGTACCACCTCTCATCCGTATCTTGTTATTTCAACGTTATAATCAGCTATGATGTACGTGAGCACGCGAGACACGAGGTAATATTTCCTCACGTTTGACAACGTAATGAAGTGCTGTTTTCTTGGAAGTCACGGCCTCAACGCCGAATCACCGGCACGATCTACACGGTGTGTTCGTTGTCAGCACCCATATAATGCCTACTTTAATGCCGAATGTTTGCTGTAATTATTGTATACATTATTTTCCATACCTGCCAAGCAAAACGAGATTAAGAAATGTGTGATCCTAGCAGCGTGAGGCGTTTGATTACACTCGCATTCACAGTATAATGAAGCACTTGACAGTCGCATATATATATATATATATATATATATATATATATATATATATATATATATATATATATATATATATATATATATATATATATATATATATATATATATATATAACAGAATTGACGATACGCCTCTTAGAGAACGACGGTTTATTACATCAACGTTTCGGTCGGAACCCGACCTTCTTCAAGGCATATATATATATATATATATATATATATATATATATATATATATATATATATATATATATATATATATAAGGGTCGTCGGAACGAGACGGGGAATGCGGTACGCCGAGGTGGTCAAGTAGGCACCGGAAAAGACGCACAGCCACGTGGTGAACGTGTGGGGGAGGAGGCGACCAGTGTTGGGGTGCATTGTACAACAGGGAAGACACCGGCTGGTGACTGGAAACCGGCTTGACAGGTGTTTGGCGGCCCCAGGGGAAGGAGTAGTTCAGGCAGCATGTTCAGGAATGTGTGTAGTCACCAGCTGGTTTGGCGCCCTCACCCCTCCCCCGCGGCGTGGTGGGCAGCAAGCGTACCCACTGTATTGTTCACGGTTGTCTTTTGTTAGTGCGGCGTCGGAGTTTCGATCGGCGTTTGTGATTGGCTGTGAGGGATTCAGGGGCGGAGCAACCGGTGTATATAAGGCGGCCCCTTTTCCCTGGCAAGAGAGGTCGGAAGCACTGCTTGTAAAGTCTATTTACTGTCTGTAGTATATAAAGTCACGGTGTGCTTGTGTGAAAGGCTGGTCTCCATCCTTCAAGTCTACAAAGTTTTGGCGCTGAGCCGTGCTACCTTTACGGAATGCAGAAACATGCGCCTATTTCCTCTCATTTGAACCACTCTTCTTCTTCCACAAAGCGGCGGCGGACAGGTAGCAGGAAGGCTTCCACCCTTCCTTCTTCACAGCAGCAACGCTAGCTGGAGGAGCTCGGCTCCGAAAGGAAGAAGAAAAGCAGGAAGGAGGAGATGGTGGGAACTGAGGACAAGTTCACCACGACAAGGTCACCTTCTACAACCTCCCTGCCTGGAAATTTACTATATATATATATATATATATATATATATATATATATATATATATATATGTGTGTGTGTGTGTGTGTGTGTGTGTGTGTGCGTGTGTGTGTGTGTGTGTGTGTGTGTGTGACGCTATAGCTAAGCCCACCGGCGTTGCACTGCTTGGCACGAGTTTGGGAGTACAGACTCTTCGGCAGTATTTCGATCGAGCCGAGGCATCGACAACGCTCATCTACTGCAGTCCACTAGACGACATTCCAGGTAGTAAAAAGTCAATCCTCACGGTCCCATTAAGGCACGTTTCATATTCATAATACAGTTTTAGTGCATAAAAGCGCATAACAAGGTTAAGATTTCGGTGGTTGTGGAATTCATTATCTATTATTTAAGCGAATGAAATACTCTGCAAACGAACGTACGTCTCTATAAGTCACCTCGGCTTGTTCCCCGCACGTACGTAAGTACGTGCCTGCGTACTTACATGCTGTTGGTTTCGCCACAACATTAAGGACATTGTAGAGAAAGCATGGATGCGAATTCTGCGCAACGAGAGACAGCAGTGCAAAGCGCGGGTCCTCATACAGACACCTAATGAATAGTTCTTCAGGCACGTATATAGCGTGATGCACAAGCTCCAACACTGCAGCCAATTTCACCATTCGTGAAAAAAAAAAAAAGGGGGGGGGGGCGGGGGGGGAGGCTCATGCACGGTGGCGCCTACGTTCTTGCAAAAAGTAGTGCGGCCGCTTCTCTCCTCCGTGGTCCCGGCGCGTTCTTTTCAGCGTCGTGCTCTCTCGGCTGAGCGCAGCCGCTGCGGACTCCGATCTCCCCAGCCCGCAGCGCGTCGCTCGAAATTCGCCCCGCTTTTCGGCATCGAGATGGAACCCATTAAAATGCCCGATCGGCTCCTGCTGCGACTGATGCTCCGGTTCCGCCCACAAATCATTCATCCTAATTTTCCTACCCAACACCCCCGGCCGACTTCGGTTGGCACCAGCAGCCTGCACCGCACAACTTTTTGTCGAAACAACAGGACCGACAGCGACGACGGAACGGGGTTGTGAAGCAGCCAGGGCGGTCCCGGGACCGACAGGAGCAGCGCACCCTTGTAAACGCTCACCGCTGCACGCGGCGCTGGTCCTGGTGGTACATGTGCGGGGGAAAAAAAAAATGTAAAGGAAAAGAACGCGAGTGGAAGAGCGAGCGCGAAAGAGCGCGCGGTTAAGCGCAAACGCGTGTGCACAATGTAGGACGCTGTGGGCATCCTCCGGGACAAATAGATGGACGATAGAAAGTCGTCATCTGTTGTTGAATTATATTTCGCCATGGTTGGGGGCGACGATTGAGCGATAGTCTGTTTCCGTCCAACGGGGGCTGCCTGAAAGGAGAAGGATGCCATCGGCGTTTCGAAAGAGGTCGTAGAACGTAGTAAAATGGAGTGGTCGAGTCCCTGTGTTAGACGGGGTCCAGGCGGCGGCGGCGGGCAAGCCCCGGTGATTGATATCGAGTGGGATATGCTCGGCGCTTGAGTGCCTTTCAGCGTAAGGGCGGCTACGCCGGCTCCCTCTGTTCCGCGTGCGCACACTTTTTAAACGCCATCACCCTTTGGTTGGGATCCTGACTTACTTTTTTTCCTGTTGATTTCTTTATTCATGGCGGTTTTTTTTTATTGTTCCCTTATTTGGTACATTTTGTATAATTCTCTTTGCAGACTGCTGCTGCAGACAAAAGACCTACAGTACAGCACGTTAACTGAGAAACTTACACTTAGTACTTCTTTTTTTACGATTCTGCTGAGCACTACACGAGCGTAAATCACTTTCTTCTTTGCTTTACTTACTAAACGACGTGTCACATGTTGACGGGTATTTGAACGCATTCGTTAGAAGGTTTGAACTCTCGTGAAAGTCCTTTGCAGAGGAAGTGTTCGGCCACCGCTTGGCTACTCCGTACGATTTTGACGCACGGTGACAATACAGCCTATCTCTGCAGCGTAGTGTGTTCCTGCTTCTGCATCGTATTTGCGCATTTAAACAGGTGAGACCAGCTTCACGCTTTGACGACATCCCCAGGTTTCATAGTGCCTACACTGGCTGCAGTGCTGCTACTGCCGTGCACGTTGCACAAAAGCGCAGATGGCGAGTAAGCAAAACCACACTTGTGTATTGAGTTGGACTCGTGGTAATAAAGTTAATCAATTCCGATATAGCGAAAAATTCCTGAAGATTGCTGCGGTGGGGTGAAATAACAAGCATGTCCTGTACTCGAAAGGGCAGATATTCAAACGCTAATCATTGTCTCCAATGCGGTATTACCAAGCGCACAATCCATCATTTTATACTTTTTTTTTTTCGCGCTTGCATGCTGTGGCCGTACAGTGGATCCCTGATCTGCTTCCACCTCGACGATTAGTGGAATGTAACGTGTTTCATTCATGCTGTTATTAATTATTGCTGAGCTTCTGCGTGCCGATAGCACGATATGCATGCCGTAGTGGAGGGCTAATTTCGACCACCTGGGGTTTTTCAACGTGCACTGGTAACGCATAGTACACGGAACTCTAGCATTTTCGCCTCACCGCCCCGGCCGGGATTCAACCCTCGTCCTTCGCATCAGGAGCAGGACCATCATAATCACTGTACCACCGCGGCGGATCTCAGTCATGCTCTTGACAATCAGAAAAAATCCGGAGCTAGGAATACACAACTGACCACAGGGTTTTGTCAGTGTGTTGAAATAAGTCGATAATTTATTCACGTCCAACGATTTGCGTACGGAGGTTACAGCCATGCTTCAGGTGTAGTGTCTTCCAGAATGAATTTGTGTTCAGCAAATATACAAAAGAATAGCGGTAGCGCTTCTCCTTCAGTGCACAGCCCCAAGAGAGAGCGCGCTCATCAGCAAGTTCCCAGGTTTGCCTCGTCCAAAGGAAAGTTACAAACTTCCTGCTACTGAGTTGACTTGCCTCCTGAGCTCACATCACTGAACAGTGCATTGAGGCGGGATCATACAGTGAATTAAGTGTTCATTTACAGGCCCTGTCGAAGCAAGTTATCCAACGTGTAATGCGCGTTCGTATTGATCCGTGGTGAAAGCACCCCCTCATCGATGTTTGGCATGAGCTTGTAAGCCGCTCTGGTTTTATGCGCCGAAAGGGCACCTCTGCTAAACTTGGTTTAGGTACGAGAAAACTTTTCTTACAGCGAAGCAGTTCATGTGGAGCCTGTCCCGCAGTCGTTGGCGTTCGCCGTCGGCGTCCCCTAAAACGGGGTCATGTGACTTAGCCGGTGACAGAAAGTAAGAAAGATGGCAAGAAATAAAGAAACATGGACTGTAAGAAAGAAAACTTGTTACCGGTGCTGAGGTTCGAACTGGGGACTCTACGCTCTGGACATCTGAGCCACTACACTACACGCCACTCATGACACACAAATATATGTGAGCCATGTGAATGGCTTGGATCTTCTACCAGAAAAAAAAGGAAAGAAAGAAAGGAAAGAAAGAAAGAAAGAAAGAAAGAAAGTAAGAAAGAAAGAAAGAAAGAAAGAAAGAAAGAAAGAAAGAAAGAAAGAAAGAAAGAAAGAAAGAAAGAAAGCGTACACTTGAGTAAGAAGTTGCCTCGAGTGTCAGCGGGAGTTGGCTCGTCAGCGGGCTCGTTATCTAAGCAGCGCCGAGATGCCTAATTTAAACGGAGGACTAGGACTCATGCAAAGACCTGTAAACGTCAAAAAATCTGTATCTTCCTGTGCAAAAACAGCTGGTTGTCCATGCAGGCTAAGCAGCTTATCCTCTTTCGGTGTACGTGTACCCAGCCTCACCAAAATTGCTTTCGTTACTGGCGCTCGTGGATTGTATGCAAAGAACGTTTTTGCAAGAAACTAAAGCCCAAGGTATTTACTACGCTGGGCATCCCACCAATCAAGCGGTTTCTCAATATTCCTATACGAGTCGCCGTCGCGAACGTATATGTCAAGATCACTGTAGGCTGGCAGAGTTTCCTCCACATGCACAGACCCAAGCCCGGCGTGGGCCCGCGGGCCCGGGCTAGCTGAAAAAACGCTTCAGACGGCTTAGGCTTTCAGGTCTGCCTGGCCACGTGTTCTACGTATAGTTTGAGACGTAACACGTGTAAGGTACAGTGACAAACATGGTACTTCTCTGCTTAAAAGTGGTGGTCAAGAATTTCCGCAGAAAAATTTGCCCGATTTAGCCCAATGGTTGTATTATTTGTTTTTTTTTTCGTCCTTAATTGTCCGTAATGAGCTATATAATTAGTGCCAGTGGCACAGCAACATTCTCCAATAGCAACCGCAGTCAATTCCGCACACATTTTTCTACATATTATCTGATCGCTGCTCACAGTATTTTTCAAGGTGCAAACATTTGGATATTTAATCATCGTCATTGCTGTTATCATCATGAACAACAAATCACCAGCTCTGATTTCTATTACAGATTGCTGGTTCTCGCATACTGCGACTACTATGCGAAGCGATAGTTGGGTTTGGAAAGCTCGGCTTATTCAGAGCTATAGAGGTCGCACACAACAAAGAAGCCTCAATGACTGAACGTAGGGCATGCACTTAAAAGAGCCACAATTGGCACAAGAACTCTTGCCCCCTTCCGCGCAAGTTCAACTAAGCCTACTATCTTCCGCGGAAGATCAACACGCGCTATAGAGCGGTGAACGATAAGCGCTTGTCCCTTTTAACTCGGTGGCTTATTTCATTCTACATACGCCGCTTCTGGTAAGTATTTTATACCTGCTCGATTGCTCATTCCCGCGAATGCCAGCACGCAGAGTGCCGAGCGCTGGGCTAAGAGCTCCTCTCCATAAACGTGATTCAACGACAGCCCGAAGTTCTCTTCGACGCTGCTTTGCAAGCGACCAGAGGCAGGTAAAAAAATAAAAGAGAGAGAGAAAGAAAGCAACAACAGTTTAAGCAGCGACACATGTGACAAGAGCGCAGCAAAAACAGCGTCGAAAAAGGTCCTCGAGCAGCAGTCGCATTTGTGGCAGCGTCTCGGGACCACTTCGCGCCATTTCTTCGGCCAGCTTTTGCTGAGCGGGGAATTACAGGCATTTCCTTCCTGAGCCTTCGGGAGCCACTGGGAAGCATCGAAGTCGTTTTGTGGCGTCGTAAAAGAAAGAGAGCAAAACAGAGCGCGCGCAGCGCACACCCGGTCTGCCTCAGCGGCGCGCCTCACTCGCGAAGTGGCCTGCCCAGAGGGATCGGAAGCAAACGAACAAAGAAAGAATAAGCACAAAATGCCGCCGCCGAGTAGCTGCTAATAGCGGCCATAGCGTGCAGCCGTTGTCTATTCATTTTTATCATGCGCGACGGCATGCGCACCTCCTCTCCGCAGCGAGCAGCAACCTCCGCTGATCACAAGAGGGAGGCGCAATGAGTGTATACTCTTTCCCCCTCGCAACCAGCGCCTCAGCTTTCGTCGGCCGAGATTGTCGCATCTCGGGATGCGACAACCCGGCGTCGGATAGTTTTGATGCTCGACGACTAACACGGTCGTCTTCGGTCCAATTTACGACCGCCATCTTCGTCGACGTCTCTCTGCGCATGCACCGGCTGATAACGCTTGCAGTCGCCGTGGCCACCTTTTTCGGTGCTGTCCGCACCCGCGACGTAATGGCGGGGGACGCGGCCGCGAAGGCTGGGCCCGCTTATCGCTGGCCGCGTGTTTTAGCTCAATGATGAACGACCTGCACTCGCGCCGTGTCTCGGCAGAGCTTGCCTTTGCGCGAGAGAATGCTACTCGGCGAGGGCGGCTTCGATATCGGCCGGCGACGCGCGGGCCTGCGTTGCAACGCGGCCACCGAGGCACCGCGCAGGCTGTGTTCCCTCGACGCGACCGTTGTAGACAGCTCTTCAAGATTAGGGCATATCTTAAGAGGACGCCCGGGAGACCAGGTCGGGGGCCTTCCTGCGTGTTCCGGCCGCGACACTGTATGCCCATGCGCTTTATCGAACACTGTGCGCGCTCGTATATGCGGCCTTTCAAAGCGGACTCGCATATTAGATATGACGCCCATATCTGAGGCGCCGGGCTCTCTGTTCGCGCCACTGGTAACAGCGTGTAAATGCTTGTGGGAGAGAGGAACACTATCAGGGCCTTACGAGCTTTTTCACACTTGGCCATTACTAAGGAGCATTGGGCGCGCTGGGATCAGCGGCTCTTAATTCGGATTCGTCCTAGGTGGCACACGCTGGTACTTGTGCGTTGTTGCCCTTGTTTATGTGACTGCTGAATGAAGATAGTGTATGTTTAAGAGCGTGAGCCCTCACACATTCAAAACCATTCATTAGTGTTGCTGAAGGAAATGCGCCTGTGTAACGCCTTAGTTACGCTTTTTGAGATCTGTTTTATACGGTTATAAATGGGTTGCTGTAAAGGTAGTGTAGGACTCCAGTCGCGTCAGTCGCCTGTGATGTGCGTAATAAATAAATAAATAAATAAATAAATAAATAAATAAATAAATAAATAAATAAATAAATAAAGGCGCAAGATAAATCCCCTGGAAAACGGAAGGAATAAAGAAATGTCGACGTGCGGGTGGAAAGCTCACTGCAAAATGTTGACTTTTACTGAATGGAGGCACGAAAAATAAGCTACTTTATACAGTACTGACCGGTACACGGTATCTTTTAAAACCGCTCATCAAGGCGTTGTACCAATTGCAAAAACGCTCTACCTGTACCTCAACCCTTTGCTTTATTCGGGGCTTTTCCTTATGCTCTTTTTTTTTTCTTCCGTATCAGATCGATCATGTATACAAGCGACCGAGTTCAACGAACCGCACAGAAACTCTTCTTCATGCAAGAGACGTCGGTGGAACGAAAAGCCTCGCGGTATAGAGCACCCAGATGCACTACACGTGCTGGCTTGTGGCGACGGTATACGTGTACTGCTGCTGCGAAGTGTCGCGCGATGCCTCGCTGCAATGCAGCGGGAGGTGCGAAATAAACAATCCAGACTGCAACCTCGGAGCGATTTCCGAGACATGACGGGAATCTTTACAACGGTGGCACCGCTGGCAATAATGTGATGCGAGCAGGACAGGAGAGGCGCCTCGGGCGTGCCTGGCAGCATCCCTTCTCCTCCTCTCTTCGGCTATCAGCCGACCGGTAACATTGTCATCGCCATCATTTCCGAGATCCCATAAGTGATGTGATGCGTTCCTGCGACCGGCGTCATTTATTAAAAGGCGATAAGGCGCGCTTCTATCCGCCCGAGTGTTTCTTCTTGCTCTTCCGTTCCGGGCACACGGGGGCCAGATCCAGTTTGCGTTCCCCGTCGCCCTGGTCTTTCTCTGTTTGCATCGTTTTCTCGATTTTTCTTTGCCCTCAACAAGGAGATCGCGTGTGCGTGTCTGTTGCGTTCTCCCCTCTCCTTTTTTTCCCGCGGCATGTAAGGAGGCACGTACGCGAGGTCCGCCAAGGTGTGCTGGGCAGCGTCACGATGTCGACGACGATAGGATGTGTCAGGCGCGAAGGAGCGCGATCCAGTTGCGCGCGCAAGGCAAGCGTCGTCCGGGTTCTCGGCCGATGTTGGCGTGCGCTTATCTCAAGGGCCCCCAGTGTGAAAAGGGAGATGCACGCGTTTTATGCGCTCGGTCGGGTGTTGTGGACGACGCCTGGAGCACTAAGCGATGCCCGGAATGAGCGAAGGCTGTCTCCGCCGGGTATGCACACTTTACACCACCCCCCTCTCTCCGCCGCGCGCCCTTGGAGTGAAGCCACGGGCTTCATTAAAGTGCGCATTGCTTTTAAGAAAAGCGTTTCCCACGGACCTTGGGCCGCGCGCTTCGGAGGAGCACCGCGACTGCGGAGTTGGGGTCCTCGGCCAGTCGCAGTCAAGACCCTCGGGGCCTCGTTTCATCTCCGAAGGAAGAAGGAATAAAGTATATACGTATACGCCGACCAGCGCCCGTGGAACGGCGCTGCGGTAACACTCGGTTTTTTTTTTATTTTATTGCTCGACTCTGTAGGTTTCAGTCAATGGCAACTTGGACGTTTTTGGTCGTTTGTCAAGTGCTCCCCAAGACCACCTTGGTCAGAGTTAAAAGCTGGAGCAGGATGACGACCTTCTCACGGCCGTGAGTGATTGCTACAGCTTAGTTGAGACGCTTCCTTGAAACGACCGGCTTCTCTGGCGCTCTGGTTCTTGCATATACGAAAAACTGTCGGACTAGAATGTCCCCCGTAAAGCAAGTGCTTAGTGATTAGATTTGTCCGCGGAAGCTGGAACGAATGATTAGCCATGTAATAGCACGGCCACGTGTTGTGGGATCGGCGAGATCCCACATCACCACCTATGGAGAACTTGTTGCACTGTACGAGTACAATTTGCGATGCATTTGCGAGTAGATGAGAATTACGTAGTACGTGACGAATTAACTTCATGTATAACTTAATGAGCAAACAGACAATGAAGCCTAGGAAAACATAGGAAACATAGGTCGTGGGTTCGGGTCCCACCGAGGGCAGGTTTGTCTTTTCGTCCACTTTAATTCCTTTCTACTTTCTCCACAATTACAATACCACAATTAACTTCCCCTATGTTTTCCTAGGCTTCATTGTCTGTTTGCTCATTAAGTTGTTTCTAACAAATAAAGAACGAGCCCTTGACCCCTTCCCTTTCGTTATTTCATAGCTTGGGCCTCGTTGCGGCAGACTTGGTGCCTTAGGTAGCATGCGAGGGCTTATTGGGCAGCAGCCATCTCGTCTAAGTTCACGTTCTACGTGACGCCTCCTGGCAAGAAAGTGTGTTCTACACACGCCGCCTTGGCCTCGAGTGGCGCTGCCTAACACTCCCAGGATAATACCTACATAAATACACAATAAAGTGGACGGGGGGACGACCGCCCTTGTAGCTCAGTTGGTAGAGCATCGGACGCGACATCCGAAGGTCGTGGGTTCGGGTCCCACCGAGGGCAGGTTTGTCTTTTCGTCCACTTTAATTCCTTTCTACTTTCTCCACAATTACAATACCACAATTAACTTCCCCTATGTTTTCCTAGGCTTCATTGTCTGTTTGCTCATTAAGTTGTTTCTAACAAATAAAGAACGAGCCCTTGACCCCTTCCCTTTTCGTAACTTCATGTATAGGTAGACACTATTCCGCGTTGTCTGCGAATAAACGTGAATTATAAATGTTGAGAGTACTGACTCGATTTTGAGGCAGCGAAAAGGGACATTCTTCGTTTTCTTAGCACGCATTCTCAGCATTCTGCACACACCGGAGACAGGAAAAAAATATAAAGTATTTAAATGTGATTCTAAAGTTTTTTCGTCACGCAGCATCTGCAAGCCAGCCCCATTGCGATGGATAACACCATGGCGTTTGAACACAGTCGCCTAAAGGTCGCCGAAATATCTGCCGGAGTCACTGCACTACAATGAAATCATCGTTTTTTGCATGCACCGCGTGCAACTTACAGCATCCAACAGGGCTGCTGCTACTCCGTCATTAGTTGCCGTCCCCACGTGACTTAAACGTATACGTCCGACTGCGTTGCCACGCCGCTATGAAACCACCCCCTAGAAATCGAAACTGAAAGTGGGCTTTCTAAGGTAGCCATATTAAACGCATATTCATTGCATTCCGAGACACGACACTCTTTTTAGGGCACTCTACGCCAGTGCTGTTGTTTGGAGCAACAACGCAAAAACATCTAAAATTCGTGTCAGTACTCCTTTAAGGTAACTGAAGTTCTCGGTATATAGGAAGGTTGCTATCTCAGTAGTTTGCTTTAGCTAAGTCATTATATTAAAATTAAACGTTGCACCTGTTATTATGGCACACCATGATTTTCTGTGTAAGCAAACTCCGGATTAATGTTGACCACTGGGATTCCTTAACGTGCACCTAAACCTATAGCTACGTTGGTGTTCATGCATATCGCACCATCGAAATACCGATGCCGTAGCCGGTAATCGAGCACGGGTCCTAGAGCTTAGTAGTAATGCGGCAATCGCAAAGGTATACACGAACTGCATGATGAGTGCTGCTCAGACGGACATATGTGGAAGTGCCAGGACTGGTGCTCACGATCTATGCCGATTCAGTCAGATGAGCGCACGAAACGAGTTTGTGTACTTGCTATGTATTCATTTCTTCCTTGTTTCTTTTTTTGTTCAATTTCTTACTTCCTTTTTGTAGGTCTAATCATACATACGAGAAGCTGTGTGGAAACAAAGAGTAAAATGCTGTCTGTGACCTTTGGAATGAACCAGAACAGTACTTATATTGAACTGGTCCATTGCAACTCAGCCAATTGCAGCACGGCCTTTTCATTGCGGCTAATAACGTTATGCGAAGATGCAACTCTTCCCAAGCGCTACAGCCCATTCACTTCAGTGTACATATAGGAAACCATAATGCTTGCTCGACGTTCGTAATCCCCTTAAAGTCGTTGATAAAACAAGATCGCGGCCTTAAATCCCGACCTTGAAGGGCGCGGTGACGCCCCGCAAATGGTTAGGTTTGTCAAATCTTTGATGTTTCTCTCTCCCTCGAAAAAAAAAGAAAATAAAAACACACAGTCGTTCAATAGCGAATTGAGCGCGACCCATAATCGGCTGAGCGTGCGCGAGCACCTATATCGGACTGAACTAATGGATCGATCGCGGGCGTCGTTCTTGCGGGGCGCCGTCTCGGCATCGTCTGCCTCCTCTCGCGGGCCTGTCGACATTTCGCTGCCTACTTGTGGCTGGCACAATTTACGAGCAGCCAATGCTCGCGTAGTGACCCAGGCAGGACCCAAGAGCGATTTCCTATTTAGACGACGCGACTAGTTCGCTTTCTGGAGGGCGTGTGATTACGTAGATAGGGATCGTTACGGCTCGTTTACTGGGAGCAGCCTCGGACCCCCCTCCCCCAAGTCTGGTGACATTAAGTGCCGGGGTTAAAGTCGAAATGGAATCTATTAAAAATGGGCGGTAATTACATCGTCGCATCGGTACGACCCCATCCATCTTGTCCGTGCTGCTCGCGCGCGCTTTCGACAGCGCCCTTTTGTCGATGGCCATGGCCGCGGGCTGGGTGGGTTAATACAAGCCATTTGTTCAGGGAGGGCGATTTGTTCTGCGCACAGGCCGTGCTCGGAGTGCCGCGTGCTACCTGCAATTATGAAAGTCAGCGAGTTGTTCCTCCGCACTCTGTAATTCGCAGCGACGGCCGAGTGCGCGGCGGCGGCGGCCGAATTCCCGACTTCCTGGTTCGCCTGCAGACGTCGTCGCCTGTGGTCGCGCTGAGGAGTGGCGCGGGCCGTATTCCGAACCGAGCTGCACCGCGCAACCCTCTTGTGACAAATCGCTCCGAGCTTGATTTTCGAGAAGCGCGCGGGCATCCTCGGCGACCATCTCATTGTGCGCGCCACTGTATCGGTGTCATACGCTCTCTTCACTCATCGGACTGCTCTAAACGCTTCCATCAATTTCAGCGACGGTCGTGCAATTAATTCAGGGGTTTGTATGCATAGCAGTCGTACGAAAAGTAGCGGAGCAGTATAGGGAGTCGACCAACCTTTGGTGTGTCACGGTAATTTGGACCTATATAAGAATACTTCCACCTGCTATTTATAAGCGCGGCGCCTGTATGCGAGAGAAAACTCATCGTGGTAGCGCCATTTCCTACGCACGCTGTGTCTGCTTGTCACGAAACTCCTGGATGATGGTTGTGGATAGCATGACGAAGACGGCATTAAGCTTAGTTAGGCCTCTATTCATGTGAGTGATGTTACACTGACGAGCGCTAGAAATTTTTTGAGGCTCTCTGCAATGAGTGAATACAGAGCTTCGAACTTAACTGCCAGATAAAGCTCGACGTTTTCTCTTCGCTTCCTTCTTTCTTTTTTACATCATTCAACCTTTTTTCACCGTGGTATCGCTGGAAATCGTTTGCACATGTTATTTCCAATATAAGCCCTTACCCTCTTTAATATATAAACCCTCTCCTCACCCTCTTTTCACAGACATGTACATATATATTACTGCCTTCCTTGATTTTCGTAACTTTTTTTTCTTGGTGTCTCGGTGGAAAAACGACAAAAGACGCCGGCGCGTCAACACTGTACCACGTAGATGAGGCGCACGGTCTAAAAACATGGTGTTTGAAGCACCACGAGCAAGCGTTATAGCAATATATTTAATTGTTCAGAATGATGGCATTGATCAGCCCGTACCAACGGACGCCGAAAAGAACAGGCCCACACAGATTTATGACGAGGAAACATTAATAACTGAGCACAATTGACATGGCTGACTCGAAGCCAAACTCGGCAATCAGTCGAGACTTACAGTGGGGTAGCAGGGGTTTACTGCAGCTTGAGGTGAGGTGATTGAAACTGGGTCGACCTCACAAGATGAGATCCAGGAGGCCGCCAAGAATGACTTTAAGTTGTAGTTGGCTCGATCCGTGTGAGCGTTGCTTGCCCGTGTGTGAGAAAGGCTGAGTGTGAAAGCGATCGCAGTGTTGCCCACTGCTACCTTCGTAGTCCCACGCCAAAGATCCATCTAGCACATGTAACGCTGGAAACTTATCTCTGAGGTCAAACTGCGGTACACGTGTTTAAGAAGAAGAAGAAGAAGAAGAAGAAGAAGAAGAAGAAGAAAGAAGAAGAAGGAGTTTATTCATTCAAACATGACAGTACAAACAGAGTAACATGCGTGAAGAGTTCCCAAAGCACAGGGCTGCAGGGGGACCTCCTGTACTAATTAAGGAAGGAAGGAAGGAAGGAAGGAAGGAAGGAAGGAAGGAAGGAAGGAAGGAAGGAAGGAAGGAAGGAAGGAAGGAGAAAACAGAAAGGCAGGGAGGTTAACCAGACAGGCGTCCGGTTGACTACCCAACACTGGGGGAATGGGAAGGGGGAATAGAAAGATGGGGAATAATGAAAAAGACGTTGTTGTACTAATTAAAATGTACAAAACAAATCAGGTCAAAGCAACTTGCGTACAAATAATAAATAGTTGTTAACAATATCTAAGGTAAAATAAAAATAACTGAAACATGACATCAAAACATACCTTCTGTGAAATGTACAGAAACGAAGCAAACGCGATACCAATACAGAAGAAAAGAAAGTCATGCTAATAAATATGCATATAGATGCAATCAAAACAAACAGTGCATAAACATAACGAACGACGATGAAATAAAGTAATGTAAGCGGAACCTATTAGATGTACCGCAGAGATCACAATGTCAGCAAATGGGACAAGAATTGTTTTTTGAAGCTGTATATGCTAGAAGACAGCTTTATGTCGCTAGGTATATTATGCCATATTGACATCGCTCTGAAGGGAGATGTGAATTTACCATAACCTGTTCTAATTTTAGGCGATAAAGAGTTACTAGCCAACGCAAATCCAGTTTTATTTTGATTGGACAGTTGTTCTCTTCTAAATATAATCATAGGGATGCTTGAGTGAAAGGAATTATAAGTTTCAATAGTTATATTTATAATTATTTCAGTGGATATTCTTATTCCTCTCATTAAGACAGAGTTAAACTGCTATTGTTATCAATTAAAGATACAAATCGAATTCACGAGTCAGGAATCCAGCATGCGTCTGAACGCGACAGTCCGCTTGCATTCTTTCGTTCCTTTCTGGCTTGACGTTCGCGGTGCTACTGCGTACGAGCTTTGAACACATGTGAGCAAGACGCGACCGGCCGCCCGCATAATCTAACGTCGTCCTAAGTCAAACAAGTTAGTGTAGCTAATCTGGATTGAGGGAACATGAAGCACTCAATAAGCTTCGGTGTGCCTTTCTTTTCTAAGTTTGCATAAAGGTAGAAGCGCAGGTATCGTGATTACGTTGAAGGATTCAGGCTTCCGAGGTGTAGTGGCGAAGTCCCACGCACGCAGGCATACATGGACCTAAAGTGCAAACACACAAACACGGATGCACCCACCTACACTCAAGAAAAAGAAAAGATCCGCTGTTTTACGATAAACTTAACTCCGTTGGGACACGGCTCCCACACGCGCTGCGGCGGTATAGCATATAATAAGAGTAACATTTTAGAACAGCAGGTACGTGTGAACAAGCGTGTGGACGTGTACGTGCCAGGCAGCTGAAATTCGTCGAGGGTCGCCGACTATACGCGGCGGCGGCGCAGTCTGCTTTTTCTTACCTTGGAAAAAGCAGACACCTACATTTCAATTTCAAATGCGTGCTAAACTGGGTTGTGCAAAGCAATGAAGCAAGCGAAACCTCTCTCTGCGGAGGCGCACGGGAAAAAAAAAAAAAGAAGAAAAGCGGTGGGCAGAATATGGAGGAAGGGTGTATGAAATATGATATGGCGCGTGCTGGTTTTAACAAAGTGATATGCAGTTATGCAAGAGAACGTCCTTGCACAAGTTTTCCGTATTCATAAACCTTAATAATTGCAACGAAAGCTTTCGTCCCTGATTTGAAAAATGTTTATCAGTTTTGCATAAAGCAGTCCAAGTAAACGTGAGGATGGCACAGGCAAAGCTAACTTCAGCTCCCGCATGTTTCCACCTTAGTCACTTCGCCACGTGTCAGAAACTTGTTTTCTTTTATAGCTTTCATTCGGTTGTTTTGTCGTGTTGCGTTAATTGCTCGAAGTATCCGGCTCCTACGTTACCTGTATATCTTGGCATTTTATCGTCACGCGTAAAAAAGAGAAAAAGAAAGAAAGAATGCCAGAGACACCGCATGGAAACGACGGAACGCTCCCGCAAGAGTTATCTAATTAATTGCTCAAGGAAACAGGTAAAACTACATGTTTAAGGATAAGCGACAGCTGCCGTACAGCACTTGCGTGAAATCCTGCCGCTGACGCCAAGGGCAAAAAAGAAAAAAAGAAAAACCGCGACGAGAATAGGTTGCCTACACGAACAAAATGCACAGGCATACGTAATCGCGGCCCCATTTTGCTCGGACAAACGTAACGACTCGGTGGAAGAACGAGATTTTCTATCCTAAACCTTGAGGGTGCAAGACGACCATGCATGCCAATTTCTCTGCATGTCGCGATTGTGGAAATAGCCAATGTGCCGCATTCTCTCGGCGTGCTTCTTCTTCTTCTTCTTTTCTCCCTTTCTTTTTGTTGTTGATTAAGGGAATGAGAAGAAACAAGGAAACTAGTCGTCGACGGCATTATCGCGCTTGCAATCAGTTGTTTTGACTCTGCTTCTTTCCCTCTCTTGAGAGCCGTAGTCGCAAAATACCTACTCAAAGCAGCCCTGTCGTAAAGTAGTGCGCCAGGCCAACGCACCGTGAAGAACGAACGCCTGGCACAGGCCGCGCCCGACGTGGCTGTGTTGCAATAAATGGTGCGAATACATTTGTTCATCGTGAACCTCCACGCAAGCAAAGTGAATCTAATTCAGTATGTTTGGACTTCAAGTGGCGGAAACCATTGTCATCCATTGACCAAAGTGACGGCGCTATCAGCTTTATACTCCTCACAAGGTGTATATTACATACGTCGCACGACGAGGCACCCTGTGCATATGGCCAAGCCAACTTTGCTCAAGAACTTGCAAGACCATCGCCGCCTGGTTGCTGCTCGTTCAACAGTGGTCTCGGTAGCCCCTTCTTCACCACCACAGGCCGTCTACATGATTTGCTCGCCTGTAAAACCGCGTATAAGTAACTACACGTGGCTGACAATCTGTTGCGACGATTTCTTAAGCGCGCGATTTATCGCAGAATTTCTGTAGGATTTCAAAGCAGATAAGAAGAAGGGGTAGGGAATTGAACGAGACGTTCGCTTCGTTTACTACCCTGCAATGAAGGGGGGCCGACATACACATGCGTGAAAACACAGGACTAAGGAAACGTTTTCCGGTAGCGGTGAGCATAAGCGCGGAAAAGGTGTGGAGGAGGGACGACTCTCGGGCGAACAGCCGCTGATGCCTTTCTGATTTCTGTAAGAGCACTTCCGCCCCGAGTTGCTTACTCAGACTGCACAATTTAATTTTCGTTCTCCTTGAACGACATGAAACCGAGCATGCAGATATAGCCCAATCTGAACAAAATAACTTTAGACATCGCGACACGAACAAACATTTGACAGAAGGTGAATATATTATACACTTCTCCGCTCCTCAGCTCCCTGAGGCTCGAAAATATAAAGCGAGACCGAGTATGCAGACCCTCTGCAAAAAGTAGAGCAGGCAACAAGTAATCCTGTGTTGCGAATGTATATGTTCCCCTTTATACTGTGACGAGATAAGCGTGCTCATTGAAGGAGCTACTTTTCTTGTTATCCCGTCCGTGAGAGGGTGCTCACTCAACAAACTTTGGAACAAAAGAGAAAGTCACTTTGTAGAGAATTAAAAGAGGTTACGGTCGCCAAAGCGTGAAGCGACTCCACGGCATGGTTCTGCGAGCGCAACAGAAGTCGGGCACTGGCGGCAACCCTTTATCGCTGCGAACCGATTTGAACGTTGCAAGCCGACCTCTCCCGCGGTCTGCGGCGGCTGACATG
Source organism: Hyalomma asiaticum (assembly GCA_013339685.2). NCBI lineage: Eukaryota > Metazoa > Arthropoda > Arachnida > Ixodida > Ixodidae > Hyalomma > Hyalomma asiaticum. The sequence continues at coordinate 281,792,487 of CM023481.1, read as the reverse complement.
GCAGGCTATTAGCGCGGCTGGCGGCGCGTGCAAGAGGCTCCACGGTTGTTCATGGGCCGTGCGCAGCCATTGAGCACGCTGGACGCCCTCGCTGCGGCCGTTCCGCTCACGCGATTCAGCCGCGCGCTCCGGAAGCGCCCAGGCGACCGTTTTTCATCCGGTGGTTATCACTGACCAGGAACAAAGACGGCTGGCCATTATCGAAACAATCGTGTTAGGGACACCTGAATAGAAAGGTCCCTACACTGGTACCTACGTGACGATGCGCGTGCATCTCGTGCGACGAGTTTATACGGGCTGTGGAGGCGCGCGGCTTACCCATTAGGGCTTTTGCGTGGCTAACGAGTGCCCGCTTGCTCCACAATGACGGAGTCCGTGTTGGACGAGCCCGGGAAGGCGGCTCGTCTGAATGGTGGCTGCCCGGCGTCCACTTCGTCGAGCTGTTTGTGGTGACTCATGTTTGCTCGGCAGTTTCGCGAGACAATGCCGGCAAACACGGCTTTGTCGCCTTCGTTGAACGCTCTTCCTATACCGCGGTTACTGCCGATGAAAGAGGAAAGTTGACCCTGTGGCCAGACTTTGTCCTGTCTTCGTCAGCGAGACAGGCTTTCCGGTGTACTATAGTCAGAAGCGAGGCGCCGGTCAAAAGCGCAGTAGTTCAGGAATAGCGAAATCCAGAGAGAGAGAGAGAGAGAGAGAGAGAGAGAGTATTCCTTTCACCGGTAATTACTGCAAGCCTTTTAGGGATTGTGCCGCATGATGTATACAGGTTGCAAAACTTAAGGAAAGATTGGGGCTGCAACTTTGCAAGGATCCTGTAGCAAACAAAGGTTACCTATAGCGTTATAGTAAGCCTGTTTGCCTGTAGACATTGTTCACATTGCTGAAATGAGTGGCAACCGCTCTGTCAGAGTGGTACTTAAGATCAGAGTAGGGCTTTCTTACGAGGAGTGAACTCATTCATGTATGCTATGGCGTTGTAGTTTCAATTATTAATGTGTGGATGAGGTACGCTTTACAATGCACAATTTGGACGCCCCTTTATCGTATTTTCGCAGCGAAGCTGCATTTGGCAAGGAGATGGTAAAATATAGCTGTCCGTGAGTGCGCAGAAACTATCATCATGAAAGAAGTGAGCGCGTACTTGTTTCTTCTCTTGTGCTCCGAGTGTTTACTTATCCCTGCGGACTTCGCATCGTCACTTTGAAAGAGGCGCTAAATCGGCACTCAAGTAGGCGTTTGTGCCAACTCGCTCAGCTTTCTGTCCTTTTAAGTTAACGTTTAATTGAAACATTGCAGCTTAACATCTCGGCGTAATTTGCCCTACAGAGGCATTTGCGCTGCAGTGGGCCTGGACAAGATGGTGATGATAATGGGAAACGTCACAGAGCTTCGTTGATCGGCCATCCTCATCAGACTTGGCAGTAATGACATTACAGTAATGAAATTACTTTTTGCTGAAACTAGTAATGTAATGAATTACTTTTGAGCGCTGGTAATTTTCAGTTACTTTTGATTAAAACGTAACATGGCCGCCTCCCTTATAGGATATAAAAAATCACCGAGAACTGAAAGAAAAATAAAGACAAGCTGGCCCTGACCGCAAGTGGGAGAAGAAGGCGGACCTATTCAAACGAGCTACATATATGTTCCGCACATTCGTATCTGCCTCAAACAAAGTGTATAGAGGTGCAGAAATGAACTTTCATTGGAATAATTTCAAAGAAACTTCATTACTTTTCAAAAGTAATAGCAATGTAATTTCATTACTTCCTGCCAACAGTAATTTGTAATGTTATTTAACTAGGTTTAAGTAATTTCCAGAAAACCAACTTGCAATACAATTTAATTATTTTTTAGAAGCAATTTTGCCATCTATGATCCTTATGCAGTACAAGGCCCGAACATTCCGTTCGGGAAAACAATAAGCATTAACATGTCATAACTCGCACGAACGCGCAAAGTTAGTTTTCTGGCACTAGCACCAAGTGACATTATGTTTTAATGGCACGGGTACCGAGTGATACTCTTGTTTCTTAGCAGCACTTTGAACTCACTAAATTAATTAATAATTAAGCATAACATAATATAAATTAAAATAAAGATGAGATACACGTGATGTCACGGCGTAGGTCCTTTACACTGAAGAATTGAAGATCAGGGTAATCAATGAAATTAGTTAATGTACTTCCGGTTCAAATTACGATCATATATGGCTCATACCCGTACTGTGGACCATGAGGAAACCGCAGGGTCATACCAGTACCGAGATAGAAGCGCCACTATGAGACACCTATGAGGGGCGCCTACCCTCGTAGGTTTACCTCCAACCAGAGGTGAATCGTGGGTGCTCAGCGCCCCCGATTCACCTCTGGTTGGAGGTGACTGTTTAGGGAATAAAAAGGAATCATATAGGAAACAGGAAGCTTAGAGTTGTGTAAAGTACATGTGATATTAGAGCATAATTTTACCACGAAAACTAGTCATTTAACTGACGCGGTAATTAATGTACATTAATTACGTGGAAGTATGCGCGCACCGCATTTCACATGCGCGTGTGAGCCACCTAAAAGAAAGAAAGAAAGAAAGAAAGAAAGAAAGAAAGAAAGAAAGAAAGAAAGAAAGAAAGAAAGAAAGAAATTTGGTGTCGCTCACATCCAGTGAATCATGTGAGTATGATTAGCCCACCTAATGTTAAGCAAATGTTTACCCCGGTGAACCAAAAGTGCGCCAAAAGCTTACGGCTGCGCCATTCAAGACATTTAAAAGAAGATTATGTCGTCATAGGAGTTTTTTTTTTTTTTATTCTGGTCAACTATGTGCGTAGGAAAATGTTCCACATTGCATTCAAATGAAATGGGGCTACAGCTGCAAGCTCACTCAGTGAGAAAAAGACAAAATCTTCCCAAGCTCCCGTTGCGCGAAGTCAGTGGCTTTGGCGAAGAACGCTGTCAGCCGCGTAGAAGTGAGCTCTGATCCAGGCATCGTAGCAGAAGCGCTCTGGATACTGTCCAATTCGACCATGTTGTGAAACTACGCCATGTTCGTGTTTTCAAGCAGTCATAATGGCCGCAGGAGGCTTGTGAACCGATCGTATCTGACAAGATGGCGAACTCTTAAGATATTGCCGAATTTTACCATGTACAAAACAATACCGGAGGTGAACGTCCTACTCTCCGTTGGAAGCGTTACAAATAACGCACGAAACGTCTTTCAAGTCCTATTTCTTCTAATGTGGGATAGCAAATTTCCATAATTTTACTATAATCTTCCTTCTCACAAGAACGAAAAAAATAACAAAAATAAAACTTGCTGGAGAACACACCAATGCCTGAAGACGTCTAGTTTTTAACGAAGTGCACCTGCTTTTTGAATGCAGGTATGATAGCGATCTCATGAGTGGGAACAATTTCGTGGACGTGTCCAAAATATCGTCATGAAAGGGATACTCTTCTTTAGAAACTGAAGAAGAAAAAGAGATATCCGCATGTCTATCTGCAACACTATGTGTTCCAAGAGGAGTTCTTCACAACCCGCAAGGCAGCAGTGGGCATTTTCGTATTCTTAAAAAAAAAAAAAGATTGATTTCATGGACACGTGGAAATGTGTACCGCAGTGACACAGTGAAATACTGCCTGGCGGAGCGACAACTGCATGCCTTGCTCTCCATGCTTAACCTGCCTGTAGCACAGCCCTCTACCATAACATCAAAGACGACGCTAGCAATATTTAATGTTTCAGGTAGGTTTGCGAAAATGGCCGAATAACCTTGCCTGTAATAAAATATTAGCACTGACGCCGTTATCTTTAGCATTATCGTTCACCTCCACGTGAAAGTGGCGTTGTTTTTACCTCCAGTGAAACCGTCCGTACACTGTTCTCTTCCTTTTCTCTTATTTCTCTTTCTTTGTTATTATTATCATTTTTACCTTCAGCTCTGAGAGCGAGAACTAGTTCGCAACAAGCGGCCGTGTGCTAGAACAATGTCCGGAGGTCAGGGAGCAACTAAACGGGAGGAGTAGGCGAGCGCTACGCTTTCTTTGAACTTGGTTGGTGTAGTTAAGTACGGGAGAAAAATACATAAAGATAAGTAGAAAGGCACTATTGTATAGCACGACGTTTGTCGTGATAGCAGTAGATGGACGCAATTATGCAGCCTATCGTATGACCAAGATGCAGACATCCTTCCTCGCTTAACATGTTCATAAGACCTTGCTTTCTGACCATGTTCTCTGTGCCCCTGCGACTTCTGTAGTTAGCAATTAAAACACCATCAAGGCGAGCTGTTTTCTGTTTACGTTTGTTGTATTTTTGGCGCAGCCCTTCAGGTTAAAGAAAACTATGTCTGGTCGCATGACTGTTTGTTTATAACGGTTTCAAACGAGAGACACCACACTTCTTTCCCGTTACTCCATGTTTCCTCGGTTTTCATGTTCGTGGTGACTGTGTCAAGGCATTTTTCATGGCTGAAGATATTTCTCAAGCTTATCTCTAATTTTTCATAACCACAACAGACGCGGAAGTCTTTTTCTTAAGCTGCTGTCTAACATGGCCAGACAAAAATCGTCTATAGGTGGATTATTACACAGACCCGCATTCACTTCAAGGGCATTATAGCGAGGGCCTTTCTTTCTTTCTTTCTTTCTTTCTTTCTTTCTTTCTTTCTTCTTTCTTTCTTTCTTTCTTTCGCCCCGCCACGGTGGTCTAGTGGCTAAGGTACTCGGCTGCTGATCCGAGGGTCGCGGGATCGAATCCCGGCCGCGGCGGCTGCATTTCGATGGAGGCGAAATGTTGAGGCCCGTATGCTGTGCGATGTCAGTGCACGTTAAAGAACCCCAGGTGGTCAAAATTTCCGGAGACCTCCACTACGGCGTCTCTCATAATCAGAACTGGTTTTGGGACGTAAAACCACACAAAAATCAATCAAATTCTTTCTTTCTTTCTTTCTTTCTTTCTTTCTTTCTGTTAAGAAAGACAGCACAGTTTTATTTTTCAGAAAGATGGAAACATGTAGTAATAACTGCGGCAATATGCTTGTGAGCAGCCCAGCTGATTGTGGGTTTTTCGCTTGGAACATCGTTAGCGCACAAGGAGAAATGCATACACCTTTCCTCGCAACATAACCTCTCGCGTTAATTTCAAATTGACCTCCAAGAACGCACAAGTGTTCACAGGAGCAAATGCACGAGAAGTAGTATGCTTATTTAGCCAAGCTGAGGAGGACGTACGTGAGATGTCTGCAATGTGGGTTTGGGAAGATTACGATTAGAGTTTTTTGCTCTTCAGAATGATGACGGCGGGACAGATGGAACTTGCTGTTCCTGGCATCTGCATTTCAAGGGGCGGGTGCATTTTTTTTTCAGTCAAGGTTTCTGTTGCGAGAATCTCTGTGGCTTGGTGGCTTGGATCCACTGCGTGAGCGGCTCCATGATCCAGCGTGGCAGGCGGTTCAGCGAGCCGGACCGGACACCACCTCCGCCTCTTCCGCAATGCTATAGGTTACAAGCACAACTGCCAAACATTTTCCTGCCGTTCTTTTTAGACAGTCCCACCCGCTGAAAGGAAGTAAAACACCCACCTTTGCATACATAGAATGAACACGACAAGGTAGGAGCTTAGCCTGTTAAGTGATACACGTTTCAAACAAGGAATACCTTCGCGCGGTTGTCTAGTGGCTATTTGACCCGAAGGTAGATGGGACCGAATCCGGGCAGCGGAACGGCTGCATTTCGATGGAAGCGAAATGCTAGAGGCCCGTCTACTGTGCGATGTCGGTGTATGTTAATGAACCCCAGGTGGTCGAAATTTCCAGAGCCCTCCACTACAACGTCTTTCATAATCACATCTGGTTTTGGAGCATGTAACCCCAGGAATAATTATTTCTTCGTGCGAATGACATCGAAGGTTAACCTATCACCGTCATTTCTTCATTTATGCCAACTTTCTGCGCGCTAAAGAGATTCGACGTGGCTGCGAGATAGCACCGATAACCAACTTACTTGCAACTCGTTGATCAGACAACCGCAGTTGCTTATATAGGCTAACGAGTTGCGCCGCTAAACTCGAGAACGCGGCTCCGATTTCCGGCATCGGCGGCCGCATTTTGGTGAGGGCAAAATGTAAAGTGTAACTGTGTACTTGGATTCGCGCAAATTAACCTGTAGTCGCATGCTACATAATCGTCTTATAATCACATCGGGGTTCTGGCGCGTAATATTCTAGATAAAATTAATTCTAATTTTGTTGATCACATGCAGACCAAGAACGTTACTTCTGCTGGAACATATGTCCTACACACGCTTTACAGCCGAATGAGGTTTCGGAAAAGGACGATGAATTGCGGGAAAACGCGTAAGAAGCATGAGAACGTATGTGGAGTTCCTTTTCGCATTCTTCCTTTATTCAGCATTCCTTTACGGTTATGTACCACTATGCCCCATTAGGTGCTATATTAAGGTTTAATATTTACAATCCACGCTTTCACCGCACATGCCTCACCGCATGCGCCTCATGCTTGAATTATGCACGCTCGTGCATGAACCACAGCACCGGTGCATGTTGTCCACTCTTATGTGACTCTCGTCGAACGCCCCCGCCACGGTGGTCTATAGTGATCGTGGCACTCGGCTGCTGACCGGAAGGTCGTGGCATCGAATCCCGACCGCGGTGGTTGAATTTCGATGGAGGCGAAATGTTGAGGTCCGTGCACTGTGCGATGTCAGTGCACGTTAAGGAGCCCCATCAGGTGGTCAAAATTTCCGGAACCCTCCCCTACCGGGCGTCTCTCATAATCATATCGTGGTTTTTGGGACGTTAAACCCCAGAAAGCAAAGCAAGTATCCATGTTGAGGTGTAAAAAATGGATGATGTAATCATAAAAAATGATATAGCTCTTAGCACGCTCAAGACACTTATCGCAGGATTGCACCTGTTTCAAGCAGAATTTTTGGTTCGCTGTTCCAAACCAGCCTGCAGGGAAGCCTTGCGAGAACTGTGCCGGTAAGCTGGCTGATCTTCGTCGCCCGGTTAATGGGGCTTGAATGACTGTAATGAACATCGAATGCTGCTAATAGAGGCCGGTCATTTTCACACTGCAGCTTCAAAGAAGCAGGACCTCTTCCACGCTGTCGGAGAACTGAATATGTTATTACGATCGTCGTTCTTTCTTTTTCTTCAATCCCGTCATTGGAATGCGATTTATCATGTGAGGTCAGTTCCGGTGAACCTCGCTCACCGCTTGCAGTAGCCGACTTTGGATGCGCGCTGCAATTATTGCGCCGCTATTTAAGTGTCTTATCCTTCTGTCGCTCGTTTTCTTATCTTTTTCGCCCATGCACCTATAAAGTTGCGCTACCCTTCCCTTCGAGCATGACGTATTTTGATGTAGCATTCCGCATAAATTGGTTACGCATGAAACGGGAACAGGGTACGTTTATGGGGTCGCTTTATGACATCGCTACAAGTATCGCAAATCTGGCGTTCCGCATCGCATATATTTGTTGACAGTGTGTTACTCAGCTTGAGCCAGGTAATGTGATTTAAATGCTTGGCGACACAGCGTTGGGAAGGGCAGTGTGTGCCGTCGAGCCTTGTAAACACTTTTTGCTGTTACAACCTCGAAGACGCTCTATTGTTCAAGGAATAGTTTGCTACTCGCATTCATCTTTGGTTACGCACCCACGCGCAACCGTTACGCGTATTCGATGAAAAACGACGAAGGATTTGAATAACGAAGTGACGGCGGCTCCCTAATTTTCTGTATCGCTTGTTCAGCAGCCCCTCAGCCATCGAAAAGCTACGATGCTACCACATGAAGGCTCTAGACGGTTTCGTCGTCCTGGCTTGTTACAACACAAATGCGACTACTCCGGACGAAGCAAGCGTAACCCGAAATCAACGGGCTCGCCGACCTCTCGCTCCTTGGGGCGGCCAACCTTTCCGTGACCGCAAAAGCGCTGGCGAGTGCGTCGCGGGGGTCTCACGAATGAGTGTCCGAAGTCTCGGGCATACTGTTTGCCGTGTTACCAGACAATGGCGTCTTCCCTGTGACCGCCGTGGCTCGATGGTGGTAGCCTGACGTACGCAGCCTCGCTCCGAAGTGCCGCCTGTCACACAGTTGTTCTTCCGCAGGTCTTGCGGGAGCTGATTGTTTCGCCTGGCGTCGCGCGCTGACAACGCGGCGCTCTCTGGCGAACGAACGCGTGCCTGCGCGCTCCAGAGAGCGCGAGCAAGGGTTTGCAAGCGCAGGCATAGTATACACCCGCTCTTCCAGCGCGCGATAGTGAAGCTGCGGTGACGTGTCCGTGGCGTAGCGATAGCCGAGACTGTCGCCGTCGTCAGCATGCCTGCTGCCGGCGGGGGACAGTGCGTGGATAGAGGGGGTATTACGAAGTGGTCGACGACTCCGTTTCCTGCTTCTGTGACAGCCGCGGTGGCCGGCCACGCCTGGTGCTTGAATGAATGCGAGGCCACGGTCTTGCAAATGCTTCTCGGGGCACCTAAAGAGCGGGCGGCAAATCTAAAGCGCGGCTTAAATAATAGAGACGCCCAGTCGCGAGATGGCGTGTATGTCACGTTGTGCGGGGAGGAGTGTTACTCGAGGCCTCACGGCGGACACTGCCCCGAAGGATATAATGCGGAAAGCCGCTGACGTGATTTCTCCTTCTTGCCAGCGGCCTTTATCCCCCTGCCTTCCCGTGCTCGCCGCCTGTGAGGTAATAACGTGCTCTTACGCTTCCTTCCTCTTCTTGTCTCTCGCGCATTGTCCGCGCAGATGCCACGCTTTGTGAGACATGGTTTTAGGTGACCTGCCTTATCATTAGGGGGCGTTCTTGCGGCGGCCGTGACTAAATATTTACCTAAAATGTAAATGTGCCGCAGGCGGAATGGCAACTATACGCTCTTTTGAGGTCGTAGGTCAAATTAAATATGATTCACTATCTTTGGGACGAACCTGTTTGGCTCTAAATTATAGCCATTCTGCCGGAAAGCGGCGATAAAGGCTCAGAAGGCTTATAAGCCTGTTTGTTGCGCGCGATTTTTATATTTTGGTTTCCTGTCCTTGGAAGAACTGAGGACACATATAAAGCACCGAGACCATTTCAACGATGTTGGACATCATCGTATAATAGCCGGCACTCCATGGGCGCTAATGAGAAACTTGCGCACGCAGAACGCCGGGCACATGCGCAGGAAACTACTGTGATTAGAAGTGTTTGGGGTAACGTATCTGCCTAAACATGTGTTCGTGTAAGAGTGCTGTTTGGATAAGTAGGATAGACGGCGACTTGCAGGCTGTAATGTGAAGTGCGTAAGCATCGCGAAACCACAGATTGCCAATATAGCATCATGGGAATGTTCAAGATATCTCGTTTACTTGGCGTTTCTGGCCGTATGATAACCTGCACATGATATTTGTCCGCAGCAGATGCTTGTGCAAACGTAAACTGGCTTACACCCCCCTCTCCCTCCTCCTTCCGTGGAAAAGAAAAAAAAAGCATATTGGCATAATAAATAATTCTGTTATACGGTCACGTGTCCGATAATATTAGATAAAAGCTACACCTTCATCTTTATGTGACCGGAGGCGTGTGCGACCCGTGGAAACCCATGGTCGCTCATCGCGAAGCGAAATTTCGTCCGTTACATTGAACCCTTTTAACCTACGATGATAGCGCCCATCCACCTTTTGTCGCATGGACCTATGCGGTATCCCTGGTTTAATTGGGTCTCCGCGGGGCGAAATTGCACCGCTCAAGCAGTTGGCCTGGAAACACGGGCGCTGTCGAGTGTGACAATGAGCCTCTTTGTGTTTACGCAACGACGTGATGCGCGCGGGCCTGCCAACGGATATCCTTGTTAAAAACTTGGAGCGTGTTGCACTGAAAGCCCTTTCACAACCGAAGCATTCATGCGGCATTGTCGGGAAAGGAAGTCTATTATCGTGTTGTATCTGCGCTATATAAAGCAACCGCCGAGCAAGACAGGGGTACCTGTAAGAACACAATACGTTTTGCTCTCTCTATCCACAAGAGTATGTTGAGGACTATGCGCTCGAAGGTGGGCTCGAACCCAATGCTCCACTGAGTTGAAGCAAGTCTCAATTTCATATGCTGAGACTTCGAACTTCTTGTGCAGGGCTTGGTTGTCAACTTATCTACCCGCAGTCTAGAAGCAGTTTCAAGCCTGAGTCGTAGATGCAGTGCCCAGAGGCACGTGTTACAAGTGTGTGACGTACCGATGGCGTTGTGCAAAGCCATGAACACTCTCAAGTGCAGCAGTGTACGTCCTCTTTCACGGGGCTATACAATCTACGGCTCTCTTGAATTAAGCATTCTTTCCGCACCCGTCTCGAGCGTTCTACGAGGTGTAAAGTCTGAGCTTATAAACTTATAAAGACGCAACCGCATCACACTTTCTAGTCTGCTTTTATTAAGCCGTGCAGTGCGTTACGGAAGTACGTGTATACATGACCTGAAGTATGCTTCATCACCAACGCTCTATTTTGAAGAGATGGAAGCGCAGAAGCAAGCCCTTTAAGAATCTCTGCAGTTATAGAACTTCATATAAGGACGACTATACTCTATTTCAGTAGCTCCATGTAGCACTGTGTAATCTGCAGGCCTCTTCGGCCAATCAGGAGAACGAGAACACGTTGAACGTATCCTTCCGCGTCATATGACATTAGTCAATGGTGGACGCTGCAGTGGCAGCGGCAGCCTTGGATAGAGGAAGAGGAACAAGAGCAAGTGGCGCTCTTGTTGGCGGGAGCGGCTTGCGGGTACGTGTCCGAACAATGACATTTCGCTCGCAACAATTCTGCCCTCGATAGCCTCGTAGTCTTGGCTCTCATGCACGAAACTAGTGAAGCGGGCTATAGCTCGCCATTAATAGTAAAGGAGCTTTCATGCCTTGCTCTCTCTGCACCGCAATTTAAATATCCGGAAAAACATCGTATGTATGGAATGATATTAACAATATCTGTCAACCTATCTGTTTATGGGAATTGTGAAGTTTTAAAGCTTGCACAGTTTACGACGTAGCACTGAGAGTAGGAATTGATGTAAGCGTAGCGGTTTCATCGCTTCCTTTCTACCTTGGCGCTTACACTGAAGAGAAATCATTCGGCTAGCCGGAAATTATGAACTCAATTTAGGCATTCCTTTACACTGTCTCCAATATAGTGAACGTTTAGGGTGAATGAAATTTAGAGTGCAATGATTGCCGCAGTCCCAAATGTGAACATCGTGAGTTGCCTTGTTATTTTTTTTTTATTCTGCTTCAATTGTAATGGGCCTGCAACGACTGAGATCGAGTCCGCGAAGCCACCATCATATCACTGACCATTGAGCTTGAATTGGCGAGTCGCAAATCAAGTGGCAGCTGGAACTGTGAAACCTGCTGACAAGTAGCGTGATCATTCCATTTGCCGTGAAAACTGTCTGAGGAACCGCAGTGTTCTTGTTGGAAATGAATCATGCGCCGCCCTCCTCCCCCTCCTCCTCCTGACATCATAATCATCATCAAGATGAATGAGACCACTTGTGTCATTTTCGTAGATAGGTGGAGCAAAGTTACAAATTGCCACCTAAACTATGACCTTTTATTGACATGGATAGAACGGCTGCTGCGTACGCAGAACATGCGGGAATGCAGCACACGGGACTGGTAAATAACTCTCGGTATTGGCCGATGTGCCTCGGAGCGGTTTTCTTTCAAGCGACTTCCGAAAACTCTTCATGCCTGGAACAATTGTTGGCCTGCTGCCCATTAGTTTTCTTCTTTCGTATAGTTTACAATAATATACAATACTTCTAAAGCAGTTAATCATTGGGCCAAAAATGCATGATCTGCGTTTATTTATGCTTGTTGCTACGGGCGCGCTTGCCTATATAGCCAGGAGAGTGCGAGAAGGCATCTCGGTCAAATCAGACAAAGTTGCTCGTTCTTTCGGTCGTGTCCAAAAAAAAAAAAAACAAATAAATAAAAGTAACTCCCTGTCCTGCCGTACTGTTGCCATTCGGCTGCGTCTCCGGTGCCAGCCGAAGCAGCACGAGATCTCCAGCTCGAACACGACAACGTACATACATTGCAAAAGCGCCATCTGCTAGGAGTAGGGCGAAATCCTGTCGCCTGGATGACTGGAGCTCTCGCATACGTCTGCATGAGGCGTAACATCGGGATCAGGCGCGCAACTGTTGGCAGTAGTCAGGGCACCGAGTAGCATAATACGTTATGTCCCCACTCCTCCACGGCGGGGATTATTGTTGATCCCGAACCTTATTTGAGCCGCAGTTCCAGGGGGGCCCTCTTTTAGAGAAATCCGATTTCCCGTAAGGAAATCCTTTCACCTCTAAGTCGTCTGGTGCGTTCTCGGAAAAAACTGCCGCCGTCGCACCGGCGAAAACAAACAAGCCGAGCAATGAGAGGAATAAAAATAAATAAATAAATAAAGGACACGAGAGAATCGCTGGCGTGCGCCTCTTGTGCCAGCATATATATGCCCCGCGTCTGCCTAGTCAGGGATCCAGCCTGCTACGACTCCACAGCGTTGCGATTTGTATACTCGTGGGCCTGATCCCCGCTTCTTCTAAACCTGGCTTTGTTTCGACCCTCCGGCGGCTGTAATGGCTCGCATTTTCGGTGGAGAGTCGAAATTTTGCGCTACGTTTGAGTGAAGTAGACGTTTTCGTTTGTGGGTACGGTGGCGGATAAGATATGCGGTGCATTCACTGTGCCCAGTGTCAGCGAATAGAAGCTGTTAGCGTTTCATCTTCTTTTTTTCCGGAAGTCACCGTTAAATTGCGATAGAGCGGCTCGTCACTCGTTTATTGCCAGCGCTCGCAGCGTCTTCGTTGCGGGTAATGCGAGGGTAAAGATGATTTCGCTTAACACGTATAAGTTTAACAAAACTGAACGTTAGGGGTGTGCGAATATCACATTCTTTCAAACACGAATCGAATAAAGATATCTAGATTTTAATATTGATTTGAATATTGAATAGCAAAAACAAATGCACTTTCCATAGTAATATCAATCGTATCGTAGTCTAGGGACGTAAAAACCCGGAAATCAATCAACCAAATCAATAATATGTTGCTTAACACGTAATTTTGCTGAAATGCGCTGATGAGCGATCAGCGGAGAACATATTACTATCATAATTCTGTTGACTAGGCTAGCTCGCAATATTGTAATTGCATTGGTGAAATATCACAGCATAAAACAAACGCTAACAAGTACTAAAGGCTGTTATGAAGGAACATTGTTGTCCCACATGGTCAGACCACTGCAGTGCATTCCGGAGAGATTCTGCACAATGATGCGGCTGCGAATGGCAGGGTAGCACGTTTTGATTGCCTATTAAAGTGTTCGGTACAGCGGCATGCTTACATGAGCTCTAACAGCGCTGCCGAGCATGCAGTTGGAGACGCTTATCGTGATAGCGCATGTTAGTCGTGCGTATATACTGGCATGCTCGTCGCTTGCCTCCATCACGCCTACTTGCACTACCGATGCTTACCTGCATAGGAATTGCCGGCCTCGGCACCTTGCACAAACGCGCAGAAGATAAGTCCCTTTTGGCAAGATGAGCGGATTCGCTCATTGGGAATACCTCATTTTCGGATCGATTCAACATTGAAAATGTATTACCTCGACGAATATTCGAAACATTCGAATATTCACACGCCCCCGTACTGATCGTCTAAACCAAAATCAACCGATTCGTTATTAAACGGTACAGGCGGTACAGTTTGCAATACCTTTCGGTGTTGCGCTGTAGGGATCAAGGAATCAAGCAATATTAGAAATCAAACAGAGCAAAAAAAAAAAAAAAGGAACAAGAGGAAATCGTCTTCGTCTAGTTTTGATACACCCTCCTCTAATCGGTTAACCTAACATAGCCAATTAGTGGTCACTAAAGCTTATATACTAACTCACACAAGCACCGCGCTCGATTCACTGCAGGTGCCTTATTAAATTAATACCTGATCTTACATAATTTATATCCTTTTATCCCAGCACTCACCCGTGTAAAACATGATCTTTAAGCTAGTCACATTTAGCTACCTTAAGGTTGACCGCACAATATTGCGGTGCGCGTGGAATGTTTTCAACAGCAGTATTTATGCTGCCGGACCTATACATCTAAGGCAAGGGACTTGAACGTCGTACGTTCGGCGGTGGAAAGTGTGTAGCGAGAGGGTTAACGCCGATCAACAGCCAGATTTGACGTATATATCGGCGAAGTTCTATAGATAAACCTGAGGCTGGCAACTCGCGCAGTGAAACGCTTCCCCCGAGTGACCTTCTTCGCCTTTCCTTGAGACGGCCGAAGAAAACAGCCGCGGCGAGTCGAGTGAATGCGAACCCGCAGCAACGGGAAAGAAGGGTGGACACCGGTGGCTGCACAATACGCCTTGCGTGCCGCTGCGCGCGGCCGAGCACACACACACGCATGCAACCCGGGTTGGCGGCAAGGCGATACAGTGACGCGCGCACGCGGACTTCAGAGGCGCCGCCGGCGCAGCACATTTTGCGCGCCGTGGTGGTAACCCTCGACGCGCGTCAGCGGAAACGGCGCGAAACCCTAGCCGGGCCCGAGATAGAAGGCGCTGCCCGTCGCGATAAATAACGAGCGCGAGCCGAGACGTAACCCGTATCGCCCCTTTGGCTCGTATCTTATGCTAAGCGCTTTCTCCTTCAGCGATGAAGAGCTTTCTGTCCTTTGCGTGGCTTCTTCATAAATATTCGCGCAACAAGGGGCCAGCGGCCAGACCCATCTGTGTTTTGCGGGCCCTCTGAAAATACACACGCGCGCTCGAGGGGCCGCGGCGGCGCCCTAATGCGCCGGTGCAGCGCGCCGGAGAGCGCATGGCGACCCGGCAGTCTTCTTTTTTCCTGCAGGCAGGAAGCAATTACGATTAGGAATCGTACTTACAACAAGAGGTGGACCGAGGTGGTGGCCAACTGACGATTACGAGACACGGGAGGGTAAACAGCGCTCGGGGGCCCCGAGAAAGTACCGTGTAATGGCATCAAGGAATGACCGCGAGAACCGGGCTCCCGCCGCGCGGTGTCAAGGCCTCGGGGCGATGAGGCAATAATTGCGACAATTTAAATGAACGAGATCTGTATACGGGTGTGCATGTGTTTGTGCGCGAGATAGGTGCAATTTGGGGCATGCCATTTCCAGAGAGCTCCCGCGAATCGGCAGCCAGCAGACGTGCGTGCTGCCATCCATCATGCTATTAAGTATAGGGCCGGCTGCAGTCCCACCGGTGGCCGACATGTTTGCCTATGGGCGCTGCTTGTGCGCGTACAACTTATTAAAAGCTGATCTGTCTTACTGCTCCCGACTACTGCCGAAACGTGTCTCCACCTGCGGCGGCCACGTATACCCGCCGGCCTGCGTCGTCGCGCGTGCGCCGTGAGCGTCGTCGCCTCACTTCGACGGCTGGGGCACGCCGACCGTTTGATTACTCGTCCGGCTGTAAACAACGGTCGTGGTCTGTTCATTCTGACAAACTGGTTCGCGTTTGTAAACTAGCCGAGGCTCCAGCACTGTGCTCTGCAGCGAACACCTGTCATTTCATCGCCTTCTGGGAGAATACCTCCCCCCCCCCCCCCTCCCTTTTTTTTTTTTTATCGCTCAAGTAATAGATGTTGAGATGTCAAGTTCAGATGTTCATATTGCGAGAGTCGGAAAACGTGGCGAAAGAGGGCAGTAACGTGGCAACGTGCTGTGGGGAGGATTGGGGGGGGGGGAGATGGCAGAAGGGCTGGCAATAATTTTGACAAGGGGGTCAGCATATGCTATTTGCAGCTTACCCTTACCATCATATAGGAACACCGAGTGACTGCGTCTCCCAAGCAACATAACGTGCCACACCAAATAAAAACATGGAAACTTCTACAAAGGTCGGTCACCCTGTCGAGATGCCGGCGAGACCTGTTTGAGACACGTCACTATAAAAGCGCTGCCTGCTCCTGTTATGGTTACAAGATTGCACCCATCAAACTGATAATGTGGGTGAGTATTTGGCATATCTTGGCTGTTCCTTTGGCCATAAAAAGATCCGTTCTGCGAAGATGGCAGGCACATCACGAAAGCAAAAACTGAGGCTTCATGACGCAATTCGCTCACTTGCCTAGGTATCAGATTGTCCAAATTTGATTTATGGGGTCTTGCGTCCCGAAACCAAGCTATGATTAAGAGAGACGCCGTAGTGGAGGGCTCTGGAAATTCCGACAAACTGGGGTTCTTTAACGTGCTCTGACATCGCACAGTACACGGGCCCAACATTTCGCCTCCATCGAAATGCACCCGCCGCGGCCGGGATTCGATCCCGCGACCCTCGGATCAGCAGCCGAGTACCATAGCCACTAGACCATCGTGGCGGAGCATTGTCCAAACTTAACGCGGTGAAAACAAATGCGAGTTAACTATTGTTATAGTTTTGAGTATGCCTGCAGTCTGCGTTCAATTATTGTTCTTAAGCTTCCGAGAAATTCTCTTCAAAAAGTACACATGTTTCGAGATACAAGCCAGTGCTATCAGACAACGCCTGTGAGATCAACAATAATGATCAATATATGAAATATGACGTTGGATATAGCGCTGTCAATGCCTATGTCGCGTATATTCGATGTTACCACTACCCTAAATCCTTGCGCTACGACCATGGGCGTGTGTACAATGTTTATATAATGCGCCTTCTGGCTCTTACGTAACCAGGAAAGTGAACATCTGGCTAATTAGCCTTACTCGAGGAAAATTTTAGCTTTATCAGCTGGTATATGTAGGGTAACTTGTTTTTCCTGTAGTGTTTTTCATTTCAGTATAATGGAAACTGTAATGGTCAGGACCAACAGCCACTGTAATTAAAGGGTGACGATCCATTGAGCTTAAGTTGGTTTTGGTATCATGAAGTTTTCAAAATTTGCATTTGTCTTGCGTTGGTGCGTACTTTGTACGCCCACATAGAGTGAAAGAAAGATAGGTGGAAGGATAGATAAACATTACTGACATGCCAGAGATGTCCGCCAGACTGCCTGCTTGGCTATAGCTACTCCAGGTGCCGCGTGATTATTGTACAACTATCGTAAAAACAAGCCATTAACACATTTACAGTCCCAGACACGTACATATACCCAAAATAGCTATTCACAACATTTCGCTGAGTCCTGTTGACTTCTGAAATAACACCAGCGCTTTCGGGAGCTCATCGCAGGTGGTCCGCGAGAAGGGGTTGAACGAGAAGAAAGTGAACCTATAGAGGTACCCCGCTTTTGTTATACCCATGCATATGAAGCCAACGCTAACAGACAATGAAGCAAATGAAACCATAAGGGAAGCTATTTGTAGCGTTTTTTTTTTTAAATCAAAATTGTGAGATAATGCGGAGGTTGCGGGTTCGGCTTTCAATTGCGGCAAGAAGTATACTTCTCTTTTTCTTTTCGCCCTCTTTTGTGTTATGTTCGCCTACCTACACATCTCAATTAAAAAAGAAAAAAAGACTCTACATAAGCTTTTCTTGATTTCGCTTTCATTTGGCTACATCTAGCGTTGCGACACTGAACGCATCACTGTCACTACGTGCTCGTGTATGTAGTGTACACCTATGCCACATTCGCGTACGGGAAGCAACCAAGGGCGCTCCCGATTGCGCCCATTTGGCTCCGTCTTTATCCGGGCGACGTTCGGCGATCCGACTCGATTTGTTACGGCTCGTTTCACGCGCTGCCGCCAGACACCTGGAGCCTCTTTGTAATTTTCCGACGCGCAGCGTCCACAGCGGAGAGGCACCTTACGAAAAGAGAAACACGAAATACTGCTCAATGATAACGCTGTACTTGCTTTCGCAGCTTTGTTTTTTATTCTTTATATTTCATTTCTCTCTTCTCCGTAAGCATTAGAAGCCTTCAACCTTTCCACTCTAAATTACCTAGCGCAAGACATCTCATGCTAGTCGGGTGACATGGCCGTGATAAACGCGCTTGCACTGTGCGAACCGACGCCGCCGTAATAGACGCAGATAAAAACTAAAAAAATAAGAAGCGTGCAAAATAGAGGCCGCCTTTTAGTAACGGGTCACTGTCAACACGAGTTCAGCGAGCACGCGCGATTGAACAGTGTGTATCTGTTTTTGTCGCGCTTGTCATTTCGTATTGGTGTAAGCTTTTGCCGGCGATACACGAGATACGCGTGCTTACAGGAGGAAACATTTCACACCACGATAAGTTTGGGGCGCACATGAAAGGGGCGCCGCCAAAGGTAAGCCGCTTGATTATAATGATCGAAAGCAACCACGCATGTCGTCGATGTTTTAGCGCTATCAGGAGCACGGATGCCGAGGAGAGAGTTGAGTAAAACGAAAGAAAGAGGCGGCGGCAACTTATCAGGCTACAGACGTGTTCGAAAGTATAGGCACCTCGTATATACGTACGAATTCTCGAGTGGCAAGCGCGGTCAATGATAACCTGAGAATTTGAGGGTAGTAATTATTGCGCATATGTAGGTGAATGTCCTGGCACTGCTTTACAAGCGGAGCCCCAACTATAAGCTCAAGCTAAAACTTAGCCTTTGGAATATTTTGAGAGTATGTATCTAACTGAACGTTTTGAGCTGTAAAAATACTGATTAATATGGCTACGATCCAACTGTTTACACAACTGAGGAAAATAGATACTTGTGAGCGACGGCTTTCTTTAATTGAGCTTTTAATCGGATTTTATTAAGTAAAGGGGAGTGGAGAAGAGGTTCCTGGGAGCAAATTCGCAACCCGGTTGGACAAAGAGAATGCAAGCGAAAACTGGCAGTTTTGTAGTAAAGTATACTTAAACAGCCAAATGAGTATAAATGATACTTGCTTATCAAGTTCAACGCATGCGCTGCGTTTGGGGAATAAATATTGGCCAGTGCATGAGAACTTAAAGCTGGAAACAATTTTGAAAATGTATTCTCCCAACTAAATCTGTCTCTGCTTTGGTGCATCAAAAATAAACTATTGGGGTTGGGGTCAATGCTATAGATATACAGGAATCGATGAAAAGATTGAAAAATACGATTTAAAACAGGGAATGTCGCAGGAGCCAACGTTTCGACAAGCGGAGTTTTTCTTCGTCAGGGCGGCAAGTCCGCTTGTCGAAACGTTGGCTCCTGCGACATTCCCTGTTATAAATCATATTTTGCAATCTTTTCATCGAATCAAGCATCCATCTTCCCCTGAGCTTCTCTTCTAGTTTATATATACAGGAAGTCGTCGATATACAGGATTCACGTCAATGTCCGTGAATTGATGTGGCGCGCGCGCGCGCATGTTTGCGTGTGTGTTTCTGGTCATTCACTACACTGCTCACAAAAGAGTGTGCAAACACTAAATATATAAGAAGCGAACGCGCAGTTTACGATGCCTCAAAAACGTCGCCAGTGTATGACGCTTGCGGAAGAAATAAAGCAGTGACAGGTGTATGTACATACATATATTATCCACATAGCATACGACACATGTATAGCGGGATCTGGAGCTGCTTTTTTTTATTTAATTGTGAAAGCATGGGAAGGTATACGCTACGTTAGAGCCGGCATTCCCAACATCATGACGTTGTTATCTAAAAAAATAAACACACACAGAAAAACAAACAACAAAAAAGAATAAAAGCACAAGGAAATAAAATAAAAATCAGATAAACTATGTACAAACTACGTACAAGTATGATGGCGGGTGTGCAAAGATTACCTCTAAGGGCAGAGTCCAATACATACAGGGTGGTCACACAGATTACCACGGATGCAGTCCGTAGAAATAGTTTCTAGGCACTTGGGCACCAAATGACTAGGCTATATGTTCGTTATCAACACAACACGATGAGGTGAAGTAATAATGGCAATTACGGAGAGTTCATTAGGTTTGCGTCTATTAAAAAATCTTGAAAAGGGCTCAATGCACACCTTTAGTTAGCAGAGTGTAGGCACGGTCCAAAGACTTGGTGTGAGTGGGAGGTCGTCTATCGAAGCAATGCAACCGATACAGTTGATCTATCTATCTATCTATCTATCTATCTATCTATCTATCTATCTATCTATCTATCTATCTATCTATCTATCTATCTATCTATCTATCTATCTATCTATCTATCTATCTATCTATCCGTCTTGACGCCCTTCCGGTCCTCTCGTTCGCTTGGTATGCACCAAAACTGGCACGATAGGGTATGACTGTATGACGAATATGAAGGATTGATCTTCACATCACTCACGTGACATAATTATCATAAACATCACGATTAGCGATTACATAATCAAATTGTCTCGTACGCGCCCAGCGAATATGGGTATGCGCTACAGGGGATTGCATATTAGCATTAAGCCTATTTCAATCAAGGACCAACTAAAATAGACGTTGAAAATTCGATATGTTTGCCTATATTAAGCAAGAGAAATAGGTACTGTTCATTCCAGCTTGGGGTTACAATGTAAACGTAATAAGCAGAGAGGCAAAGAAAGACAAACGTGTTATAACAAACGAGGACAACATAACACGCGGTTGGGGGAAGGAATGGAACCCGGGCATCCGCCGTGTAAAGCAAGATAGCATGCTACCACTCGTCCACGGTATAGGCTGCTCAGACGCGACTGCGGTATGTGTGAACCGCCCTTATAGCAATGTAAGAAACAATGCATATGTATTACCATCACTCAGCAGCCTATAGCCAAGCTTTCCTCGATCCCGTAGGAATGCTGCAACGAACAATGCTTATAATATCCCCATCAGCACACTGGGCCAAACATCTTGAGCTAAAGATCTTATCTTGGGCCAAACAGCTTTCTGTGCACTAACGTGCACACACACTGCAGTGTGCCACAGTGCACCGCAGTAGTGCGCACGAGCCTGGTAGGCTAAATTTGCGCGCACAACTGCCAAATTTGCACAAAGACGTTGATGGTACTCGTGACGCTTCTCTGAATGCCGAACCATTCGGCACAGGCAATTTTCTCCCTGTCCGCTTCGCATGACATCAATTCCCATAATGCTTGAGAACTATTGGATTCTCCCCCCCCCCCCCCCCCCCTTTTTTTTTTTGCATTGCGGGCGCTCCGTGATGACGTGTACCACTGATGTATTGGGATTATCACAGTCATCGCACTGCGGGTGCGCTTTCCTTCTTCTTCTTTTTTTTTTTTTTTTTTTTTTTTTTTGATGCGGTACAATAGGTTAGGCGGGTACGCTACGTCTAAGCGTAGACAATCCAGGAGTGTGTCAAAAGTACGGTCTACCTTCTGATTCGGTGCAAACCGTGGAAATGGATCCACATTGTGCAGGAGTGAAGACCTTGCCTGGTCATCAAATCATGCGTCCTTGCATAATTTGTGCCGCATGGTGGAAATAATGTTCGTGCATTCTGAACAGGAAACAGTCGTGTGTGTCAAGGTAATTTTCGCATGCGCTGCATCGGGTAATTTGTCTTCCACCTGATTTCCTAACACTCCGACGTGACTGGGTAGCCACGGAAAGCAGTTGCGTCACAGCGAGACATTGCTCCTTCTGGAAGATTCGCCAAGAACGGGCACGCGCCATGAGGCACCTAGACCATATGGATAAGTCGAAAAAAATGAATTGAAGCATGCGTTAATTAATTCATTTGTCAATCAAGAAGCCATTGAACATTGAGACGCCTGTGAGCTTACATTATTTATCCTGTACTTTTTGTTGTTGTTGTTGTTGTTGTTGTTGTTGTTGTTGTTGTTGTTGTTGTTGTTGTTGTTGTTGTTGTTGTTGTTGTTGTTGTTGTTGCATGGAATCTACAATGCCACCTAAGGCATTGTACAACTATTCTGCACACGCATTTCTTGAATTGCGCACTTTCTTGAATTACGCGATTCTTGAATTGCGCTTATAAGCTGGCCGACTTTGCGCATTTCTTGAATTGGGCAAAGTCGGCCAGCGTATAATGTTATGTAAACCTCATTGACTGGAATATTTTAATTCTGTCTGCACGTTAAATTAACCCTAATGTGCAGAAATATATCTGCCGAGATACTGACTAGCCTTGCAGCCACGCCTAACCCGGCATGGTTTAATACAAGTGGCTAACAGTGCTACATGGGACATACGAGGAAATACATAAGTCACTGCAGTACACCCGGCGCTTGGTGGCACATACTGCAGATCTAGTAGTTAACAGAATTTATTTTAATTGTCTGCAGCCCGTCGCATTTTTAGTGAGCTGGCTTGCTTTACGAGGTGGACATTACTTTCATAAGAACTGAAAACAAATGACACATTTATTATTAAAGTTTTGGTAATTACTTCACGGCCTAGTGCAATTTACGAATTGCAGCAGTGATTTCGTAAGGCATATCCGCATGAGCTAAAGGCTTACGCTATAGTCTCAAAACGTGGTAATAGTAGTACCACCGGAAACTACTGCCTTTAATTCCTATACTGTATTATCTGCGCTACAATGATTTGCTAAAATGTTGATTAGTGAATGTCGATTAGTCAAAAACGAATTTTCATTTAAAAGAAAAGAAGTAATGTCTGCGTATTAGAGTATTGCAGACTAATCACTTGATTTGGTCTACACGCCATAAGGGAATTTTAAGAATTATGTCCAGATCAAGAAAATTTATAGCCATGCTTCGTGAGGTCCGCGTGTGCGTTACGCACACGCGGACATGCTGCTGCTTGATCAGTGGTCTAAATTTGTGCTTTTGCTTGATCAGTGATCTGAAAATTTTCTGTATATGAACGAAGAGAACAATAAAATCTAATGAGTCAGCAGCCACAAGTACTTGACCACTGTCGCGGATGTTTATTATATATAACACGGTTCTGTGGAACCCCTTCTTACGGAACACTCTGGCATATTGCCTTGTAACGCGAGTCCTGTAGGTTGATATTCGAAAGCAATTCCTCAGGCTTATGCATGTAAGAGGCTCCAGCCAACAGAGCCGGTGAACTCATGAAGTACAGCGACCACTTAATTATAAGTAATTTTATATGCACAAGAAATTTGTGAATTGAAACGATTTAGAATAGAGCTATAGTAAAAGGCTCGTTGAGCGATTGTCGCTGAAACAAGCGGCCAAACCAAGACACATGTGTGCTCACAACGCTAACCATTGGGCCATAGTATAGAATTAGAGTGGAAGTAGCGTTTTATGAGTATAGACGGCACTCATCTCAGCTTCTTCGCAAGGCTCCCTTGCGGCATAATTGTTTGTAGGAGGAACTTCGAGCCAATCCTAACGCCGAGAATGTTAGCCAGGGTGGCTAGCCAGTAGCCAACAGCACTGAAAAACGAAATGCTTCGTGAAATCAGCTTAATTACTTGAGAGCACAGATTCACTTTATTCACTAGCGTGAAAATGCACAATGCAGTTCCTCCTTTTTGTCTTCCATTGTCATTTTCAGTCTAAATGTGAGCTCTGTTTTCATCTATCTGAAATACCTCGCGAATAAGACATTAATGTCCTAACAAGTCTCTTAGTCAAAAGAGTGAGTGCAAGGCTCCTGTTGATACATTGGTCAAATACAAATAACTAAAGAATTAACCAGATAATATTATTCGGAAAGCTATTTAATTGTGCTGAACAGGTGTTTATGGGTAAAGCAGGCATAGCATTACAAACAAATAATATTTTAAAATGCAACAATGTTTAACAAATAGTAATGCGAAGTAGCTGTCGAGCAATCAATGGTACGCATTTTTGTAGCTGCAGGCAATGAATTAATGTATGAAACCAGTAAAAGATTGCATTAGACTCGCCTTATTTGGTTCTGGACTTAGCTAACATGCAAGTAATTAGTGTAACGAAGATGGGCGGTGGAATATGGGGAAACTAGGATGTGTGAAAAGGTCTACGACACCTAATTACACGCCAATGTTTCAAGAAAGCTTTTGTTCAGCTTTATTGTAAATAAAATGTGCTCCAAATTGAACGATTGATTCTGAATATGTTAAACGTCCGGAAAGAAATTAACGTAGGTGTTCTTATCTGTTATGATAAAATAAGAAAGAATGATAGGCTCCCCTAACGCTTGACTTAGATTTGGATCATTCCACGTCGCCTGCCCTAACCTTAGCTCTCGACCATCTGCAATTTCAATGCAATATATTGAGAACTACCTATTTAAAGCAAAAAGTATTTCTCTAAAACAGTTCTTCGAAGGAAAAATCACAGCACCGCTACGTTCATGGGAAGCATTCTTTCTTTCTTTTTTTTTTTTTTTAGAAAGCTTGTAACTATGGGTCGTAAAGCACTTAGAATATGTACTGTTCTGAAATTACGTGAGGACACAATTTGTCCTTGAGAATGAAGTAGACTTTTCACCTTAAAAAGCTTTTAGCGATCTCTACATTTCCGTGAGTTTTATGTAGCCCTAAATATGCAAAATTTCGTCCATATTGTGAGTTTTCTTTTTATAAAAAGATAACTTTCACCGAAACGCCATAATTTATAGTAGATGACTGTCGGCAACTTGTGCTGTAAAGGAAGAATAATTTGGGACAGCTATAACATGAAATGGCCTGTACATCTTGCGACAAAGTTGCAGAAAAGTTAATGTTAGTGACATTTAGTCGTAATTTTAGCATTCAGATTGTCTGTGAAAAAAAATACGCAAATAGTACATATATTGTCAACGTCCATTGTCTATAAACTGAGACATTTTATAAAACTACTTTTTGTTTTAATCAAGAAAAATTTTTTTGGAAGTTGTGTTGCACTGGTCCGTGTGAGTGCACCTATTTCCTTTTCCTAGGAAAGCGTTCTAACGGTAAGTAGAAAGTGTGGGGACGCAAAACTTCGTTACACAATAGAGGAACACCTAGATAAGACAATGAGCTCCTCAAATGTTTATTTTAACGCTTTATTCACAAGTATTGGCTCCGCCAATAAGAAAAGTGAGCCCGAATGGAGCGCATTTAACCGGATGTCGCTGTACACCAACGGCCTGTATAGGCTATTCGTGGGCCTGTGATGGAAACACAGCAGTCAGAGAGTGTGTATGCATAAGATGGTCTTACAGACAGCGTCTCCCCCTAGTAATGCCCTGGAAAATAGATAGTTATGAATGTGTTGTGTGTATAGCTATGTATATGATTCGCGTGTAGATGGGCCGTTCCTGGAGGCTCTGCGGGGCGTACATCCGAAATAAAATGCGAATATATCGAACTAAGTCATAATTAACGCCGATGAAAGACGCATTAAGTTTACTGAAGGTAAACTGATTTAAGTCAAATGTGAATTTAGCAGTTAAAATTTTAATTAAACTGATTCAAATGCGCCCTTATTGAACCAAAGGTGTGATTCCTTTGGTTGTACTTCTCTCAATGATTTCACGTAGGGCATTGCCCGATCGTACGAGGCTACGTGACATTGCATTGGTCAGTCAGGTCGGGTAATACCACTGCTTTCCTGGTCACCAAGCTTCACAAAAAGGAATGGCTGTGAAATCTTTTATGGGGGAAAAAAACCCCTAATGACCAAGATCCGCATCTTTCTTTTGCTATATACAAAACGATGACGCAGTTTGTACTTCACTCCCCCCCCCCGCACCTGCGCTTTACTCTCCATCACATTTTTTTTCCCCCTTCCGTTCTGTTGCTCGCGGCGATTCGCTTCTTCCCAATATTCGTCGTTTTTAGTATTATTGCCTGTCATTGCGAGAATGCCATCAATGAACTCGTTATTTTCGCAGACCAAGTTTCGCAGCAGCGCGGATCGTGCGAACATTATAACTTGAATGCGATGCTATCCTTAATATGTGTTCCATACTCCATAGCATGTAAAGGCGCTCAAGCCTTCCCCATCGTATACCTACAGTGGGCTTAAAGCGTTGGTATTACTTTCGGTAGATGCAGTGTCTTTCTCGCTCGAGAACAACCAAGCCTATGCAGTTTCCGCGTTTCAACGCGTCCTCGTATTCCTCGCGTAAGTCGTGTACAGAGCCTCCGCGACACGCATCGTTGCTTGGAGTGGTGCTGTACTGTGAATGTAGAGCGCGTTTATTTTTAAGGCTACCGTTCAATGAAAGAGCGCGATGGGTACAGAACAACAGACGGTTTATATATCATGCAGTGAAAGCCCTTAACAACAAATAAATGTTGTCTGCTATCTTGATCATGCTACAAGGTAATGGAAGCTATAGCAGTAACCGATTATATAATCGCCGAAGAATCGCAAAGGCTTAAAACGGGGCGCGTTAGCAGCCGGCTCATTCTTACGGATTTCCGATCAATATACATCTATCCGCCAGTATGGCGACCCAAGTGTAGCTAAACCAGGACACTGGCTAAGCTGCATGAACGCCTGTTGCATACTCACCCCCGCCTTCAGAAATGTGACTAGAAGCAATGACTTGTACGCCTGACGTGAAAGCACTTAAAAATACGCAGTATATAGGTACTGAGCATGCACGTTTGTTTTAGGCGTTGCATTATTCGGACTTGTCATGGCGAGTATTGGACGAGCCGTGGAGGATGAAAGGTGCCTTTTCAATTCAGCAGTAACTATTATGTAAAGATGGAAGGACAACACGTTGTGAGACTGCCGAATTTGTTCAGCTTTCTCTTATTTATATAGCTACTGAACAGCGTACTTTCCCGAAAGTATCGATCGTATTTGGCACTTACCTTTTGTGAGACTTAAAGCATCGCTGTAGCTTTGTTCTAAAGCTAATTTATTTTGCCAGCAGCACATTGACAGCTAAGTTTGTTTGCTCCATGTAGTGACACAGGAAGCAAGCAAACACCGCCGTAGCATATATCCCGCCCCACCGCCCCACCACGCACTGACACACCCACACGCACCTCCAGCAACCACCCCCCCCCCCCCTTTTTTTTCCCCCCTTTAATGTTGATTCAGTTTGGCGACTGTAACATCTAATATGAATTACAGAGCAAGTTATTGTTTGCAGCCATGCGGTCCTTCCACTTAATTATCCTTTTAAGTGCGCTATCATTCACGCCTTTTCGTGATGCATTCCGCTGATGCCGAAATTCTCGCTGGTGTAGCAACCCGCGAAATGGCGTCGCCCGACCAGTGCGTGATACCAGGGAACAAGTTGCCTCCTTCCCTCCGGCTAGCTTCAAGGCGTTCCATTTGCATAGACGTAAGTGTTGGGTGACAATCGACCGCTTATAAATGGCTTGTATGGAGAAGGCAATTTATTTATTTATTTTTTTTGCATCACTTTTGCGGCTTTGCATTAACCGCCGCGACAGCCATCTCCGCTCCAACAAAACTCGCTTAACGCTCAGCTTTTATCGAGACATGCTAGGAAACGAATCGGCCGCGTAATCGGCAATTAAATCCGTCCTGTAGAGTGCGTATCGAAATTTCGCACTTTCATAAGTAGCACACTTATCTCGTCCTTGGAGAATGGCCCTGCATCCTAAAGTACCCCCTGCGCCGATTCGTGAAAAAGAACACCTATCCTACTCGTTTATACGCCGGGATTTTATCTTCTTTTCTTTTTCCTCTTCGGCTTATATCGCTCCTAAAAGGATGTTCGTTCCTTTTAGAGCTTGTTGGGGCTGATTCGTTTTTATTCTATCGCTCGCCTTGGCTCGCAGCGGGTGCGGCGAAAACACGCCGGCAATGAAACAAGTCGAAAAACAAAACGCACACGTGCATACACATCCGACTTCGTTTCTGGTACATCCAGAAGGCCCCGCCTCTTTCTGCTCGGGATCACCATTCTGCATTCGTGTCACACTTCCTCTCGCCAATGGTGTATCAAGATTGATAAATGCCTTCAGGTGGCTCACCAGATGACTCGAGCGAAGGGGCGTCATTCGGCACACCGGCACCAATCCGCACGCTGGCCGCTATCAGCTTTTAAACCAGTCGGACGAAAACTGAAGAGGAAGAAGAAACGCCGCTTTAATTTTGTTTTTCGCGCGCAAGGGGAGTCGGTCCCTGGTGTCCCCGCCGAGAGACTGGTCGCTTATTGAGCGCGCAGGGTGGATGCTGGATCGGCCTGCCAGGCAGGATTAGAATCTTTACGAGTCTTCGTCGAACCAGGCTGCCGCTGAGTGGATTAATCCGTGCTATCTTGCGCCAGACGCATAGGAGAGACAGGCGCATTTTTATCCTGACCGCTTAAGTATGCTCTGGGACTCCTGGCTCACGTGCGAAACATCAGTCCCGCGGATACAGCTGCGTGCGGACCTCCCGACTAACACCATATACACCCGCCCCTATTGTTCGCCGCTTATATCTTTCCTTTATTAGAAAGAAAGAAAGGGGGGCAAGCCCGGGTCTGTATACGCGCAGTGTGAAATTTATTTCTTGTCGTGTCCTTTGTCGCTGAAGAGCAATTAAAGTGAAGGATGACGTCTTATCACACTGTCGAGCCTGACGTCAGTGCCGGTGCCGTTCAACGACGCATTATTTTTTGTCTCGCTGCCCTGGAGGGCAGCGTGCACTGCAGCGCCTCGCAGCGTGCGTCCTATACTCTGCCCAATTAACCAGCGGTCGCTTTTGTCTTCCGTTTGCTTTCATGCGTCGAGCCAGGGGAAATTACTCCGCCGCCCGCGTGTCTTTATTATTTCGCGCCGATCGTCCGTTGTCCTTGTTCCTGCGGGGACGGGCACAAAAGGGTTGTGGCTTCATCTGGAAAGCAGGCGTGCCAAGCACGGCGGCCAACGCGACGGGGTGTTAATATTCAAACACCATGTGCTGCTCATTGGCATGCACAGCCTACCAGGTCTAATGATGTCGTACAATGCTCGATAGCTTTTCAATGTTAATGAAGGTGGTCTCGCGCGGTTCTTCTCGCCCGGCTTGTTGTTTTGATCTTTCTCATCCCGGGCCCCCATTGCGATGGAGCGGCAGGCTTGTCCGCACTCTCATTATGCGCTGGTAGCCGTGCTCCAAGCGGTGGACGTGCTATTATGCGTCAATGTCGCCCACAGGATTGGCTGACGCGGAAATATACGGCCGTCCAGGTGTACTGGAACAATCCAATATGCAGGACGATGTCTAGCATGTCCACGTTCGACCATGCGTTTGTTCCTTCTTTCGTTTTTTTTTTTTTCTCCCTCTTTTAGTAGCGACAGTTCGAGCACAGATGTCCCTTGGCAGGGGCTGGTGGGAGCACGCAGGTTAGTTACTAAGATCAGCAGGGTACAGTCGTCGTTCAGAGAATAACAATGCGACAGTTATTAGGTTTCCTTTTTAGTATGCGTTTATGTCGCCTGCCTGGTTTTTCGTAGGTGAGGTTCGAAGATGCTGTAGGCGACGTTCAAGCTGAGCAGGGCACTTTCCTGTGAATCATACTTATTTCATTTTAAATTCACGTGGACGGTGAGTAGAATGCTTACAAAATACATCGTGTGCAGGCGGATTTCATTTTTTAAATGTGCATATGTGTAGTTTCAGGACATTTGTCACAGAAAAGCATAAAGTCGTCGTTTTTAAAGTCCCGTAAGTATCCGCAGAAGTGACATATCTTCTCAGAAAAGCGTGAATCGCTCGTGTTCGGCTGCTGGAATAGGGAGACACAGTGCAAGAAAATAAATCTTCCCAGGCTTGCGGAGTCCGTAGTTGGACTGTCGATATTTTCAGGCCACGTTTGCAAGTCCGACTTTACGAGTGTACCACTTTTCATATCTTACGTGTACAGCATTAGGTTTAACCTCTTAGTTGCCTCAGTTGTTCACTGTCGCCTGAGCGCTCATACAAACACTTCTGGCGCCCGACGCACGTGGCGACGTGCTGTCGGGCGTTGTATTTACGACTTATTGAGGACTGGTGGAGTGTGACTAAGCAAGCGGTTTCCAATTCCCTGTATAATATAATACGCCAGTTAACTTCGCACAGCAGCAGTCTTACCTCGGCTTATTCCTAGCCCTCTGTGCGACGAAAGGTACAAGGGAGGGGGAAGGAGACAGAAAGTCAGGGAGGTTAAACAGAGGGCGTCTTGATAGCTACCCTGCACTGGGGATTGGGAAAGAGGAATAGAAATATGGAAGAGAAAAGGGAAAGAAAAAAATTACAGCATATCCACGGAGTGAATGATGATGAGTGGGCGAAGCTCGGGAGGTTCATCGTAGATCGTGCCGAGTTCCGGATTAATTTAGTTAATGCGCACGCTACGAATCCTCATGGTTCAACTATGAACAAGTGAAATCTCCCACCGGCACTTCATTGCAAGTCAATCAAGATCCAGTGCATATATATATATATATATATATATATATATATATATATATATATATATATATATATATATATATATATATATATATATATATATATATATATATATATGGGTTGCTGCTTGCGCCAACGTTGTCGCTCGCGGGTGAGGGCGCGTTCTCCTCCTTTGCGAGCTGGTAGCGTTCCTCTAAGAAAGAGCGTTTCCATAGCCAACGCGCGCCTTTCGCTCTCGAGCGCGTGCCTCCCGGCACGCGGGTTACGCCTGACGCCTGACGCGTGACAAGGTTAGACTAAGAGGAGCTTCGCCCTAAAAGGTGGCATATAATGGCAGATAACGCGCTGACGCGTAGGGAATTGAACTAGTGCCCAGTTAAAGACGCTCGCACAAACCCGTCGTTCTCAAGAAACATAACAGTGCTTTCACTGCATGCGTTGTGGGCCGGCGAGCGATGGGGACGGTGTTCCAGTAGCATCTGTAATGAAAGTGCCCGACTGCCCAGTCGTCGGACTGTCTGAGCTAGTGTATGACGCTGTCAAATCGAGGGCACTGACACAGCAAGTGGTCAATGCTTTCGTCGGTCCCACAGGCGTCGCATGCAGCCCTGTCGGTGACTCCGATTAATGCAGAGTATGCCTTCGTGAAAGCAGCTCCTAACCAGAGCCGACAAAGAAGGAAAGCTTCACGTCGAAGCAGTCTGGCTGGAGGGCGGAGTTAGGCATGGGTTGAGCTGATGCAGTCTTGGTATGTTTTATGCTTGGTGAGTCCCACTCCGTCAGAGACTGCGTGCCAGGTGTCGAAGCTTCCTTGCGGCGTCAGTCCTAGACAGAGGAACAGGAACGCTGTGGGCTTTCGGTGTGCTGCGCAAGCAGCGATATCTACAGAACCATCGCCGTTGATTCCGCAATGACTAGGAATCCACTGAAAGTCAACCTCGTGGACTTTTTGACTGAAGTCATCTAGAAGCTTCACGATGTCGTGAGTTGTTCGTGACATCCACGCCTCAGAACTGACTGCACGCTCTGCAATTCAGGTTTTCAGTCAGAAAACGCAGCCCATTTCGTCAGTCTCTCAGAATAAGTGTATTATAAGGCATGATTGATAGCCGAGAGCTCTGCCGCCGCTGATGTCTTGACATATGATGTTTCGAGTCGCAGTGTTATTCGTCGCGTTGGTATGACCACTGCACCGCCAGAACTGGATGACGTATAGTCCAGGCCGTCAGTGTAGATGTGCACTTGGCTACTGTACTTTTCCTACAGCCGCAGTATGCTAAGTTGCTTTAGCGCAGTAACAGGACTACTGAATAAGTCATATCTACCAACCTTTGGACGAAAGATACAGATCATACAGAAAACCTGTAGGAACAAACGTTCGGCAAAACGTGGACATGGTCAATCTTTGTGCCACGCATGATGCTTGCGTGGTGTGGAACTCGAAGGAGATAGGTAATACTGAATTTTATTTATTTATTTATTTATTTATTTATTTATTTATTTATTTATTTATTTATTTATTTAAAATAAAGCTACGACATTCAACGCTGACGAAACTAGTTCTGCAGAATTACAAGCCACTTCAATATTCAGATTGTTAGGGTAGATAAAACTGTTCTTTTTATTCTTACCTGGGAAAGTTCTACAAGCAGTAGGTTTTGCCGAAGCACCTTCTAAAACTTCAATTTAAGATGTTACCGCGTAATAACTCACGAGATCCTTTTCTTTTCTTCCGAATTTTTTGAAAACCAGAGAAAATATTTCTAAGTGCGGTTCAAATTATCTATCTATCTATCTATCTATCTATCTATCTATCTATCTATCTATCTATCTATCTATCTATCTATCTATCTATCTATCTATCTATCTACGTCTGTGTGCTCTCCTTGCGTGCACTAACGTGCATTGATACCAATGAATAACTGTACTGTCGAAGTGCCTGGTAAGCCTACGTTATGCACGGAACCAGTAAATTTGCACAACGATGTTCATCCTACTCGTAACACTTGGCTGAACCATATGGCATAGGTGATTTGGTATACCAATTTCCACAATGCGTGGGATCTGCCGGATTTTCCCCCCCTTCAACTAGAGCGACCGATCAGTACTTATTTAATTGTTTGCAAAAAGTCTGCCCATGCAGTGATGAATATCGTCCGTAATTATAACATACTCTCGATTCTTGAGGTGGACATGAGGTTTGTGGTAGGTAAAATTGACAGACTGCGGCATATTTGCTGATAATTTCTCTTTCACACCTTGCTTGTGGCTTGTTATACACATTTATGCGTTCACACTGGAATACTGAGGGCTCATCGTTAGTTGTGTTGTTATAGCTACACTTATTCGCCCTGTCAAGCGCGGATTAAGCATTAAACGCGCTTAGTTCGTTTGTAACACATTCATTGCTGACACTACAGTGGCACGCGAAGCCTGAGGCTATACGTCTATATGTGCTGCACTTGGTTAAGGGACCCACGTAAGACACAGACAACGCAAACACCTAAAACCTTCATCATATCCTTTTAAGCCTACAATATCTTGTCACATTGCTTGAATTGTATGATGATGAAAATTGGTTCATCTAAATTTACAACAATTATCATTGTATATTTGTCCATCGTGCGCAACAAAATAAATACTGCAGGCTTCAATAGGTGGATATCGACGGCATGTATGCACCCGCGATTTCACGAAGTCCGAAGGCTTCAAATTCTTGTAACTTGAGGGCATGCTGGTATTTAGCGGTTAGTGGCCGTAAAGTTGTGGCGTATACGTGTTGAACCGATGGATCGATCGGCAGGCTCATTTATCCACTCCAGTAGGCTATAGTATGCTTTTGTATAAACGTGCTCACTCTGCAGAAGTTCATGTTGGGACAGTTCTGTACCGTGAAGGTTTATGCGGACACTTGACCGTCCCATGAAGACCACGTCGGCAACAATTGCGTCGAGGCGATAACTTACGCGAACACCACATCCGTTTCTTGGTTGGACGGATCCAGCGCGAACTTCCCATATTTATATGTAGATTACAAGTACTGTACGTCCGCTTAAGTCAACCTATGCCCTTGACTATCGTGCTTGCTCCACTGTATACGTATACCAAGCTTGCTCAGCCTCGCCAGGTCACATACAAGTGACCACAACGACAAATATTAGCTTGACTCGGCCCGATTTCATCGATGTCACGCAAACGTATTCAATATCTATGTCACAGTAGTCAAGTTCCACATTTGATTTTATGGGGTTTAACGTTCCAAAACCAACTCTGATTATGAGAGACGCCGTAGTGGAGGTCTTCGGAAATTTCGTCTACCTGGGGTTCTTTATCGTGCACTGACATCGCACAGCACACGGGCCTCAACATTTCGCCTCCATCGAAATGCAGCCGCCGCGGACGGGATTCGATCCCGCGACCTTCGGATCTGCAGCCGAGTGCCATAACCACTAGACCACCGTGGCGGGGCCAAGTTCCACCTTTGAATGCGGGCAAACCATCCGATCCGATCGTGTACCTTGGCATGCACACTTATCGAGAGCCCGGCGTAAGACACTGCGCGACAGCAGATTCCCAGATTAAAGCCAGCACGAGTGAGTTGGTGACTTGGTTTCTAACTTATAACTGATTTATTGGTCTATGTTCGGCATACTCTATAGTAGGAACGAGTAATGCGTTATATAGGCAGAGTGTTTGTATACAGTGGCGCTAACTGCGCATGGAACCGTTAGCTCAAACCGTTTTGTAATAGTAATATTGTAACCCTATACTACTACCAACAACACACTTTTACCGAGGAAGTGAATGCTATCGCAACGAGGCCATAACTTTTTTCATAAAAATGCTCATATGTTTGGTATGCTTCGAGTACTTGCGCCCTTGTGAAAGTGTCGTCAATTCCTAAATCCAAGCTTTTGTCTTCCCAGCGATATTTCAACATGGATGCAGTACGCGAGACGTTGTTGCCCTCTTTGTGTCCTCATCGTCGTTTTTCAATAGTATGTTTTATCTCATTTCCTGCTTCCCCCGTAAATATTAGGCCAAAGCGTATTAGCTCAGACTGACCTCCGAGGATTTTATCTAGTAAGTACTTCAGAGACAATGTTTCATTTTGCACGTTTGCCTTGAGGCTACATTTTCTGGCATCAAAACGTACGTTCGAGGCCTGTGTTTTTACGAAAATAATGACAACACGGACTTTCTGAGAACACTCGGTTGAACGATGGTGACGGCGTGTGCAGTCAGGCTGAAGTGCTTGAAACAGCTTCTCCAGTTATTGTACCAAACGTCACTAAGCTCCCCGCTTGGAACTTACATGACCTTAAGTAAGAAAGTTCTTACCGCATAAAACATGACATCAAAGTCATATATGCCAAATACCACAGCGCCATGCTTCGCGATGTTGCCACGAATAAATAAATAAATAAATAAATAAATAAATAAATAAATAAATAAATAAATAAATAAATAAATAAATAAATAAATCTATGTTATTCTCCTGACCTTTCCAGTCCTTTCATCCATGATGGATGTGGCTTCAGATGGTAGAAGCCTTTTAATTCTTCGCTTCCCATTTTTCTGCCCAAGTTCATTTGTCTTGCGCGTTATCGCCCCTGCTTCCGTGCCCACCTGCGCCGCCACGTCAACGAAGCCAATGGCTGCGAGTTTGTCTACAGACAGTGTCACGAAAAGAACAATATTTCATACTATCTCGACAAAGAGACAAACACGTCCGATGGCCGCGAGCCGTTGGCGCAAGTCCTTTCGTGACGCCGACGAAACCATTCTGCCCACCATCGCTTTACCGGTCTCCGGTCAATCGGCCGCCGAGGGAAAACATTGCACCTACTGCCGCGACACTTGCATTTGAGCCCAGAATGAAACGTGTAAAAATGAGTTGTGCTCGAAATGAATCAACACATGCTTGTGAACTTCACATACGTGAATCTCAGAACTATTGGCACCACGCATCATGTTTGAGTGGATGTCGTTCCCCGATAGGGTGGGCCAGCGCGTTCACTTATTCTTGTTTATTCATTTCTCTCTAGTGCATACAGTTGTAGACAACGGTGGAGGCTAAGGGAAAAGCTCCAGTCTTGAGGTGCCCTTAGTATGCGTATTAACTGAAGGTGCCTGTCAGGTGAACGTTCAACAATTTGGAAAACGGAACGAAGTCTGTTTGCGGTTTGTTTTCGACCCCGCTAGGTTAAGATCAGATGCACTCTGTATCGCAGGCTATGTCTACGAGCCGCACCACTGCAGCCTGCCGTCAACGTCGATACCGCTCAGGATAAATGCGAATGCTTCAGGCACCTTGTCATGCAAATTCATTCATCGAGACTAAATCCTGAGCATATATACGCATCGCTTCGCCAGAAATGACGCTGATTCTCCCTCTAACACGGTTGGATTACTATCATTGCAATCACATCACTGCCGACGAAATCGCGCTGATCTCTTATTTCTTTACAAACTTGTTCACGGTATCACATCCTGCCCAGCACTGCTCAGTTGCCTTAATTTTCGGATTCCACGAAAGTTACCCAGAGAGAATTGACCGTCTCATGTATACCTCACCTGACTATGCCAACACTCAACTATCCACAGGATACAAAATCGTTAAAATGAGTTGCTTGCTACCTCGTTTTGCACAGCTCGCAGTCGCTGTTGTCCCCTGAGCTTTGCACTGTTTTTATATAGTGTCTCATGCACACGGTACGAATTCTTCCGTTCTTCGTCATTAAAGGGTAACTCCGGCAATTTTTCAGTGTCCACTGGTCTTAATGAAATTTCCAGTATGTATTCTCCTCGGCACTTCAATAATATATGCCAAACCAGGAGGTTGCAAGTCATTTCGGTTTCCTGGAAATGAATTTTAAAATTATTTAGGAGATTCCCCCGCGGGCCACCCTGTGTTTTTGACGTCACCACCTTCAACGCTGCCTACCCGAGCCTGCGGGCCTTCAAAAGCAAAACGGCAATACTTCAGCACACAAATGGTCGCTGTCAAGTTCAGAAAAGCTGCCATAACTCAATACATCGTCAGGTGACCTCGCCACTGTCATTTTTCTGGCACAAGCTCCATATTTTTTGTGGCGGGGAGGTTATGACGTCATCGCATACGCTGCACGAAGCGTCTACCCGTTTTGGTTTCGGTTTGAACACGCCTTTCGAACGGGTATTTAAAATTAGTGGTGTGTTTGTGAGCAAACTGAACCACTCTGGCTGCTACAGAACTATCAGTACCATTCGAAAGCATCGATATCAGAACGTGGTGAAAAAACCGCCGGAGTTGCCGTTTAAGCCTGCCTTGCTCATAGTTGTGTGCGCGATCTTAATTGTCATTTCCCTTCGATGTAATTCTCGTGTCGTGTTATTATTGTATTATGTTATTGCCCTGTTAGCCTGATTTCATGATTATCCATTCCCACTCTTTTTATTTGCATTTTCTTCTGAAGACTGCCTTTACTCTACTATTTATTGTTTATTATCTTTATTTTAATTTTTGGTCATGCCAGCACAGTAAGCTTACGGCCATTCCTGGGCCTCTTAAATAAGTAATTGATTGATTTGTTGATCGGTTGATTGAATATTAAAAGTCGAGGACACAATGCAAATGAAGTGAACACGAATCTGCCCGTCAGCTGGCATATCTATTCGCGAGTAAACTGCACTCGGTCACGGTGAACGCTCTTGCAAGGCAAATGTTAATATAATGAAACTTTGTGTGAAGCGCGGAGTCTGGACGCACGAAAGGTAGTTGAGGTCATTGAAGTACGGATGCACGGTTAATTTGCAAGTCACGCTAGAAACACAGCACTAAAGCAACGCAAGAAAAAGAAAGAGCTCGCATAATCCTAACTTTCAGCGCAGCTGACTGAACGGCAGAACATTTTCGGAAATAAAGAAACAAGAAAAAACCGCTGTACCAGTTTCATACGTGATGGTGTTCCTTCACACTACATCAGTTAATTTCGTGAATGTAATTTAGGAACTATACTTATAACAGTACCGTTTTCTGCACATGTTTATTTATTTATTTATTTATTTATTTATTTATTTATTTATTTATTTATTTATTTATTACAGTACCCATATCGCCCGTGGGCATTACAGTAGGGGGACAATACAGTATTTCAATACAGCACAATGATCCTACAAAAAAAAAAAAAGGAAAGGTAGTTCACAAATCACTTGCGTGACCGACAGATCAAACATCCAATAAAAATAAGTTCATCGCGCAGTATCGCACTCACACAATTGCGCGGATGCACTACTGCAGTGCATCCGCGCATATTCACATCGCGTAGCGGCGAGTGTCTCCAGAGATCGCCGTCTTTATTGGGTTGTCTTGCCAAGCTCATTCTTAAGTGGGCCGTTATTTACTGCCGGATGCTGGCACGCGGCAGTCCCTGTCGCCAGCGGGCTCCTTTCGGCGAAAGTTGAGCACATCACGAAGCGTCTTTTTTTTTTTTTTTTATCGAGCCAGTTCACTCGCCTTTCTGAAAAAAAAGAAGAAAAAAAAAATCGGAAAGGAACCGTGATCGACAAACTCGCAAGGTATGGGCCACCGACTTCACTCTTTTATCACCACGTGCCGTATCGGCCACCCGTGATGTTTAACCACGGAGGACTGAAAATAGTCGCACTGCATCAAGGATGCCCCGAAAATATCAGAGGAGCAGAAAGACAGCAATGGCGAGAGCAACGGCATGGCATTTACTTCGTCTCACGTTTACCTTTATTTATTTATTTTCGAGACGGGGTCGCAGCAGGGAATCGCTGTAGAAGGAGAGGGCGTGCCTGCTTTCGCGCACTTTCATTCATAAAAAAGCTCTGGGCTCAAGCAAATGTCGCGAACGTTTATAAACGCATCGCGGTCGTATTTTCGTGGCGCACGCAAAAGAAACGACGGCATAGTTTATTGGCTTATTTTGCTACGATTCGTGACGTCGGTAATCCTATATTAAGTTTTCTTAGTATATAAATAACTGACCTAGAGTACATGCTGGATAAACGCGGTCTCCCCCTGCCGCCACGTCGTCTGTCGCCACAGCCTGAACTCATATAGTCATCTGTACACATAGAACACATTTTCACCTGCAGGTTTTCTTGACTTCTTTCTTATTTATATTTTTAACATGTGCACTCTAGCGAAGAGCCTTAGTTAATGGGTTTACACTTTGATATGTGCAGCTTGCGCTCTGCTGTAAGAGAGTGAAATCTCGTGATAGCAGTCTGCCTAGTGCGAGCACGCGCGTAATAATTAATGACCACACTCGGCTCCAATTGTCGATAACAAAAGAAAGCGAGGGTTTGAACATTTGCGTGCTTTCAATGCTGCATACAAAGAGGCCAGAGAGACAGCGCTGCGTCAGCTGCTATATACCGTTACCTGCAGCTTCACTGCTATAGAAGTAAGCCCTACGAAATCGGCGCAGGTCAAGTACGGGCACTGTTATCAAATGCATGCATGACACTGCAGTGGGTAATGATATAAGAAAGAAACGGCGTGTCGGTCGCCTCTGCAACTGCTGGAAAGCATCTGATGCAAGAACGCGGATGATGAAACGCCTGCCTTATAGTTGCCTATGTCACAAGAGTGGACTTTTTTTTTTTTTGTCGTTTTGCGGTCATCTCGGATGTTTTTCAGCTGAAAGGCTACAAAATCTTGAGACACGCGTATCACCGCTCCTCCTCACTCCTCTCCCACGTTATATTAAAACATAAACTGAAACATTTGTTGACACCGTCAATTAGCATCTCTCTGTCACATATACGTTGCTGAAAAAGGCTGTTGGTAACGCGCATACAATACGAAATGGTTAATTAGGACAACAAATTTGGTAAGCTGGTTGTGTAAGCAAAGACAAACGTCGATGGTTTATTGGTTGCATGCTCGGCGGAAACGACCAAAGCTCCGGTTTATCCCGAGAGCAAGGTATCAAACGGCTTGAGTCACAGAGATACGTCACAGTCAGTTTGCGTTGAGGCGTCCTACTTACGCCGCTGTTCTGATCACGTGGTTTTCGGCCCACAGTTTTAATTGGCGGTGAGATTCTTTGCATGAATCCCTCTCTGGAGGCACCTTGCGTCGTTCGGACATCAGATATTGCTTCAAATGTTTATGTATCTATTCAGTGACACCGATATCATCCGCTAAGGTTGCGAAGCAAGTAACACAACATTCCTACGGCTAAAAGAAGAGCCCATGCTTCATTTCTCGTGCGGGCGCTACGTGCGTGTCTATGTCGCTTTGCTCAGTCCCAGCTCGGGAATGTTCCCACTATCGCGTTCGAGGGCGGCCGTGGATTGTTATGCGGGGCATGCGCAGTTGGATATATACAGATCTGAAGAACTCGCGACTTACGATAAACGATCGGTATAGTGTGATCAGGAATGTGCATCGCATGCATCTTTCTAGGTTTGCTTGCTCTTTTTACGAGACTAAGTGTTCGGGCCCCGTTCTAATGGTGTTTTGTCTGTTGGGAGTTTCCGCGCAAGGTTCATGTAGAGAAGCGCCGAGAAGTCAGCTAGAGGCAGATTGTCGTCTCCGATAACACGCCAGAGTCTTTCGTCATTAAGCGGAGCTGCGGGAATATAGTGTCTCGACTTTGTAACGTTGTCATGCAGCCTTTACACGTCTACTTACAGGAACATAAAAAAAATATTTCAAGGCATAATTAACTGTACACGTTTTTGTTTTATATGCTATTCTACTTATACGATGAACCGATCGCTAAAAACTATTGAGAACAGGGAATGTCGCAGGAGCGAACGTTTCGACAAGTGGGCTTGTCTTCGTCAGGACGGCGTCCTGACGAAGATAAGTCCACTTGTCGAAACGTTCGCTCCTGCGATATTCCCTGTTCGAAATCGTCTTTAGCGATCTGTTCATCGATTCAAGCCTCCATCTTATACGAGTCTACTTATACGAGTCCGATAGATAGATAGATAGATAGATAGATAGATAGATAGATAGATAGATAGATAGATAGATAGATAGATAGATAGATAGATAGATAGATAGATAGATAGATAGATAGATAGATAGATAGATAGATAGATAAGCGACTGACACAAACAGACAGCAGGCAGGCAGGCAAATTTTTGTGCTAGTTTCAAGTATACGTCGACAACGGTTTCCATTGACTTTTTTATCATGTTTGATTGTACCACAGCCTTGTGTACAGTGAACGTAACTCGAAAATAAGCTAGATTATGACACAAATATTAATGAACCTAGTGCTGAGAGTCTTTTTTCGGCATGTAATAAGCAGTAAGAGTCGGTGCATCTCTACTTTCTCAGTTGCAGTATCCTCGTCCTAAAGAAAATTTCCATGTCTGACCTCCTGCTCGTCCCTCTCTCTTCAACAAAAAAAAAAAAAGAAAGGGAAAGAGAAGAAAAGAAGGAGAGAAAGAAGGAAAGAAAGAAAAACCCGAATTTCATGAAAGTGTAACTTAATGAATATGTCGCAGTGTTCCTCCACACGTCGGAAAACGTGCGTCATACTCCAACTTTATTACCACCACTGGTACTTACAGGTCGTTTCCCAATGGTCTAATGTTTCCTGAAGTTACCTCAGTGTGTAAAATAATAAATAAGCTAGCAAGGATTATATGGCGGAAGGAATTTTAGAAGTTCTCGCCTTAATGTAACGGGTGCAGGGTAACTTCCCTGCTTTAAAGAATCGACGGGATCGTTACAACAATGCAACCACCTTAATATTGCTTAAACTTTACAGTCGTCTCAACCATCTGCAACTCTTTAAAGAAATGACCTCAGATAATTAACTATCGTTGATTAATTAGGCAACACTGTGGCTCTAAACGCAAGAAGTTCAATGGAGAAGTTGTAAAGCGCGTGAATAAGTATTCACATAACGTATTTCCATGCCAATAGGTACAGTGGCTTCAATTCTTTAAGTCTTCTAAAAAATCACGTCATATTTGGAAAAGTATTACGTTACTGTCGTCTTCAGCACGTTCGGGGTGCTGATGACAACAGTAAATATTAAGTTGGTTGCATCCTCCTAACGCGCATGTAGATTGTTTAAAGCAGTGGCGCAAATTAACTGAGACACACTGTATATACACTGTGTGTCCATTACCGGGAAGATATCAAGAGCCACTTGCCTGCCGTTAATTCGAAACAAACCAGGAAATCCACACTCTTACACTGAAGACTTGCTCGAAGCTGACAACTCATTTTCAAGAAGAGAAATTCCTGTTTTTCGCGTGTTTTCCGCCTGCCATTTATAACAGCAGACTGCCTACAGAGCCTTTCTGCGCTGTCACAAGCTTTCTGACGCAACGGCATCATGCCAACCACTGGTTCTTTGTTCTTTCGTCCGGTAGTGTCCTCGAAGAAATCCTATTTCCGCCTGTTCGCTAAGTGCACCCTAGTTTTTGAAAAGCTCCAGTTAATACCGTGTTACACGGGGACACTATATTGGATTTTCCCGCGAACGCGGCGCTTAGCAAGGGTGCTTCTTGGCGTTAGGGCTTTGCAGGCTATGTACAGGCGGGGAGCTAAAGAGCTTTGCTCCGTACTTTAACGAGCATGTTGTTGCTTCACTCCGCGTCGACGAGAGGCCAGAGGCGTCTATTGAACGTCTCTAACTTTCGGGACGAACAAGCGCATGCCCTCTTGATGAAATTTCAGCGGCCGTCGTTTCCCCATAAGGTCTGAGGGTCGATAGGGGGACTGCACTTATATTACGGCGAAAGAAATGGCCTACCGCGCACGCGACGTTGATGCTGCAGGGCTGGGCCCGCCGTATTATTCGCTCTATCGACGCATCTATACGAATGTGTGCGTGTAGGCAAGCGCGGTTGCCCAAGCTCTGCGCAAACATTTGTTTGGGATCGAGCCATTTCTGAGTGTCTCAATCAATGGACAACGCTGTCGACGACGGGAGATTTGCCATGAGAAGCGACGTGCGACGTATGACCAACTGCAAAACGACATGATCGCATCGTGTATAAGTTTTTCATCTAAGCAATATGCTCGAGTTTCGTGCTCTGCCCAAAAAGCTTCAGTAATTGCTAGGCATCTAACGGCTACTAATGTCGCCGTAATGTCCATAAGATATATGCTGAATTGATCCGTTATGACGAATCGCTTTTATTGCGGCCGAGCTCGAGCTACGACGAGGAACAACTCGCCGGGCACCTTATTGTGGTATCTATAGATGAGGAAAATGTACAAGTAATGATGAAATGTACAGATGATAAAAAGTACATTGTTTGTAGCGCTCACACTAATTCCTTTCTAACCTGCCGCCTGGCTGCGCGAAGGTAACACGAGGTGCGCCGAATACATGTATATCTGTGTCCCACGGCATCTGTGGCAGCTGGTGGAGTCCTATAAGGGGCGGGACGCGCTAATTGACCAGTGATGCCTGTTCAGTGACAATGTTCAGTACAACGACTGGTCTCTTTTTCACATAAGCCCGGAACACGCACGGGTGTCTAAAGAACTTCATCTCAATGAAAAAAAATAAATAAAATAACTGTCCGTTGAGTAGAGTTGT
The DNA here is from genome assembly GCA_013339685.2 of Hyalomma asiaticum. Taxonomy (NCBI): domain Eukaryota; kingdom Metazoa; phylum Arthropoda; class Arachnida; order Ixodida; family Ixodidae; genus Hyalomma; species Hyalomma asiaticum. The sequence goes on along the minus strand of CM023481.1, from coordinate 281,749,782 downwards.
AGGGGGCTTCCGTATTTCCGGTAGATACCGGAGTTGATGCGGGCGCGACGACGGCGCTCTGGAAGGCGAGACAAAAATTGTTGCGAAGGAGCTGCTGATGGTGCAGGAGGAGAAGGGAAGGAGAACGAAAGTACGTGAGTGACCAGACGAGGAAGAAAGAAGAAAAATTACAGCATATCCACGGAGTGAATGATGATGAGTGGGCGAAGCTCGGGAGGTTCATCGTAGATCGTGCCGAGTTCCGGATTAATTTAGTTAACGCGCACGCTACGAATCCTCATGGTTCAACTATGCACAAGTGAAATCTCCCACCGGCACTTCATTGCAAGTCAAGATCCAGTGCATATATATATATATATATATATATATATATATATATATATATATATATATATATATATATATATATATATATATATATATATATATATGGGTTGCCGGTGCACGCTTCTCCAACGTGAGCAGTCGGTATTTCTCTATCAAGAAACTCGCTAGGAGACGCTGCTTGCGCCAACGTTGTCTCTCGCGGGTGAGGGCGCGTTCTCCTTCTTTGCGAGCTGGTAGCGTTCCTCTAAGAAAGAGCGTTTCCATAGCCAACGCGCGCCTTTCGCTCTCGAGCGCGTGCCTCCCGGCACGCGGGTTACGCCTGACGCCTGACGACTGACGCCTGACGCCTGACGCGTGACAAGGTTAGACTAAGAGGAGCTTCGCCCCTAAAATATGGTGCGTTGCGTAACCGTATTGTGAGCGGTGTGGGGATTGCCAGCCGCCCGGCTAAAGGCTGTAGACGACGACGAAGTGTGCGCGTGTGGTGCGGGGCGCGCGCTGGTGTTCTAGCCGGTGCCAGGACTTGGCTGGGCGCGCTGCTGGGCGCATCGGCTCCGGACTCAGTGACTGCGGCAAGAGACACGGCAATCTTTCCCCACAGCGGATATTACAAATATGATTGCGTCACAGTTCGTGTTGTCGGGGCTAATATACATGGCAAGCATGTCCGAGAGCGTGCAGTTAAAGCGCTCTGTCAGGCCGTCGGTTTGCGGGTCTTATGAATGGTGTCCGAAGCGCGCACAACTTTGAAAGACTTTTGGCGTTTTTCACTGGCAGATTCGGAGCAGGTTTTTTTGCTCCGCCGCGTCGAATCCGTGTTTCACTGGTCGAGCGGGAGCGGGTTGGTGCGTTTCACTGGCAGATTCGGAGCAACTCAAACCGCGCCAGAGCGCTCCGGCTTGCTCCGGCGCCGAGGCACGGATTCAGACAGATTCGGGCGGAAGCGGGCCGCGTCCTCGCGTCACTTCCGTCTTGCCTGTCAAAATGGCTGCGTTCGTTGCGGGTGTGGAGCTGGAGTGTACAAGAAAGTGTAGCTTCCGTTTAGCGACGACAGCAGGACAAGCAGAAACTTTTCCAGCTCAGAATTGATTACGACGTGCTGTACGTGCGTCGTGCGCCGTACGTGTGGCGTCGCGCCGCTGGCCATCGTTTGGTTCTGCCCGACGCTCGAATAGGTGTGATGCAGGCTGCATTTGCCGGTATGGCGTGTAATATATTGACTGTGATTGGGTTGTGAAATGAAATAGCTTACAAATGAGTGTAAGTATGTTTAAAGTGGCACGCAGCACCTGTTTTCAAAACATTCGATAGATCTGAAGCCGCGGTGCGAAAGGTAAACAGTGGCACTGGCCGTTTCACCGATGTGGCTCGCTTCGTTTCCATCGCTGCGCTCCACACCGATGTTTCAAAACCGATTGGATGTGTTAACGCCTGACATGTGAGTACAAACGTTTATCGTGTTGGCAAAAGTAAGCGCTTCATTGCGAGTTCGCGGTTCGTTGCGAACGACGACGGAATAGAAGCGGCGTCGTTAAGCCTACCCTCGGAGTCGTCGTTGACGTAAGACTGTTTGGATGTGCTTGTCGCTCGCGAAGGCACAGCTTTATCGAGAGTGTTCTTCAATGGTGTTATAGAGCGGGGATGTGCAAAACTCTTTATTTTCTACTTGTTGATGAAGACACGAACTCTTGCGAGCGCGTATGCCAAGGTGCAAAATGCGGCCGAGCCTGCGTCCCTCCGTGCTCATCGTTCCCCTCCCCACCCATCGTACGCTTCATGCCGGAGCTTACGGCACCGAACGCAGAATCGTACCGTGTATTTAGCGCTTAGTGCCCTCTCTGAGTAATAAAGCTTGAGCACAGAATGCGTGAATTGAATGTAAACAACTCAGAAACTGCTGCAGTCAAAATGTGCCCGGGGAAGGCGTCTCTGGTTGCCACGGAAACGCACGGAGCGGAAGTGGGGTATGTATGACGTGCTGAACTGACTTCCTGTATACTCGCTCGCGGAGCATTCTCGCACTCCACTGGCAGATTCGGATTCGTGAAATCCGAGCGCTTCCTCCGGGATTTCGGTGACTGCTCCGGATCCGCCAGTGAAAAACGCCATTTGTCACTGCCGCTGAGCAGAACGTGGGGAGCTAGCTAGCTCCAGGGCGCAGAAAAATGTTTCGTAAGAAGACATCTGCGATTTCAGGGGCTGTGCCAGATTGCAGACATGCTGTTTCTGCGTATCGTATTATATGGTCAACGGCCGTCACAATTCCGCGGTTGCCAGTAGAGGTCTTCGGTAAGGGCCGAACAAGTCTACGCCAACGGCTTCGAAAAGCGAAGCGGGAGAAGAGGCTGCAAGAGGTCTGAAGGAGCAGTTGTAGGTCGCTTGCAGCTCTGACAACGGACGCATGATGCGACGTGCTTGGCAACGGCTGACGAGAGGCCATGCCAGGAGCAGAGACTTCGTATTCTGTCGTGGCCCTTGTGGTATAACCTAAATGACCTGCCGTTGGGTGATCGTCAAATGCCTCGAGTACCTCACGTTGCAGATAACGAGGTATGACGGGGATCGATTTATTGCCGTCTACGTGGTACATGTAGTGATGTAAAGCGCCCTGTGAAGTTTGAACTGTGTGAGTTGTCGGCGAAGCCGGGAGTTTGGAGGTGGAGACCGACCGTTCGTGCGTTGTAGAATAGTTCTGCTATAGGGCTCGAGCGAAGTACCTGCGAGAACTTGCGAGAGGTCTTTGGGAACGAAAAGAATCCTCCAGCACTTACGAGGACCGCTTTTATTGCGGCCGAGCGCGAGCTACAACGACGAACAAGCCGGGCACCGGATAAAGATATGTATAGATGAGCAAAATTTATGAGCGATGGTGATATGTACAGGTGAAGAAAAGTCGATCGTTTGTCGCACCCACACTATACATCATCATCATCATCATCATCAGCAGCAGCAGCAGCAGCAGCAGCAGCAGCAGCAGCAGCAGCAGCAGCAGCAGCAGCAGCAGCAGCAGCCTATTTTAAGTTCACTGCATGACCCATTTCCTGAACGAGTCGGTTCCCTTTATGCCTGCGAATCTTTTAATTTCGTCGCTCCATCTAACCTTTTGCCTGCCTTTGTTGCGTTTTCTTGCTTTTGGCGTCCACTCCTTCTTGCTATCTATCTACTATATGTCCTCCGCATGATACGTCCTGCCCAAGTCCACTTCTTTCTTTTAACGGCTAAAGAACATCAGCATATATTCCTGTCTTTTCCTTGATTGATTCCGCTAGCTTCCTATCTCTTAGTTTTGAAACTAACTTCAAGTTAGTTTCAAAACTAACTTGAATACACTCCAAGGCATCCAAGCCCAAGCCTGGTCTTGGTCTACCAAAGTCTTGGTCTACCAAAGAGCGCGTCGTCGACAGAAGTTATAGCAATCGCTCGCGATCACAATGTCAGAACGCATGTAACCATTGAAACAATGCGTGTGCACGTAAGACACTGTGCCCGGACCCCTAAGCAACCACCTCGCAGGTCTTCCAGTGGAACGACCCCACACAACATCCAGTTCAAAGGTCCTCGCCCACCGTGCCTCTCTTTCGTCAGGGTATGCACCTGCAACAAAGGCTTCAATTTCTCCATGGTGTGTGAACCATCCTCAAGTTTATCTCAACATCCCTGGTATTCTGAGAAAGTCGGACTTACCACCATGTGCACTCAAGCAACTAAGTCTGTTGCACATGTATGCGAAATACAGGGACTGCACAGAAGCTTATACCGATGGCTCAACCACATCAACCAGTTCCGGTGGTGCTATAGTTATCCCAAGAATGGGAGTCACCCAGCACTTCAAAACTTCCCACGTCACCACATCTACAGCTACAGAGCTCGCGGCTCTCCGCGGTGCGCTTAATATTACACATGCTGAGAGTCCTAGAAAGTGGGCAATCTTCTGTGATTCAAGATCAGCTCTACAATGTATACAGTCGTTTCTTCGACACGAGGAGCATGACCACCTTGCATACGAAATCGCCGTACTTGTCCAAAACTTACAAGAAAAAGGGCATGAGATATATTTTCAATGGATGCCAGGCCATTGCGGTATCAATGGAAATGACTCCGCGAATAAGGCAGCTCGGACGTCAGGCGAAGAAGTCCGCCGTGTTCCCATTCCGCTCTCAAGGACCGACGCTGCGAGACAACTTCGTACTCTTGCACGAACGATGTCCTTAATTGAGTGGAATACCCCATACACAAAGCGCACCAGACTGCACCGGCTAATCCCATCGCTGCAACTCGGACCTCCGGCTGGTTTGCACCGACTTGAGGCTTCGCTTCTGTGCCGATTTTCGTTGGGAGTGGCCTTCACGAACGCTTACTGGGCGCTGATTGGAATGGCTGACAGTCCTGCGTGTGCTGTCTGCGGATGCGCAGAAACCATAGACCACTTGCTGTGCCACTGCCCACAATTTGAGGAAAATAGACTGCCTATGACCGAGTCCTTCAAAAAGCCCGACGATCTTAGTGAACAGACAATCTTGGAATACCGTCCTCACCGACCAACGGCTCAGAAGGCAATGAAAGCGCTTTTGGGCTTTCTAAAAACATCTGGCCTTACTGAGCGCCTATGATATTATATAGGACTGTCTTGTAGGCATTCCCCCTCTCTCCTTCTCTTTACTTTTCTTCCCCATTTCCCATCCCCCAGTGTAGGGTACCAAACCGGACTCCTGACTGGTTAACATCCCTGCCTTCCCTTCCTTATTTCTCTCTCTCTCTCTCTCTTCCTATCTCTTAGCGTTACAACTACCATTTTTCGTCCCATTGTATGTTGCGTGCTCATTAGCTTCATCTCGAGTTTTATCCTTATCCTCCAGGTTTCTGCAGCGTACGTCTGCACCGGGAGAATGCAGTAGTAAAATACTTTCGCTTCAGAGACCGCGCAAGTCTCCGTTCATGATTTGGGAGTTTCTCCTCCAGCAAGCGCACCAGCCCATCCTTACTCGACGGAGAATTTCCTTTTCATAGGTGGGCTCCCCCGTTAATAACTGTCCTCGATGTGCGTATTCGCTAACACATTTAAAAGGCTGATTATTAATTTTATTAAATTTTTGTTTTACGGGCGAAGCACCTTAGGGTCGAGGATTGTCCGTTGTCCGTTGGCGTCCACACCCCCAATGCGCATGCGGAACAAGTGGTCCAAGTTCGCAAGGAACGAGAGCGCGCCCTCGCCAGCGAGAGACAACGCTGACGCAGGCAGCGTCTGCTAGCGAGTTTCTTGATTGAAAAACCGACTGCTCGCGCTGCACAACCGTTCACCGCTGGATCTTGACCTGCAATGCAGTGCCGGTGGGAGATTTCTCTTGTGCGTAGTTGAACCATAAGGATTCGCAGCGTGCGCGTTAACTAAAAGTAATCCGGAACTCGGCACGATCTACGACGTGGGAGCGCAGGAACCTCATAAAGACCAGGAGCATAAATGACAACGCATGTGTAAATATACAAACACGTTGTCACTCCTCTACCTGCATGAGTGGGCAATGTCACGGGTGATTTACGGTAACACCGAACGATCCCCAGTGCTTTGCCCACTCGTCATGGTTCGCTTCGTGGAGGTGCGTGAATTTTTTTTAGCTAGGCTGCTGAGCATAATTTTGGTTTTTTTGCCCATTCATTTTAAGTCGTGTTTTAACACTTTCATGGTTTAGGTCATCAACCATGTTTTGTAGTTCGTCACCGTCACTGCTGAGGATCACAATGTCGTGTGCAAACCTAAAATTGCCGAGATGGTCTCCGTCAATTCTAATTTCCTTTTCCTCCCAGCCTAGATGCTTGACCACTTTCTCTAAACATGCAGTGTGTAACATCGGCGAGATCGTATCTCCTTGTCTGAACCCGCTCTTGATCAGAATTTTTCCGCTCCTATCGTGCAGGAGTGCGGTGGCCGTGCAATCTTCGTAGATGTTTATGGTGTGTACGTTTATCTCAGGTACCCCTTGTGTACGTAGACTTTAGAATTTAAAATTAATTGCATTTCGATGGAGTCAAGTGCTTATCTCTGATAAAACAGAATAATATAATTGTGATTGATCGATTGATCGATCGATTTATTTATTGATTGATTGATTTCTGGGGTTTTACGTCCCAAAACCACGCTAAGATTAGGAGAGACGCTATAGTGGAGTGCTCCGGAAATTTCGACCACCTGGGGTTGCACTGACATAGCACACGGGCCTAAAGATTTCGCCTCCATCGAAATGCAGCGGCCGTGGCCGGAATTCGATAGTGAGGGATTCGATAGAGAGTAGGCCGGGATTCGATAGAGAGTAGCAAATATATCTGGGAACGAGGGCTTTCGGTTTGAAAACGTGCTTGCGGAGAAGCGAACTCACAGGTTTCCGCAAATTGCCAATTAAGGAAGTATAGGATCCTTATTAGGATACAGGAATGCGATCGTACTGGATTTCATGAACCAATACCTTCAGCTACGCTGGGCACACATGTGGATGTTGTGATAGGAGTTGAGCCTGCCTATGCGTCCATGGCTACAAATTTAACAAAGCATGTTATGGCGTAAGATGCTATCGAAACGCTATGAGAGACGTGAAAATAAAATATTTAGTGTTCTCTTCTGTCTTGGGTGCTGTGGTCAGATTGAGGGCTATCACCACGGCTACTCCATTTCTCTGTGTTTCGCAGCAAAAAATTATAAGGAAGTTACACGAAAACAAATAGACATGCAGGGACACTGTATAGATTTCATTAAAGCCAACCGATCATCGTGACCGCAAAAACCAATTGCGTGTATACATGAACTTTACAACATAATTACCAAACATGACCTAATCATCTATATGTTGAATCTCTCGAAGATAAGTTTGAATATTACATTTATTGTGTCCGACCCTACATGGTGCATATGATACACTGGAGTTGAGAACCATTGTAGAAAATCAGCAGCTGCCAATGGAAACAGTCGGATTCTTATTCTTTATGTGATGTCTCAAAGGGGGCAACTTCTGGAGAGTGAAGTGGATGACAGTTGCTGTTGGTGTGCAATTTATTGCAAAACTGATGGCCCGTGTTACACTGCAATGCTTTAGTCACACATCTCGTGAAAAGATAATAAACCTATATGGTGCACTAATAGCAGAGCTATTTGGCATTGTCATAGGGAGTCATTGGGAAAGCGGCATTTCCTTCGGTATCTAAAAGCCGTGACTAACGTGCCATACCTTTTCTGAACCTTTTTTTAGCATAGTGTTAATGTTACCTTGATTGTAAATCCAGCAGGGTGCTTTACTCAACAAAGCAAAATAATCAGCGGCACACGTGAATCCCGACAAGCATATTATTGTTCACAACCTTGACGCACCAATCAGAACTGTATGTTCTTAAGGAACCGTATCTTCGGTATGTAGATTTTGGGGTACTGATTGCCCTATTTTAATTTGTTGCTATTCATTATCAAAGAAACAGCGCCTTACATTCAAGTATTAGAACAAACTTAGCATTTGAAAGTTATTTCAAGTATTCCTTCAACCAAGAAATAAAGTATTAGCCGCCTACAGGGGAGAGAGCTTTTGTGTAAACCTGCATTATGAGTTTAATTAATTTGCATAACCATTTGCAACACTTAAGCGCAATATGTTCACTGCGCTAGGAACGCTGTCGTCATCGTGTGGGACGCTTCTTATAGCCTCAGTTATCTTCCAACACTTTAACACTCCAGATGCTTAGTGACGACATTAAATGAACGCTGCGGGGAGCCGATATTCTGAGCAGTGCACTGATCTTTCTAAAGTGACGAGAGTTCGAGAGTTCAATTCGACGGAGAAAATGAAAACGAGTCGGTATACTTGTAAAATTTCATCTGCCTCTCTTATCCGCCGGGCCTAACGCATGATTCCAGCGATAATCACAGCGCAGCGGCGCGCATACCAACAGCAAGGGATGAAAAGAAGAGAAAGTGAACTAAACCGTCGTTTATTACGCAACGTACGGCCTCAACCTTCCACTATTTAAAGCCGCATCCATATGAGCCATTATACCTAAGCAATCGCGTATTCGAAAGTTTAGAGGTATAGTTGCTGATAGCAGCATGGGTCCTTTTTGTAAAAAACAGACTGCAAGATGCCACGTCCATTTACAGTTAATTGTCCATGAAAACAGGAACCTTGCTAACTTATAACTGCGTTTCACTACCCTAGATAGACCAGACGTTTTCAGAACGCGCGGCATTGAAAAAAGCTGTACATCGCTTGCTTTTCGTATAATCTTGTGTGTTCTAATATCATAATACTCCCTCGAAAGCAAGGATTTTGTCACGCTGACAGACGGTTTACGTTACGTGAACAGACTAACTACACTACAAGGGTGCTTTCGAGAACGTTACATCAACCACAACATTGCATAGTGCAAACTAAGTGCTTCTATAGTTAAGTTGAAGGTGATGGTCATCGCGCCCACTATGGAATTTCGATTGTATACGATGAAGGCTGTAAAGCGTCATTAAGGAAGCGTTGTCCCGCAGTAATGTTTATGGAGTGGTGGCTTCGAACATAAATGAAAAAAAAAAAAGGTTACGCGAGTCTTGGCAACTTTAACCTTCGCATGTTTTCGGTAACGGAAAAGCATATTTATCTTCACCTTCGACAATCATGTTTACAAAGCACGTATGACGACGTACTCGACAGGTCTGAATCAGTCTGGCTTGAATGCACATTAAAGCGTATGCAAATATTTCAACTGATTATGTGTTTATTCATTGTCTTACTCGTTTTACTATTGAATACTTACACGTACCACGAATATTTTAGAATAATTTATAGCATTCATAGTTAAAAAAAAAAAACGGTGCGAACTACCGGAACACACATACGAAGAACACAGGACGAACGCTTTAGAGTGTTTTAACCATGTCATTTGAATGCGCCCACAATTAGGAGTTATACCTTCGATTAACAATACAGGGAGTCAAAGGTCTCCAATCATCAGTAAAGAGAAGGATGTGAACCACCAATGGGCTTAGAAGATGTGAAACAGCTTCCTTTTAATTATGACGTAAATATGAAATATAATTTTCCCTGACGGAAGACGTTTAATATCACCAGCGTGTTCATCCCAGGCTCACTTGTACTCATGTGCAGCGCTGTTAAAAGCGATTTTTCTTAACATTTGATATACCGAAGATCGTGTGAGTTTCGAGGTTTTTCTGCGCAGCGACTCTTTGGGGGAGGGGGGCGTGATATTTTGCCTGTGCAGAGCGAATGTGCATGTAATAAAGATGTTGAGATGAAGGCTGCTCCTTACTAGCTTAAGCACCCTCACAAATGATAGTAAATCACATTCCCGTACTTTGTAGTTGTTTGTTTTTCTAGGAATATCTATTTTAATACTTGTAAGCGCGCTTTTAATTATTATGCCCCACTTAAAGGGCTACTGACATTTCAAAAGTTGTAGCAGGACTGTCACATGCGAAAAGGCAGCATGCATGTTTCCTCTTCAAATAATCACAATAGAAATGTTAACTTTCCACGAGAACAGTAGGAAGTAATTTTAACAAAACGCCGAATTTTGGCCCTATCATCGTCTTTCTGTTGATGTCGTAAGGCTAAACAACATTTGTTCACGTCATGTAACAATAAGGCTAAGTATGCTAACGTCACTGCTTTATTTAAAAAGAGGGGCTTTGTGCGTCTTTATAGATATATAAAAAGATGCGCATGCATGGCCGTCTGTTTGCTTGACAATTCATCCACGCTAAAACTGAAAATTCAGTTTAATGTGCAGACTAATTTATCTTATGTGTAGTCTAATTAGAACGCTGGAACGAGTTTCCTTTCGGCTTTATTTCGTACGTAAATGAAACGAAGACTCAACTCGGAGAACGTATACAAGGACCAGAAACGTTCGGTTGGCGCATTGAACCTTTCTGATTTGAGTCAGTGTTAGTTCGCCCTTGACGCTTTGGTCACAAGTATTGACCGCCCCGACAGAGATGCAGTCTTGCAGTTTCTCTATAAAAGAGCCAACTTTCTCAGTGTCACTGCTGACAAATACAGCCCGTGACTTGTGCTAAGCGCAGGAACGGAGAACTGTTTTCTAACTGCACTGCCACATGCAAGCATGAAAATTGCCGTCATGATAGCTAAGGACCCCGGATACGGTGGGCGTATTTAATAAAAAAATAGAGTTTGATGTGTGTTTAGCTTAAGCACACGAGAAAGGCGTATCACAACGATTGCACTCGGATACAGTGTTTGCTATGACCTACGCCCTCGCTGTCGCTTACCTTATAGGAGTGGCAGGTTTGTGAACTTTATGGTGGGCCGTGTGTCGTAACAGTTCTTTTCGTGTTTCGATTCTTTTCGCCATTTCTCATAAGTTCGCGAGAAGCCACTGCGGCAACTATGACCAGGATCAGTCACTCGGTTAAACGGAGCATGTTGAATGGGATCGGAGGTAAGGGATCGTACAATATACGGCCTCATGGCAGCGTTATTGATGTAGGATTTAAAGGGCAACTCTGGCGGTTTTTTAACCATGTTCGAATATTAATGTTTTCCAATGGTGTTGAAGTCCTGTAACAGGAAGGGCGGTTGATTTTGCTCAGAAACCCACCAATAATTTTCAACAACCGAATTAGCTATGTGTTCAGACCGAAACCGAAACAGGTAGATGCTTCTTGCAGCGTATGCGGTGACGTCACAAGTGTCCCCGCAATCAGAAATATGAAGCTGGTGCAAGAAAAATGAAAACGGCGGTGCATCCGACGATATATTGAGCTATGCCAGCTTTGAACGTGACACCGCCGATTCGGGCACTTAAGTTTCACCGTATTGTTCTTGACAGCCTGCCTGCTCGGGTAGGCAGCGTAGGCACTAATGACGTCAAAAACACAGGGTGGCCCGCATGAGAATCCGCTATAAAGTTTCGAAATTTGTTTTCAGGAAAACTAAATGAGTTGCAACTGCCTGGATTGGCGTATATTATTACAGTGACGATGAGAAGATGTACTGAAAATCCCCGAGATCCATGGACACTGAAAAATTGCCGGATTCGCCCTTTAAAGACACTATATGCGGAAATTCACTGCATTCTTCGGTGTGGTGATACGTATAAATTTCAGGTCGCGGGATCGAATCCCGGCCGCGGCGGCTGCATTTCGATGGAGGCGAAATGTTGAGGCCCGTGTGCTGTGCGATGTCAGTGCACGTTAAACAACTCCAGGTGGTCGAAATTGCCGGAGACCTCCACTACGGCATCTCTCATAATCAGAGCTGGTTTTGGGACGTTAAACTCAACGAATCATTACGTATAAGTTTCGAGTGCATGATCTGTCGTGCCCAGCGCGCGGTAGGCTGTGTGATCGAGGTAACCACGCAGCAACAGCCTTAAAACGCGGCTCTCGCTCCCTATCTTGCAAATACTTTGCTGCTGTTCGAAAGTGTGAACGTGGCAAGAACGTTTCGCGCGCGCCGTCGACGCGTGCATAAACTTTCATCTCATGTTTCGTGCAAGAAGCGAAATAGAACGCGATACATTTAATCATTCTATTTATCATTCCGGCTGTTGTGCGCGTTCGCCGCGTGAGATGCGTGCGTGCAGCCATTATGCGCATGACATTGTGCTCGTAAGTTTAATTATTAGTGCGCAAATGTTCATTATACAGAACCAATAAAACGACGAGTGTTACTTCTTATCGCTGTATCAGTGCTTCACCTTCCGGACGAAGCTAATTTTAAAGTTGTAGTCAGTTTCAGCTGACACAATTCTTGATACTTTTATCGCGCACGTTCGTTCGCTTATGCATTTCGACTGTTGAGCAAGGTCGTTCATTAGGATACTTACCTACTTTGCATGACAGTCCTTATTTGACGCTTGAAATTTCCCAGGCAATATCTATCATTGTTTTGCTGCGCCAAGTTGTGCGCGGAAATGTGCGGCGAGCGCACCAAGAGTGAATAAAAGGGACAACAAGCAGCATATGATGGTTTATCATCACTATATTTTAATCCAACACGTTGTATTTTACTGTATTACACACTCAGTCTGTCACCGTCATGGTTGCCAGAAAACCAGTCGAGACAGTGACTCGAAAGGGAAATAAAGAGTTCAGGACGTGAAATCAACAACTAAGACACGCAAAACAAAACGATAAAATATTACAGAAGATTTTACATCCTGTTTTGCGTTCATCGTCGAAAATTCACCATCCTGCTTTTTGTTTCTGTTTTTGTTCTATGCACACACTGCACCATTCACTTTTTTAAATATTTACAGTCCGTTTGCACCATTGCCTTTAAATAAGTTACAGAGGGAAGTTCATTGTGCCTCCACGCCACCTCTTGTTAAAGCCATGCTTTCGTTTCTCTTTCTTTCTTTTTTTTCCCCCCGTTTAGCAGCTGTAAATTCGAGCCTTGCGCGTCACTCACAGTAACGCACGGCACTAGAATGAGAACAGCGGAAAAGAAACACCAATGTAAAAAAACGCCAAGTCCCCGGTGGTAGCTAGCTGCTCAAACTTCATTTCGTGCACAGGGAGCTATGGCGAAATAAAACAGCTCGGCGCAAAGCACCAACAACAAGACATCAGAGCTGACTGAGTACAGAATTCGAAACGACAGACATGGTGTGGTCTATTTTCCCGCACGAAATAGGCGCACATATGCTTCCGTCAACTTGTCGTTTCGTGAATATCACCAGGTAAATGGGAAATGCAAGCGGCGCTGGCCAAGGCGCCGTAGAATTTTTTTTTATCGCTCCCATCACATGTACGTAGTGCTTCAAAACAAATTTACATTGCCAAGTTGTAATAGCAAATGTATTTAACTTTCACACGATATCACCGACATTTCTGGGTTACAGGAAGCCTGAACACTTCGTCTGCGACGGCACGCAAAAAAGGCAGCCACTCATATTGAAGAAATTGTGATTTGGAGGAAATAATAAATAAAACAAGTGTCATTACGCATTCCAGAATAAGTCCCACGGTTGCGCGTCCCCCGTTGAAACGTATAGGCGCTCGCCTTCCCACCGCGATACCGTGGCTCAAAGTGCGCAGGCCTTCTCGATTTTGCCAACCAGGTGCTGATTGAACCGCGTACCAGGGCGCCTTTCTTTTACCCAGCTAACTTAAAGCTAACACCGTTGCTAGCACGTTTTTAATCCATACGACAAACTCAGTATTTGATCACAAAATGAGTGTAACGCTACGCACACTGCTCGCGTGTGCAAGCCTGCATGAAGTTTCTGCTATACTGACAATTGTCACATTACCGCCATAAATAAAGCAACATTCTTGGCGTATAATTCTCGAAGCGTCATTAGGTAGTTACCATTGATTTCGTGAGTTCACATGAGCACCTAAACGCCTGGTCCACGTACTTTTCACGATTTGAAAAACAAAAATTGTACGCATCTAAATGGAACCGGTATGTCACACAAGTAAACACGACAAAAAAAAAAAAAAAGCATGAAATATCGCTCGATGGTATTCCTGTCATGTTGCACGGTCGCATATTATGAGCCGTTACGGCCGAATTTGAACCATCCTCGACGAGTAATTGAAAGATGCCATCCTCGTACTTTAATTTTCTATGTTAATTTAACGGGCGCGTGTATCTCGCGCCACCAGTCACTTCTCAATTTTCTGTACGCGCTAAGCCGTAGGAAACGTGCGTCATCTCTTACAAGGTGAGCCGCAGGATTTGTTTCTGTCGATAGTCTAACTTTACATAGCTACCTAGATCTGTTCCCGCGATGTCACACATTCGGAGAACTTCCGCAATGAGAAGAAATGAAAAGACAACAAAATAAATATTTCTAAGTGATAAAGAAAGAACGTTCTACTACAGGGATCACTTATCACTTTGGCTTTACAAAACATTTGATAATAGCTGCGAAATGGTGAGAAGTGAGAACTTCTATGATCGGACGTGCTTGGTGAGCCCTCATAAACTTCTAGTGTTTCTTGTCAATCACTCGACGTATCTGTATATAGCCTGTGCCCAAATAGCCCAAATAAAACACCGGACGTCGTTGCCTCATTGATATGTGTCAAGTGGTGTCTCATTTCGCAAATCACAGCGCCGCTTCTAAACTGTCTGTTTGAACAGAAGTGCGAAAATTTCATTTCACTGTTTCGCGCTGGACTGCATTCCATGACACCGGAAAGCTTTCGAATTAGATGCCAGCACTCCCTAGCTAAAACCATCAGCCATTGTTCAACAGTATCATGTGGAGCATAGAGAGCATCGTAAGTGTGATTGGCTGCCATGAAAACCGGACCATGAGGTTTTAAGCATGAAAATATGATGCAAGCTACAGCCGCTCTACCAAATAATCCTCCGAGAGTCATCTGAAATGTCAAAGTTCTTCCTATCATATCAACAGCACTGTTCAGTAACTAGATGAGAACAATCAGCTTAGCCAAAGCGTCTGAGCCAGAATTACTTTTATCTAGAGCGGAGCTGATGATTAAAATGCATCAAGAGCCAAAATTTAGCCTTCTTTGCTCGCCACAAACTGTATCAGAGAAGATCATGGTGAATAGGAAGCCAGCAAGAAATCATGGGAAGCACTGACTGTGGTAGAAAACTTAACTGCTAACACACTGAAGAAAAGAACTAAACATACAAAAAAGCATGATGTTGGAATATGTAACAGGATCGTCCACATGAGTACACACAACCACGCTAGCTGTGCTGTTTACAGGCATTTAGATATGTGTTTAATCAAAGAACCAATGTGTAACTAACACATAAGATACTCCCGCCGAACCGCATGCGCAGCTAGGAGTGAGATACTAATATCAAGACATAACTGCATAAGATGTTCAGCGCGAATCCGCGAGCTAGTACAGCTTCTTACGAACACTCGACAAGAATCATACAAACGCTGCAATGTGCTTGCAGTCGGCACAGAGTTTGCGTATTTGACTAAAAAATGCGCCGCGACTCTTTTGAATGAATAGACCTGGTAGATAAGCATTCATTCAGTGAAGACAACGTTAAAGGGATTTCTACTTCAGGGAGACTTGAAGCCACTTCGGTCATTACAAAATACGCGAACGTTCTAAAATATCGGCGCACTGGACCTTTCTTGACGTGCTTTAACAACAACAACGAAAGAAGAAAAGAATCTGTCTCAACACTAGTACACAAGATCAGCAAGAGGGCGTGGGGGCGAGGCTCGTCGAGAGGATCTCTGCGTTGAACGATGCAAGATGACATCAATGTAGGGTGAGGCGGCAGCAAACAGGACACGAGATATTTTTCTCCTTCTCTCTTTGTTTCTATGTACAAGGGTGGGGAAGGGACGACGGGGATGGAAGAGGTCCGCGCACTATGTCCTCTCTTTCGCATTCATGAGCGAGTGCTACAAACCATTCGTCTAAAAGCAAGCTTGTCCACGGTGATGTCATGCAGACTTGGAGTGACGTCCAGTGCCTGGATCGCAGGCGGCGCTGGACCTTTCAGTTTGCCATTCGGTAGCCAAGCAGTGCCCAGTGAGCGCGAAGTCACTAGTGATAACAAATAAATGCCCCATGCTTTGAGTAGGAAGCTCGAGATGATGATAGTTCAGCACAAGGTCGACGTGCTGTCAAAATTCTCACGAGTTGCACGCACGGCACAGCAGCCAGAGGAAGGGAGGTCTTCTAAGGTGCTCGCGCACGTCATTGTGACGGCACAGTCTACATGCAGTGCTACGACGCTGGGACAGCGGCACGTACACACACATACACACGCACATACGCGCACACACACACTACGCGGGGGCAAACACGGCGACGAAGTCCGAAGCGCTCATCCCTCGAGAGAAGCGTGTCCCTGGCGGCCCGGCGCGCGGAAGGCGGCGCTGCGGCCGGCAGCAGTACGGAACCGTCGCCGGGCGCTGCCTCATGAGGGGCTGGGCTGCGGCGCGCTCGCCTGGCTCGTCGACGGGCTGCTGCTGGTTGAGGCGACGGCGGCCGCGATGGCGGCAGCCGAGGAGCGCGCCGGCGCCAGCCGGCTCAGGTTGAAGGCACCCGAGGGTCCCGGCGGTGGCGGAGGAGGAGCGGCGGCCGGCTTCGGCAGCACCATGTCGGCGGCCGCAGAGAACGCGGCAGCAGTTCGTAACCTGCTCAGCGACGCGGCCGTCGTCGAGTCCGTGAGGGGAGAACCGGCCGACACCGGCGCCAGCCCCGCCGCTGGCGACATGATGGTTGGCACGCTGTACACAGTGGACAGGGGAAACGAGCCGCCACCCAGGCTGCCCAACGTACTGGCGTACCACGAGCTCGTCTTGTGGTACGGCGACAGGTAATCGAGTCGCGCCGAGCGCTGTAGCGACGCCATACGCGCCGCCACTGCGGCTGCCGATGGTGTCCCCGGCGACAGCATGCTGTGGCTGGGGCTGCCGGACGTGGCTGTGTCCACGATGGACCATATGCGCGGTTTTGGAGCTGAAGACACATCGCTGTGTCCATTGGGCGATGCAGCAGGTGTCCGCGCCGAAGACTCGGAGTCAGACAGCGAGGCGTCCGACAAGTTGCCGCCGCCCTGCTGCAGACCGTGCCGAGGCTCCTCGGAGGAATGCGACGTCCCGCTCGGCCGCCGTAGGTCGGTCAGGTCCGATGACCGCGAGTCGTCGTCTACGTCCACGAGATCTGCAAAAGGTCAAACGTTTTCGCTAGATTAATGGAAAAGATATGGGATGTCGCGGTTCCCTAATAGGTGTTGTACCATGTGTGCTGTTGTACCACGCTATGAAATACATCATTACGTTATCGCAAAGCTTACCTCCTTCGTTCATAGTGTTATCTGCAACCATCTAAGCGAAGTGGCTTTAACGTATTCGTTACATACTGGTTACTGATTCCGTGCGAGTGCAAGTGATGACTGAGGCCAAATTAATGCAGTTGCATGGGTGGCTACGCTAACCCATCATAACGTGGTTTCGACAAACCAAGCTTATTGAAATCTGCTCAGAATACAGAAGAGTGGAAAGACAAGCGCATTTTTAGAGTAAGGAGTCCACTAACCGTCAGACTCATCACGTGGCCTCTTGCGGCTCTCCGACAGACCCGCTGTACCGGCCGCGGCCGCCATCAGCTGGTGGTTCCGGCGCGCCAGCTCCTCAGCCGCCCTGGCCGCGGCCTCCGACGAAGAGGTGGAGTTCTCCTGGCGTGAAGCGGCCGCTGGTCCTTGGCCGTCCTTGGAGTCGTGTCGCGCGGGCGGCGCGTCGTCTCCGTCCGCGTCGTCGTCGTCGTCGCATCGGTTCCTAGGCGACCAGGTCATCTTGTTCTCCTTTTTTAGCCGGCGTCGGGCATTCGCAAACCAAGTGGACACCTGCACAAAAGAGTGCGACTAGCCTCAGTAATCGGCAACTATACCAGGACGTACAGAAACGGAAAGTTACCGTGTAGTAAAAGTACCCGTCAACGTCGCAAATTTCAACAGTTAAATTGTGTGCAATGCGGTAAGGCTGCAGTATCCACAAAGATGCGCACTGGAGAAGATTAATTTTCTTTTTCTCGGTCCCTTCTTCTTTCATTTTATGTGTATTACATGTCTACTCGAGGGCACATAATCGAGCAATTTGCTAAAATGCACAGTTCACCATTTCTTGCAACACAATATATATATATATATATATATATATATATATATATATATATATATATATATATATATATATATATATAAAGAGACGAGGGGGTATCTGGAGGAGAGGGGGAGTCTCTAACAACATCCGCTTTAATAAAATGAAAACAAAACGTCTAGGACAAGATGAAACACGCGTTAAATGGCGGTTCGATAGCATGCGCTTCGCGCTGCGTATTCACCTGTTCCTGAACACAATGCGCGTCCACAAACAACGCGTGTGCACACTTTTTTCACGTCCACAAACTACTAACAACGCTGCTCCGGGTACGTAGTAATTTTGCCATACCTAAGTAGGCCACAAGATTTCCCTTTAGATGTAGTTCACTTACAAAATGAACTCGTTTCCATTTTAATCAAAATCATTAGCGAAAAAAAAAAGACAATGAAGAAATTTCCTCCGTGAACGCGAGCTTTATTCTAGACGAAGTACGTCAAGAACGCACCTGCGTTAACGTCATCTTCGTGATGATGGCAAGCATGATCTTCTCGCCCTTCGTGGGGTAGGGGTTTTTTCGGTGCTCGTTTAGCCAGGCTTTGAGCGTACTCGTGGTCTCTCTGGTGGCGTTCTTGCGTCGGGCGCCGTTGAGGTCCATGCCGTACCTGGAGGCACACATAAAAAAAAAAAAAAGTTATACCAAGGAAGTTGGAAAACGGAGCCACTGATTTCATTGAATCGCAAGCATTCGCGACTAATGCTATAACATTGTATTGCGAGTACCGAGTGCTTGAACGTACGTGCACCGTCCAGCTTACACATACACAAGAACAGCGAAAACAACTCGATGCACCTTCAATACATAGCTTCACGGTGCTCCTAAATAACAGTCTGTGGCGGTTTACGGACTTCTAAAGAATGTTTTCATACATCAAAATCAGAAAAAAAAAACACAGAGGAAAAAGTGATGCTGAACGAAGTGAGTGTGGAAGAAGTGAAAAGCTTTCCTCCTCCTATAGCACTCGGCATAAAGAGACTAGTGTCGAGAGGCCGAAACCACGCTGGCTGCCGCGTTGTACAGGGCGTGTACGACTGCCCGCGACAGCGTTTCGATTTGCGGCGTCGTTCGGGCCGCAATTCCCACAAGGCAGCACTGTCCGGAAAGTGAAAACAGCACAACGGCACCGGGGACAAAGTTAAATAAAAAGCTGCGACAACCCCGGGCACCCCCGCTCCTCTTCTCGTGAGATGGAGAAGAAGAAGAAAAAAAAGTGAACGTAGAAAGATCGATACCGAACGAAACTTGGTTATATACGCGCGCGGTCCGCAATCCTACAAAACAATGAGAGTGCTGGGAACGATCAGGGTGCCAATCGCTGAGGCATATTAATCATGATTATCCTCATTCATTAGGACGCGGGCGATTCCCATGGGCTACTTCATGCTGGGAAATGAATAGCGTTCCTCCCAGGAATCCGTTGCTGCCACACCGCCGTGGAGAGAGGGTTGTTCATTAGCAGCTCAGGAAAACACAGTGCGTCTACTTAATTCAGAAAAATGAATCCACGTTCGGTGTCGGCTGCGTATTGCAAATCTCGAACGGTAGTTCGTGGTCAGGATTGCAGCACATATCCCGTAAGCATTACGTCCACGGTCCTTTTAAACCAGTACAGCGCGGTACATGAGAATGATAAGCAGTACATACGGACCTATTACGCAAGGAATTCAAACCTTATGCAACTATTGTCTCTACGCCTCGGAGCTGAAAGAATCAAGAACTCGGCACTTTTTTATCACTCTCTTCTTGACAACTGCAAAGGCTTAAATGGACTGTCTACCGTCCTTCATCGATTTTCTGTCTTATCGCAATAGAAAGCGCATCATTCCAAGTGAACAAGATTCCAGTGGCTTTTGCTGTGAAGTCAGCAGGAATATTTAAAACAGAATTTTTCGATCTTCGCGTTCATCCCTTCCATGTCTAGGGGCGCCGACAACATTGGTTGCTGGGTTTTCTGCACTATTCAATTAAAAATGAATGCTGCTCTCCGCCGTGAAAGCAAGCTACCAGATGTGTGAGAAATACAATTATAAGTAATAAATTTTTGCTGTTAAGCAGGATAATCGAACCTTCATGAGCATTTTATTGTTCTTCGTTACACAAATTCAAATTCTTTATTTTTCGAAATACATTTGGAATGCTTTTCAGGGCTAAAAGCTGCAGTCTGCAGCTGGACAGAGGCCCGGAAACCAAAAACACAAGGCAGGGCTTGACTTCACGGCACACGTGGCGCCCGACATTAACGTACACGCTAAATATTGAACAGAAACATGTCAGTAAAAGACAGGAAAAAAAAAACAGTTTACATATATACACATATGCATACATAGATACGCATAACTACATATAATTACAAATACAAATACACTTGTAGAATACATTTTACTGCATGGAACACCTCAACATGAAGTACAAATGAAGACAGAACAAGTTAGCTATAAGCTTGTGTAAAAATTAATGTAGATATTTAAACAGAAATTGTTATTGCTTGAATCTCATGATGAAGTACTCATATTGACGATACAGTCTAGTACACAGAGCTGACTCACTCGACAAAAGAACACACCGGCTCGCTTGCAAGCGCAGCGCAGTGAGCTTTCTATATAGCACGACGAAATGAGGTGCACCACGTACTCTCGCCAGGTGAACTTTTGCCACACTATCGTTTCTTTCGACACGCCCACATCGACACATCAATCCCCGCGCCACATATCATCATCCAGACAACGCTGAACTGCTGCCACCGTGAAAGCTTTAGAAGGAGTAGAATGAGCCTTCCAAGTAACCCGACACATTTTGAACAGTGCTTGGAGTTCTTGCTTCGATATCTTCCTCCCAGTTTAAAGGGCTTCTTGTCTCTCTCTTTTTTCTTCCTCCTCATCCGGCCGACACGAGCAGAGAGCGACGACACCAGCGCGCTCCCCAATTTAGCCTCGGCGAGGCTGATCAGTAACAGCCATTCTGGAAATCCGAGAGCCTCGTTGAACACGTCCCGAGGAGAGAGCGTGCCAGCCACGTCGAATCCCGAGGGACCAGGAATCCGCGTTCGAAGGGGGCACCGGGTTCGAGCAGTCTCGACAGCCGGAAGCTCACAATTACCGGTGTTCTAACGTGCTTTAGTTCCATCGCGTTTCCAAGTGACAGCGTAATTTCGCCCTTGCGCTGCTGCTCGTCCCGGCTGTGTGTCGTTTTGTGTTTGCGCAGGCCTCTTCTAATGCTGATGGATCACACAAGTGCGCGTGCAAGGCACCAGACAGAACAGCAAGAAAAGACGGGGCGATGTTCGCCCTGTAGCTCCCTCTTGCTCCTCGTACGCTCAAATCTTTTTAATGCCTCCGCTGTTGCCTAATGGTGAACCGCATGCTGCACTGCGCCGAAACAAGCCTCGTCCTTGTTACCTGAAATAATAGACAAGCCTTGCTGCATACTATCGAGCTCATTAGCAAGTGCCAGTCGCTCTAAAGGTCGTTTTGCCGTGTGTCCGTCCGCATGCACAATCGCAGCCGCTTGCACGACAGAATCGTGCTCTCGCAAGAGACGCGAAAAGAAAAAAAGTGATGCTTTCTTTGGTTGCTTCTTTGGTTGCTTCAAGCAAGCAACCATTCTTTGGTTGCTTGCTTGAAATACTGTTCATTTTCTCCCACGATCTTAAGCGGCTTCACTGCAAACGAACATTTTCGCACGAAAGACACGCGCCAAGGGTTGACGTATTCGGTCGTGGAGCGCTGCAGTTGTTATGCGTTTGCACGCCACTTATGGCAGTGAACTGTGCATTGATCAGTACACCACGGCAAGTTATTCGCCCCCAGAAAACAATGCCTGGGAAAAATACCTCTCAGCGGGCCCTGAACGGCCAATATTTACGGCGTGCGCCCTCCTTCGCCACTCAGAGACGGACACGGCGCCGCAAACAAGGCTCGGCGCGCCGCCCGCATAAATCACAACGACGCCTTCCTAAAGCTATTCATCATGACTGAAGAGGCACCGACACAGGCATATGGAAGGTGGCATACTTGCCGGGCCTCCCTAATAAGTGTTGATAAGTAGGAGCCAGTCGAGGATCAATGGCGCCAGAGGTTACACTAATATCCCGCACACCAGTTAACGCGCACAGGATCCCTTGACGCAAGAGAAGGGCCTTTCATCGATTGCACTTAGCCGGCGGCGTGCTGCGAAGCGGACGCACCCCGGGTGCAGCTTTCATTGATTTCGAGTTCCACAGATGGGAAAGCCGGGAGGAGGTGTTGATTACGCGAGAGGTGAACTTCGTCCATCTTGCCGCAGCGTCGGCGTGCTCCTCCTTTCCCTCCTCCTGCAACGTGGCTTCCCTTTTCGTGGCGCCCGCGATTCCTCCACCTTCCAGACGGTGCGCCTCTTACATGATTGGTTCCCTGGCTGTTGTTATGGCGCGGCCTTTGTGAGATACGTGCCCTCCTGCGCGCACAAGGGGGTGGTGACTCAACGCTGGTCTCTTCTGCATCCCTCATCGCTGCCACTTCGGCTGAATCCCACGCGGCTGCAGCGCGCTTATTGCCGGTTTCGCTCGACCGCGTGTGTGCCGTAGTGCCAGTATGACGCCGATACGAGGCTGTTTTTTTCGCTTCCACGTCGGCGCCCTAACAAATCTGCCGCTCGCTCTTTCTGTATACCGGGCGCTCGAGAGGCGCTTTCGAAAGGGAGCGCTTGACATGCCGCGTCGTGAAGAAGAGAGAGCAAAGAAGGACGTTTCACGGCGTTGCTCTCGGCGACTTAAACGAGACTCTAGAAGAACAATGCTATGACACAGGCTGGCTTACTCGGTATCGCGACATAATTTTAAAGTTTCACTCCTGCTTCCCGAACGCGCGCGCATCTCTAACATCCCAAGATGAACAGCATCTCCGTTCACAAAATCGAAGCACGATCTGTTCTCAATACTGCTGTGCATAGATGCTCAGCTATGTGTCCCCCAGAACCTCATGGAGCACGTCAGAACGTTACAGTGGGTACTGTAAGTTGTATATTGATATATTATTTTGTCTCTCCTTTTGTCTTCATAAAGTGCATTCATGACTGCTGCATCATCAGAGTGAATGAGGTCATGAACATTTGACAAACAAGCACTCGGTGATCCGATCCACAATGCACCGGATTCAGTGTAATTCATTTTACTGTTTGTTCTTTTTCTCTCACCCTTGAGCGGCTGATTTGAGCGGTGCTGTCAGTGCGACTGTGTCCCTTCCAATGACGAAGGCCAAGAAGAATGCGAAATGAAATGTATCGTTATAAAACACGGCCGCTGCACTCCCGGCGCGGGATTAAACTTAAGCCTCGTCAAGAGGTCTTTCATACGGACGGGCCCCACGACATCCCGCGAACGTTTGTTGCCACTTGAGTCGACAAGGAAATGCCTCGAATGCGCATAGTTATCCCCCGCGGACAAGACTTATACTCGAGAGACGGCGACAGAAGGCCGGAGCTAAGGCTTTCTACAAGTGGCGCCAGTGTAGTTCGTTGGCTGTGTACAAGGCACCCGAAAGGAAACGGTCTTTTCTGCGAGGCTGTATAAGAAGGTTTGAGGATTGCTTTCCTTTGAGCGTTTGAAAGCTCCCCGCCCTTTCAGCTTTAGAAATTATCATCGGTGCAGCAGGAGAGCATTTGTGCTCGTTTTACGTTCAGCACCCCGAAAAATTCCTTGAAAAACCCACGAGATAATCAGTTGACGATAACCGCAAAACCCGTAATCCCCGCAATACACGCGAAATGTTCTCAAGAATTAAAGTGTGTATATATATATATATATATATATATATATATATATATATATATATATATATATATATATATTATTAGTATTAGTATTCGCGTTTTAAAAACCGGAAGCGAAACACCGACTTCAGTGAGCATTGGCGTCGTGGGCGCCTCTTCGGATATCTGCGTACACAGAGTCATCCGAGAAATTCAATGCGTCTCTAACGAAAGGAAGCGCTCGAGCACCCAGTAATTTCGAATTAACATCCTCGTACTGATACCGTTTAATTCGAACCCGTGCAGGACAGTCACCACCGACCGATGAGCAATGAATGATAGAAGCCTCTGAAGAAAAGTTGCTATTATAACTATGCGTACATTAAACAAAAGGCCTCTGAAAAACCTTTCGTGTTCAGTTACGTCCTGGAATCATGCACTCTATATATATGACCTCAACCGTAATCGTAGTCGGCGGCGGTGCATTTTAGCTCGGCTAAACGGAAACGTAACGGCGTGCCACCGCGAATGACGGTCCACTGGAGGAGAGTTTTAATGCACGCGGGGGGCTCCGATATCGTTTACCGCCTGCACGGTCAGCAGCTCCCGAGCCGGTGTGAGCGGGTAAGTGCGCCGGGTCCGTTGCGCGCACGCAGCCTTGCCGGCCGACGGAAGCTGCGTCGAGGCAGGCGCCACCGACGAGGCGCACCGCGTTTGCGTGATTCGGGCGTATCAATGCGTGTGCCTGTGTACAATGTGGGCGCTACATTTCGTGCTTTCAGTAGCCGGCCAGCCAAGCCGCGAACCCACAGGCTGTTTGACGTATGAACATGTATTTCCTTTCAGGCCAATTTGGGAGAGAAGGAAGCCAAGGTGGGGCGCAATGTTTGCCGCATTTTCCTCCTTTGCGACGGGCGCTTGCTTGCTTTGTTTCTTCTTTTATTTCTTTTTCCGGATACACTTTATTTTAACCGAGCCAACGATACCCGTAATTTTCCAAGCTGTGAACTCAACTGGAAACCGGACGACCGAGAGGCACGCGAAATTCGTGTTTGTCATTAGAAAAAAGCCAAGCAAGAAACGAACAAGTAAATACGTGTAGGAAAAAAA
Organism: Hyalomma asiaticum; assembly: GCA_013339685.2. Taxonomy (NCBI): domain Eukaryota; kingdom Metazoa; phylum Arthropoda; class Arachnida; order Ixodida; family Ixodidae; genus Hyalomma; species Hyalomma asiaticum. The sequence continues at coordinate 281,724,995 of CM023481.1, read as the reverse complement.
AATAACCTCTCCCCCTTCCTGCAAGCTCCCTGAACAGGCACTAGCTGCCGCCAGCTCCGAACGTCACACCTCTACACGAGTGGCACAAATGCGGCGTGCCGACTTGCGTCGCTGCGTTTCGTGAAGTTGAATGCCGTTCAGCGTGCGCGCACGTCTGCCTACACATGCGTCACTTCCTCGTGCAGCCCCGGACCGGTTTCATGCAAACAGCGCGAAGAGGCAAGGACGACACGCTCCCGGAGAAACAGAGGAGCCGGGCACAATGAAAGCGGCCGGCGACGCGCAGGGAAAGGTGCCGTGCAGATTCCGCGCTTTTTTGCTGCTGAGTTCCCGAGGCGACCGGCCGCCATCGGGACGTTGTATAGGGGCTGCCGTAGAAGTGGCGAGGAATCCACGGTATGCTGGGAGATGACTGACTTATTCGCCGGTTTGAGGAAGCTGCTTCGCGCCGAACTAAAGAATGCCTTTCGGCGATTCGACGCTCTGTTCTTTTTTTCTTTCCGCCCCGTCTCGCCGGCGAAGAGTGTTGCGCAAGAATGAACGACAACGTTCATTCGTTCAAACGTCATTAGAAATCGGAGCACCGAGACGGCTCTGCCTGCAATGAGCATTTCGATCTTCTCAATTTTTCTTATGCCCTCTCTCGTCTTCACCATTCCAGGTTAGCCTAACTTCCAGTCCTCTTGCTCTCTCTCTCTCTCTCTCTCTCTCTCTCTCTCTTGGTTCTCTATGAAAACTTGTCTGCGTCCACCCCCACGTATACGCCCTGGAGTTGGAGAAAAGAAACAGGCGTCGCCACACTGCGACAGCGCTGTACGGCGAAACTGTCGACTTCACGCAATAGAAATTTAGTTGCACTTTCTACGGAAGTGGCGCAGTTTTTCTTTTTTTTTTCTTTACAGAATAGCGTTTAGGTACAAGCATAGCCTAGAGTTACTTCTATTCCTTAACGAACGTGACTGCGACCCCAAGCGCAGGCTTTTCATAGCCGCGCAGCATAAAATGTGAGGTATATATGTATACGAATGGTGCACGTCGCGCAGCAACACCTCTCACGTCCTTCACGGCACATGTCCAAAGTAATGAAGGCCGGATCGCGTACTTTCACGATCATGTCGTAGGTAAAAGAGAGAAAAAAAAATTTAATGTTCTTAAACGTTAAACGCCTTGCCCTTTCTACAATGTACAGAATACGTTAACGATTCCCGACGCAACCAACAGCAGACACTAGGAGCCGCGTTACGCGCTTTCACTTGATAAGTATACTTACCCATTTGCGAAAGGGTAGCCGGCGATGGCAGCCGAGTCGTACGGGTAGTACATGGACGCAGCGTACGGGAGGTTCCGCCATGCTTCCAGGTTCTCCTTCAGGTCAAAGCCGTTTGCCTGCAAGAAATGAGCCGTTCGACTCCGTTCATAACCAATCTCCTGCCGCAATGTAGCTAAATATCTTCGCTTAAGTCACTTCAGCGAGCGCTATGTGCATACACTTTTATTTTAAGCGTTTCATTCCATGGGCGTTATAGCATAGAAATAAAGGCAACAATAAAATCCGTGTGACACGCGCTGAAAGTCCCTTCTTAGGCTGTGTAGTGTTTTTTTTTTTTTAATCGAGCATACGAAAGCTTGTTCATGATGATGATGATGTTGTGGTTCGGTTAGGAAAGGACGCTAATTTCTGCAGCCCATGTAGGGAGCACGGCTAAGCGTCCGTGGGGCTGGGGGAAAGGGAGTGAAAGAGATAGAGAGGAGAAAGGCCGTAGTGGAGGGCTCCGGAAATTTAGACCACCTGGGGTTCTTTAACGTGCACTGACAACGCACAGTACACGGGCCTCTGGCATTTTCGCCTCCATCGAAAATGCGACCGCCGCGGCCGGGATCGAACCCGCGTATTTTGGGTGGCAGCCGAGTACCGTAACCACTAGTGTTGTACACGTTCCTCCAAAACAGGAACGAAAACTCGTTCCTCGTTCCTTCACAATTTTGTAACGAGTTCCCGTTACAAGTTCCTTTAGTAGAAAAGGAACGCGTTCCAGTTACATTTCGAAAATTGGAACGTGTCGTTACATTAACGTTACATTTGATTTCTAAAATTGAAAATTAATCCTGAGGCAAATTAAAGTGAACATGTTAAATCTCGCATCGACCTATGTATAATTGAAGAATTTCAACGTCACCGGCGGCATATTATCTGGAGATAAAGAAGCATCCAAAGCAATGCTCCGAGGCAAATATTTTCAAGGAGCACCGAACATATTTCGGACAACTCCACTGAAACTTTAGAGCTAGTCTATTACAAGTGCGACACTTTCCACTTCAATCTTCAGATGCGTAGCCAGCACCTCCAGTGTGCAAATAGGTAGTTTGCATCAGTGCATCTAACAGCGGTGGATCTGACACTAAAAGCTAGTAATAGACCTTTTTATTTAGGATAGCATATAAAGGTTTGCGCCTGACCCATGGCATTGCGCGCAAATACTGGAACAACATTCCCCGAAGTCGTCAGCCTTTCCGATCCTAAATGATTTTGCTCAAAATTGGTGGCCCTCGTAGCATTTTAATAAAGATTGCAATTCTGGATATATTGCTTTTACTTAGTTCTCATCACTGTAAAGTATTTGTAATATACTGAACTTTTTTTGTTAGCTATAGTTGCGTTGAATGTATGCCGGTGTGAAGAATTTTAATAATGCTATATTGTGCGTTTAACGCCGAATTAAATAACACGGGACTGTTTGCTTCTCTTCTTCGTGGCATTAGAAATAAGCATGATTTGACTGTTCAATTTGTAGGCACAACGACATTAAGGCAAGGCTGAAATGCTGTTGGAGTGCAGGAAATAAATAAGAAATAAATAGCCTCACATGCATAATTTGGCGGGACGCCAACCGAAAATGACCCACACCACACAAGCAGAATTGACTAATTAACAGGACATTCCTGTGTAGCTAACCCTTTGTTCACGCACTAATGATAGCAGTGGAAGCCTAGTTTTTATTAGAAACAAGCTGGGCGTCTCCGAACATAATTAACCAGGTCAGAGTTAGAGCGATGTTAACTTCGCTCAGCATTACAAACGCACGCGCGTACATATGCATGTTCAGCACACGTTCGCGTCAGCACGTGCATATCCTTTCGGAAAGCATTTCGTTTCTGCTTTTTGGTAAGGGCATAGGGCTGTTGACGTTAGGTTAAGGCGCAGCCCGTTCAGTTCAACTAAAATACCTTGATGAGATTGACGCACAGAGTGTCTTACAAGAATGGGCAAACACGGCCGTAACCGCGTTCTCAGAACCAATGCGGGGAGACGCGATATAGTAAAGCACGAGTTGACAATGTTTTAGTTCGGAGGGAGCCCTGACGGTGGGATCATAAAGCACGAAAGGAACTTCGCTGTTGCATGCAGTTCATCCCGCTTTGCCGTGCATCCATACAGGGCTGGCTGACAGCCGGATACCACTTGTCCAGCGGCCATAGTAAGCGTCCACCGCCAATGAGTCGCGGGATACCCTGACGTCGTGCAGCCGCAGTGAGGAAGCGTCATCCTCGTCGAATAATCGAAGCCGCAATAGAATGGCGTTTTCGTGCGTGGTTTTCTACCAGGGGGCGACAGTGTCGGCAGGAAAACGGGGACTCCAGCGAGGGCTTGTTGTAGCCCAGCCTATACGCACTGCATGATGTGCTGCATAGGTGCGATCGTCGTGGACTGGAACGTGTATATAAGGAACGCCGTTCCCTTTGCCGTTCCTTAGTAAATGTAACGCGTTCCCGTTACAGTTCCACCAATCCCAAATGGAACGATGGCGTTCCTTCGTTCCTCCCAAAAGGAACTCGTTCCAGGAACGTCGTTCCTTGGAACGACGTTCCGTACAACACTGCCACTACACCACCGCGGCGGACCATGCGAAGCGCGCGTCCCGTTATCACTTAGTCTGCTTTTCAAAGAAGCGTGCCAATAAAGTGCCGCCAAACAACTAGCAATCTAGCCACGTATCGCAGCATATGGAGTGCCATGTGCCAAACGATCCTCTCAACGACATCAATCAGCTCGCTAATGATCGTGCAACTTTTACTTTCTCAGTAGGCACCCGCCGAGGACCAAGGAGCTCTGCCAATGTCCACCCACTCAGGAGAGAACGGGCAAGGCCTCTAATTTGCTTCAGTTAGCGTTTCCTTATGACCAGAGGCATCCTTGGAGCCGGATCGGTGTACACGTCTCATATGTTCAGCGTTGGCGACCTGCCACCTTGCAACCTCCCTCCTTCCCTCCAGCAGAAGCGAGCGTCGCCCAACTAAATGTATACTCGTATATCGAACGACGGCATCATAGATTTACCTACCAATCTAAACGACAACTATCGCAGTTTAGAATGTCGTCAATCAGCTCTTGCATCGACACGTGGCGGCTAAACTGAGCACTGATCTGCTGTGAAAATTTCACTTTTTACTGCACTGGTAAGTGATGTCACTGTTTTTTCGCAAACGAATAAAGCCGGTGTCGTACGTGCCAAAATTACGGTATCATTATCATGCGCGCCATAGTGGAGGGCTCGAATAATTTCGACCAGCTGGGGAAAGAGGGGGGGGGGGGGGTATTTTTTAAACGTGCACTTAATCTAAGCACACTGGCGCTGTTGCACTTCGGCTCCACCGAAATGGAGCCGCTGCCGCCGAGCATCGAATCCGTATCCTTGAGCTGAGCAGCGCGACATAGCATACCTGTTAAGCTCTGGTAATTTCTGGCATATAACTGTCTTTCGTTTCATTTGTACTTTTACCAAATGTGCGTTTGCTTTTTTTTTGTTCGTTTGTTTGTTTGTTTGCATTACTCCTCACAGGCGACAGGCTAACCTCATCGTTTAATCTCATCAGAATCTTTGCCTACATACACCCACTGTCCGTTGTGCCCCATTTTTAGACGAAAACGAAACGAAACTAACTTGTACTCTGGGGGGCAACACGGCACAGCATCCGACGACTTTAAACAAACTACACTGTTGGCCCGCCACAAACCTTTTGCTTGTTTTGTTTTCCAACAAGTGCAGCTGTCCGGACTGTCCAAAGGGAAGCATCTTTTATCGCAGCGGAACTTTCGCTGAAAACTTTTCGGGTGTATTCTAATGCAGCGTGGGGCATACGAGTGCATTCCCTCGTAGCTTATAGCCACCGGACATTGTTCTAGGTTGAGGGAAGTAAGTGGCCAAAAAGAAATTCGCCTCCTGCTAGGCATCTGTGCGCGAACACGCAGTGCGGTCCATTCATTTTTTTTTATTCTTGTTTCTTCACGCCGCCTCCCTGCTGGTCGCCGTTGCCCGGTTCCTCATTGGCATTCCGAAAGTGCATCCAGGGAGCGGACAAATGAGCAACAAGGCTTCCGTTCGAAGAGCCCGGCAAGTAAGAAAAATAGGAAAGACCATAGAGTGGCGGCGCTGCTGAACTGCCCGCGAGAACAAGCAAAGGCGACAACCAGACAGCGCGCCTGGTCGGCGGCTGCGGGAAACAGAGAAAAGAGCCTGCTTTCGCATACAAATCAGTATTGAAGGTTTAGCTCGCAAAAGCTAATGCACTGCTTCTGCGAAAAATTCCACCAATCGGAAAGCCGCGTGCACTGTATACTTGGGCGCGTATCGGGACACACACACACACACACACACACACACACACACACACACACACACACACACACACACACACACACACACACACACACACACACACACACAAAAAAGAGGTTACATGCGAAAGGGAAGTCGTCAGGAAAGTTTATTAATACCGAGCGAATATTACTAAGCGACCGCATAACTTGGCCACTTCGCGCGTTTCTTGTCGGTTCACGTACTGTTCTGAAGAAATTTCATTAATTATTGATGAGTACGTGCCCCCGACTAACCCTCTATTCATTCCCGGTGCCACAAGACCCTTGGAAATATTTTACAGTCTGAACTAGAAGTAACAAACACAGAATGCGTGACGACATTATGTCAAACTTCGCTGCCCAACTTACGCGGCCTACGCGCTATATACTATAATGCACGTACTTTTGTGCAAACGGGATCGCGAAACGCTCGCGTGATACTCGTTCATCCAAAGCAGGCTACGTATCAAGTTATATGGTGTCAAATTATGGAACATGCGACATTCGTAAGAGCACCTGCACGTATACTAACTATAGTGTAGCTGGTAGTATGCAATATATTGTATCAAGGTTTGTGGAGAAGTACAGTTGAACCACGCGGCTTAGAACACTACTTCCTTACCGAGGATAACTGAAAGGTGTGCCTATACATTTTGAGTTACGTAACTGTAAAAGAGCGCAAGGATCTACTACTCTCATGCGTAAAAGGTTGGAGTTTAGTTGCTCCTACAGAGAAGAACACAATCCATTCAAGAATAATTTCTTTGTTTTTTCTTCATAAGTTCAACAGCAATGATGGCTTTCATATTGGCGATTCAGCACGAACCTGTAATAGCTTACTCACGACCAAAGTGTGCGTGCATCACATTATCTTTCCCTTTTTATGAAGGTCCCCAATTTCGCGACTCCCATCGCGCGTTACCTTCAACACTGCTACAGGTTATCGAGAGCACTTCTTTACTGACGCACGATTAGTGTAAGAATCCACGTCAAGGATTCGCTTCCGGGTCAACCGCCGCCGGCTCCTGTTTACGGTTCGCTCTCGAGGCAACGCGCTCAAGCAAGTGGCCACCACTTTGACACCCCAGTTGCTTAGATTACGTAAGAATCCCTGTGCACTGCATGCAGAGGGGAATGAGAAAAAAAAAGTATGCGTATAACTAGGCCCCTGTCGCAACTGGCCAGTGTTGACGGTGTCGACATTTGAACTCCTATAGGAGCGACACCTGCCTTCTGCGGCGTGCTGCACTACACCTCGCACCTCGCCACCGCGCAGTCTCTGAGGTCTTCGGTGAGTGCGACTCCGGAGGGCGACGACGCCTACGCCGGAGGGGCAAACCGGGCGGCCGCTTTCTCGCGCGCCGCTGGGCCATGGCGTCCGGCGTGGCCATTGTTCGAAGCGGCCATTCTGCGGCGGCCGCTTTCTCGCCAGCGCGTCGCCTGTCGCCTCCTCTGAGTTGAAGTCGCCGCTGCGAGAAAACATGTCGCGCACACGCAACGGGTCGATTGAGCGCCTTGGTAGTGTGCGGCGATTAAAATCACAGTTCGCGGACTGCGCACAAAGAAAGGCCTTCCAGGCGGAATCGCCGATCAACGACGCGCTGCCTCCGCGTGCAGCCGCCCTTGCGTGAACAGGCGCCATATCCCTCCACACGCGCCGCGTGCCTCCCCAAGGCTCCCCCTCGAAAGGCTTGTTCGCCGATAGCCGCCGCGCCGCTTACATTTCCCGAATGCAAAAACGGCTTCCTATGGCGTGGAGACGACGCCAGTGGGGGCACACAGCCGCACGCAGAACGCACTGCGCCCAGCTTCGGCCCCTGCAAGCTCTAACCTCCACTTGACGCCCTCTCCGCCGATCTTGCTTACTTTTGTTTCTGACTGAGAGGTTTGGCTTCCTGCAGCGTCCGTCGCCTTCCAGCCATTCCGCGAACCGGTCACTTCCGATTAGTGCTGTCTGGCACGTTTGGCTCACATTTCAACATAAACAAGCAGGGAGGGTAGGAGAGTAGAAAGTAGCTAACGCGACTCAAAGCAGCACGAAGCCATGCAAACGCTGTCCGCACGCATACGTGATTATTGGCTGCTCACTTTTATTGCCCGGTTGTGCTCAGTGGAAGCCGTTTTGTGGACCTCTCCGCGTATTGCGAACCAGCTGAACAGGCGTGACGGTGTTAGCATGCATACGGCTCGTTAAAGCGAGCGCGATAAAATGCAAATACTATATTTGTAACCAGCTGCAACACTGCGTAGTTGGTTAATGGCGACCTCCAGGTGGAAGAGGGGAAGACCGCATTGAGGAGGGTTTACCAAAAGACGGGTAGCGTTTATCTTTAGTTATTTGAGCGACGTGTATTAATGTAGCTGGGCATAGACGGTTGCTGCATACCAAGCGCAAGCTGCCTCTCCAGATCCAGCAGTTCAACGGAGGACGAAACCGATTGAGACCCCCCGTGAAAGGCTTAGTAGTTTCGACAAAGCCCACTTGTGCAGAGATGCGAGAATGTTGCGAGCGAGCAGCTTTCCAAAGCGTCTCACTGTTTGGGATTCCCCCTTCTGCTCCCGCGTTTCCCCCTCTTGATGCGAGGAAGGAGCATGACCCTCGTGCAGCGGCGCCGCTATTGACGCCGACTGTAAACGTCTCCTCGCGCAAGGCGTGGGATGCCTGATGCTGGCAGCGACGCCAACTCGAGCCGATGGTGTAGGCCAAGCGAGTGCTAGAATATCTTATCGCCACTGAACGACATCTTCATTACAATCGCGCGAACAGGCGCAGTGGGCGCGCCGACGCACGGAGAAAACAAGCAAACCAGCGGGCAAGTGATCTATTCCGAATGTAGGCCAGATAGTCCGCAATCTCGGGCGTCCTAAAGGGCTCCATAAGTCTTTTTTCATCTAGAGCGCGCCATAAAGCATAAATCTCCCGGTATCGGACGTGCTACCGCGATTTGAGCACGCGCTACGCCGGAGAGACGCTGCTGCCCTGCGTGTGCGCACTGAGCTGCGCCTCCCCGCGGGCTCCTCCCGGCGGCCACAGCCCTTTCTCGCGTTCGCGGAGGCCCCCCTGCCGCCTGGAGTTGCTGTGTCATCACGTGCTCGTCAAAGCAAACGCCAAGAAAACGGTCGCTGCAGTAAAACAAATGAGCGTCGGTGCTGGCGACGGCCGCCGAGGCCGCTTTGTACATACCTGGCCATCCGTCCTCTTCAGGAAAGAGGATGGGGGGAGTCGACTTGCCGATGTGCCGATAGTCTCTCTCCCACTCTCAAAGTTCTCTGCCGAGTATCGCGGCTCTTATCAGGCGCGTTTCTCCGCGCGAGCCCATAGCCAAAGAGCCTCCTCCTGGGCAGTGTGGAAACAAGCGGTCGCCAGGACCTGGTCCGGTCTTTTTGGCGTGCCTATCGGGGCTCCGCATCGGCTACCCAGCTCTCGCTCCGTCTCTTCGCAGGCCATAACAAGGCCCGCTGCCATTGGTGCATTCCGATCACGTGACCAACCTGGCGACAGGAATACTGGCGGCTGCATTGTTTTATAGCGTCTGCGAGGTGATTTACGAGCGTTTACTCCATCCAGACGCTGCTTCTCCTTCCTGTTGCTCTTGGCACCAGGACTCCTCCCCACTCGTTTTACGTCCTTTCGCGTGTCGCAGTTATGATTTCACTTAGACGAGGCCCACTTTACGCGCCAGAGGTAAAAGCCGCCAGGTGAAAAATCAAGCACGGCCATCTTCCGCGCTACGAATACTGGTCGCTCCAGCAGCCGTGGAAGGATGCGAAAAGCCACGTAATTGAAGGCGAGCACTAGCGTACACCTTCTAAATTAGCAAAGGTCACGCATTGCGCAGAACTTGTTAAATGGTCAATAAATTGAAGCAGTGAAGTTGTTTAGGTTGATAACTTATGTTTCTGTAACTGTCGCAGTTAAGTTCGTTATTTTATGTTCAGTGTTAGAAGAAAAAATGAACATCAAAGTTTTCCTGTTCAATTTAGCGACAGAACTTGGGCATTATGACATCACAAACCCCACTTTCTATTTTTCTTTCTTTCTTTCTTTCTTTCTTTCTGTTGCATTCCAGCCAAATTGGCGCAGTAAGATTCTGTGGAACACGCCGTGTAAGATCTTTTGGTTTCCTTAAAACATAATAGCTATATCTCTCTTACCGATAAATTATTATGCAGGCCTTAGAAGTCACCGTACAGTATCAATAACATCGTGCGTATTCTAATGCGGAAGCCTCAGAGCTCAGCGTCGCCACCTGTATTTTCCTTTTGCGCGTTTTCTAGGTTATGTCCGTGCGTGCGTTTTCTGGTCGTTATTTTTTCCTGTGCGAGTGCTTTTTTGTTGTTTTTTTCTTTCACTCTCCTTCTCTGTTCACATCCCCATTTGTCCGCCCCAGCGCAGGGTAGCAAACCGGATGCCAGCTACTGGTTAACCTCCGTGCCTTCCTTCTCAATCTCTCTCTCCTAGGCTATACCAAGCGTCTTCACCTCGCAAATTTGGTGTTTTTGGTATTGTGAAAAGCTCATTACTGATATGAGAAAAATCGTTTTCCCATTTGGTGTCCCTTCGATAAACGCTCGCGGCGCAAGGACGCCATCATGGTTTGTGCTACAACGCACCTCATCGCGACTATGGTGGTGACACCACAATTTGCATAAGTGTACTTGCACAATTTTCTGTGTATGTAGTCGAGTATAGCACACACAAAAAGCTCGTTTCGCCATCGAAAGTATCCTGCTCAGTTCCAACCTGAGCCTCGCACCTGGAACAAGGCCATCCTGCACACTTCTTGTTGTTGTTGTTTCGCTACTATATAAGTTGCACCGGACACAAAGAATCTGCCTTGACGCAATGCGTGTGGCATCCTATACGTTTGATTAGGTCGTTCGATATTAAAATTATTTCTTTCGCGCGGTGTTTCATAGTCGTGCTTGTTCCTGTCTAGTACGTTAAAGTCAAGCGTGTCTACTTGTTCACTTCAAGTTAACCCCAACATCGTGTCAGTGTAATATCCGTTGCTGTTACACAGGTTGCATAAAGCAGCTCGCCTGCAAATAAGAACGTCACGGGATGTTAACTGGAGCTGCAGCATGTCTGGGGACGGTGCCAAGTACGCCTTTTAAAGTTGCGCAAATCACTTGACATCGATTGCGTTCATGGGGTACATATCGTATCAGCTCTTCGGCATAAGCCGAAGGTCGTTTACGATTGCAATCAGGCTCAAAATTATCTTTCTTTGAACAAACAGAGCTCGAATGCGAAGTAACTCAACGATACAGATATTAATATATTCCTGTAGTACGGACAGGTGGTTGCGAAAAGCCGTTTCTCAGATCGGTACGAGCATACAGATTAGCCCGGCGACAGTTCCCGGCAGTAAATCACGAAAGGATGAGTGTCGGCACAGAAAAATGAAATGTTGTCACTTCGCAACTACGTAAATGCTGCGATAGGATCGATTCTACATCCTGTTGCTGAAGCATCGTAGCACAAATGCCCATAAGCACACACAAAAAGACCATACTCTTTTTCTTTTCTTAACGCTCCCACAATATCATGGTCTCTGTCGCAACAATAGTTCGCATTACTGTGTGAAAAAAAGAAGCATAAAGTAGTAATGCGTCATTGCGTCATCAGTGTTCTCAAGCGTTTAGGAACGCTGAAGACAAGACCAGTCCTACTTATTTCAGCCGCAATAAATGTATCAAAGAAGAAATTAAATCCACGGCCGAGAATTGCGATCATGTGGAAAAAGCAACTATATTTCTTGTAATGCTCTGTGCCAGATAAAAACTGCTTAATAATACATGGCTGGATTCTGTCGACTCTTCTTCGTGAACTAACAATAACTTTCAAATTGTCACTTCCGCGTTCCGTGTTGCCCGCTCACCCAACTCTCTCTTTTTTCTTGCCGCACAGAACCCCAGCGAACACGATTTGGGCGACATAGCTTATCGAAGGCAGTGCTGCCACCTACAGGACGAGACGCCAGTTATCTTAGGTCTGCAGAACACCCAAGCTGCGACGTTCCTTTCAGCGTCCTCACCGACAAAGTTTTGGTATGTCTGACAAATTAACGAAGATAATGAGTCACCATTTAATGAAAGAAACGAAGAATGCAACGGCGATTTTCACGGCCGCCGCTCGCAAAAATCTTCGGCCGCTGAGGACGGGCGCAGGTAAGGAGCCCTTGCCGTGGCTGGTGCACTTGCGAGCCGCCGACAACACCGCGAACAGCAATCGCCCCGCTCGCTGTTCGCCACGGTTGGCTATACTAGCGCTTCGGGTACCGCAGCCGAGGCTGTCATCAAGATACGAGCTATCGCTAAATTGTTCAAATGGCAAGCCGAGAAATCGGAATGAGTGCTTCGCGGGTCGCCCCGGCTGGAACCCCCAGGCTGCGCGACAGCTCCAAATGCACCATTCGTATGCCTCGCGTCGAGCCCTCGGCTCGGGAGGGAGACGCCATAAACAGGACGTCTTCCGTCGTTCCTCGGCTCACCACGCCCGTCGCTTTTGTTGCACATGTCCTTTTTTTTTTTTTCGGTGCTCTTTTATTTTTGGCTCCGATCACTCGGGCTCGTTTACTCGCTGCTTCTCGTTTATTCCGCCTAAAAGATTTCTTGCTGTCGCTCTTATCACCGAGTCCATTAGTTGAAGTCTCTCGTCTGTCCTACGGAGGAGACGACGAGCTCGAGCAACACAGAAAAACAGGCGCACACTGGCAGAGGTATAGAAATAAAGAGCAACCTGTTTCTGGTGATAAGGGCGAGTGCCCTCTCCGCGGCAGCCACACCGCCTGCCTCGAAGAGCTCCCCCCTCCCACATTGCGGGCGCGCGAACCGTCCGGGGTGACAATATCACAGAATGCGAGGCGATCGTCTCCGCCAGGAAACTCGGCAGCTTCAACGGGCGGCCCTTGAAAGCCATTGTCTTATACCCGGCCGAGTCCTCAGCGCACGCGACGCTCGCCAACCTCCCACGTTGCGTCCGGGTTCTAACGAGGAGTGCCTAAACGAGCAAACGGGGCCTTTTCACTGCTTGTTCGTTCGTCGCTCGTAGCAGCACTGCCAACTAACAAGTGCAAGAACAGTGCCGCCGTGGTCTCTTCGTACACTCGATGACCAACAACGACGCCGAGTTCAGGAGGTTACGAAACAGACAATGCCTTGTCGACTGATTCAACGCAGCTCGTCACGATGGGCGTGACTCGAAATCTCACGCGATGGCGGTGGCCAACAGTGTATACTTTAATAGACAGTCAAAACTTTCTTTGTATTTTCTTGGCGCGGTTTTTGTTGGGGTCACTAACGTAACCATATACACTTCAGGCAAGCGCGAACGACCATGGACGGTTTTCACGCAAGGGGCTAAACCAACTTTTCATAAATTCACCGCTCCCTTATAGTATGCTATAAAGTCGACTTAACGGCGAAAGCCATTACGCATTGTTAAAGAGTATTCGACGTGGGTTACATTAGTTGTATTTGAATTCATTTAATATCGCTTGAATGTAATTTGGCGTAGGCTGTAAAGGTCACCGCACAGTCATATGTCGTGCATACCCGCATATACCTCATCGAGGAATGCGGGTTTGCGCCTGACGTGACTTTGATATCGTTAATCGTGACGTCAGTGACAAGCGTGTCGTGTTACTGATGTCACATACTATCAGTAATATTAATCGTATACATTCGTATTCTGCTATGTCAATTTTGATACTGTATACCAAGTGAGCGGAATGCGGGTTACCATTTTTGGTACGTCGCATGTGTTGTCGACGCCGAACGGTCACATTCAGCATATCATGAGACACTTGAGGCTTTCGCCTCAAGAAAGGCAAAAAAAAAAAAAGCTGCTAATTTTCCACGTGTCAGTTCATCTGAACTAAAACAAACACAGAGAAGAAGAAAGCCAAACTGAGAGCAATTTCGAAGGCCCACCGATCAAACTTGTTATCCTTATCCTGCATAAATCTGGCCTGGTGCGTACAGATAGCACCTTAATTAATCTGAAACATTGCAGTTAACCGCTTGTGGCAGCACTGAAACTGCAACTTGTGACAAAGTAAAGGAAGCTAGCAGACAAAACAGCAGTATCTCCGATTAAAGAAACGACTACGTAATGAGAACTGGAGAGCCTTGATTTTTTTAAGTGTTTCGAAGATATATGGATACTAGTCTTGTTGTCATGGCCGTTTAGTTGACAGCTCGCAAGTAGAAGCGACCAAGAAAGATAAGCCTAATTCATACTTCAAAAGTGGGTTGCGCATTAAACACGCACTTCAGAGATCGTACAGTTGGTTTGCGTTTTATAGATGGGTTAAATTCTGTTGGAACCCAACGCACATTTGCGACGTATACATACGCATGTCGCGTGCGACGCATTATACAACAATCAAGAAAATATGCATGGTATTGGCGAGAAAGCAAGGCATGGTCGCAGCTCTGCTTCTCTGGAATGATATTGTTTCTTGTATTCCAAATAGGCTTTTATCGTCCAAGCCTGATATGATAGCTTTAACTTTAACATAAGAAACAATGTGTTTGAGACTTACATGATCTTGCAGAAATATCACTTCGTTTTCTTTTTGGAGTATGGAGAATAAACAATCGCTCAACACGCCTTCATAGTATCCTCATTGCTGTTACAAACGGTCATGAGCGGAATCGTTTCAGTACTTAAACACGCGTGCTGAGAACACCGCATTGTACATATACACATATAAACTTTTCACGATGCAGGAATTATTCATTTCGTTCTGTTGCTGCATTGCTTTCTTACTATATACAAAACATTTGTGCTGATTAGTGTTCATCGATTTTAGTATGATTGTTTGCCACAATCACACATTCATTTGGTCTAAAACTAATATTTATTTCTTTGTAAGTGTTGCTTCTACACTCCATGACAAAATCTGTTGAAAGGCGTCAAGCTATCGAGGTGCAGATAATTATTTCTCATAGACTCCTGTTCTTGCATTTTGTTGAGACGCATTATTGTTGCTCCAGAAAGCAGTTCCGGATTTTAGGTCAGCCGGCTCCGACGGGGTCTACGTTCTCATGCTCCTACATCATTTTTTTAAAGTGAGCTCCTTTGATTTAATCTGATCTCACATTTATATCGAAGCAAAAGTATATATTTTGGTGTCCATTGCCAATACATAAGCTTTTGATTATTATATTCAGTTGTACGCACGTGACGATTGATTTACTGCGTAATATCTAGCTTTTCCGCGATAGCGAATATGTTGCAACATCATTCTTTCGTTAGCATTTGTCTGCTATTGTACTTATACCTAATTCAGCTTAGTTTTGATACATATTAACCAATACTGAGTCCTGACTCGTGCAATAGAACAAAGATGTAAGTTCTTTGGCGACCCCTACCGATAGTACGCAACCCACTCTCGACGATCCCTACATGTGTTATTTCCCAACTATATACTCCGTCTAAGATAGCCTGATAAAGCGCCCGCACCTGCATGCATGAACGCTGCTGCTGCAGTTCCTGCTTGGAAACAGAAAGAGCGAGTAAATGATCTGTCCATTTGGAACCATTATCTGTGGTTCTGTTATTATTGCACGGGCTGCCCGAGGGCAGCAGGACCCGCTCACTGGCTTAGTAGATTCAAATTCTCCTTTTCGGTCCTTCGGCAGTACATGTGACAAAGCGTATAAAAATATAATCATGCCTTACACGTTACCAAATTTGGGGAACACACATTCACATAGATGCGTGCGCTACAGCGGTGACACGGAGCGCCGTTCACGTCGTTCGGAGCCTTTCTATCCAGTACACGCCGTCTGTTTCGCAACTAAGTCTCCCGCAAGGCTGCATAAAACAAGCGAAGATGACCTAGTGTGAGATACGTGGCGACCTCTCAAGGAAAAACCTGTTCGTCGCCTCGGGAACCGCGCGATCCATCATGCTCTATCGTATACGTATGGTATATAGGAGGCGTCCGTTTCTGTAATGTTGCCAGGTCAGTTATATGGTCATGCTCGATCGCTACCCGATTCTCGGATCGCCTGTGCAGTCGGTAGCAAAATACAAGATCAAAATTAACGAAGGACATTATAGGAACATGCGTCGTATATAAAGAAATAGTGACGCGAAAAATCGGGTATACGTTCTTTTTGTAATTTTGGCAGTTTAAGTGTACATATGCAGACGGGTTTGTCTGGCTCTGCTCCGCTTCATTGCAGGCATCTGCCGGCCTGTCGTTTTGTCCGCAGTGGCTAATCAGTCTGCGCGAACGATCTCCTTTCTTTCATTTTTTCCCCCTCTTCTACGCTTCCCTCATGTCCAAGGGGACGAGGGTGGTCTTACACGCACAGTACCGCGCTTTTGACGCCTCTCATCCATTAATGCTCCCGTTACAGATAGCGCTTCGGACGTTAAGCATTCAGGACGCACGCTAACAGAGAGTGGCCTCAAAAAAGCAACAGTGCAGTCGAAGCGTCGCATGTGGTTTACGATAGCAGATTTCATGAGTGATATTGAAAGCAGTGTTGTACGGAACGTCGTTCCAAGGAACGACGTTCCTGGAACGAGTTCCTTTTGGGAGGAACGAAGGAACGCCATCGTTCCATTTGGGATTGGTGGAACTGTAACGGGAACGCGTTACATTTACGAAGGAACGGCACAGGGAACGACGTTCCTTCTGTGAACGTTCCACTCCACGACGATCGCACGTACACAGCACATCATGCAGGGAGGATAGGCTGGGCTACAAGAAGCCCTCCCTGGAGTCCCCGTTTTCCTGCCGCCACTATCGCTCCCTCGTAGAAAATCACGCATGAAAACGCCATTCTATTGCGGCTTCGATTATTCGACGAAGATGAGGCTTTCCCTTCACTGCTGCCGCACGACGTCAGGGTATCCCTCTACTCTTTGGCGGTGGCCGCTTACTCTGGCCGCTGGACAAGTAGTTTCCGGCTGTCAGCCAGCCCTGTATGAGTGTACGGCAACGCGGGAGGTACCGCGTGCAACAGCAAAGTTACTTTCGTCCCTTATGATCCCGCCGTCAGGGCTCCCTCCGAACTAAAACACTGTCAACGCGTGCTTTACTATATCGCGTCTCGCCGCATTGGTTCTGAGAACGCGGTTACGGCCATGGTTGTGCATACTTGTAAGACACTCTGTGCGTCAATCTCATCAAGGTATCTTAGTTGAACTGAACGGGCTGCGCCTTAATCTAGCGTCAACAGCCCTATGCCCTCGGCAAAAAGCAGAAACGAAAGGCTTTTCAAAAGGATATATGCGCGCGCTAACGCGAACGTGTGCTGAACATGCTTACGTGCTTGCGTGCGTGCGTGTTTGTAATGCCGAGCGAATTTAACATCGCTCTAACTCGGACCTGGTCAATTATATTCGGAGATGCCCAGTTTGTTTATAATAAAAACTATGGTTTCGTTTCATTCCTAAAAGTACGCGACCAAAGGGTTAGCTACACAGGAATGTCCTGTTAATTAGTCAATTATGCCTGTGTGGTGGGGGTCATTTTCCTGCACCACAACAGCATTTTAGCCTTGCTTTAATGTCGTTGTGCCTACAAGCTGAACAGGCAAATAGTGCTTATTTCTAATGCCACAAAGTAAAGAATAAAACAGTCCCGTGTTGTTTAATTCGGCGGTAAACGCGCAAGATAGCATTATTAAAATTCCTCACGCTGGCGTACACTCAACGCAGCTATAATTAACAAAAAAAGTTCAGTATATCACAAATACTTTAAAGTGATGAGAACTAAACAAAAGCAATATATTTAGAATAGCCAAATAGTTTATTAAAATGCTACAAGGGCCACCGATTTTGAGCAAAATCGTTTAGGATCGGGAATGCTGACGACTTCTGGGAATCTTGTTCCAGTATTTGCGTGCAATGCCATGGATCAAGCACATTAAACCTTTATATGCTATCCTAAATCAAAAGTTCTATTACTAGCTTTTGGTGTCAGATGCACCACTGTTACGTGCGCTTGTGCATGTGAGTAACTGCCTATTTCCACATTAGAGGCGCAGTATGCTGGCTACGCATCTGAAGAATGAAGTGGAAAGTGTCGCACTTGTAATAGACTAGCGCCAAAGTTGCAGTGGAGTTGTCCGTAGTATATTCGGTGCTCCTTGAAAATATTTCCCTCGGAGCGTTTCTTTGGGTGTTTCTTTGTCTCCAGACAATATGCCGCCGCTGACGATGAAATTCTTCATTTATACATAGGTCGATGTGAGATTTAATATGTTCACTTTAATTTGCCTCACGATTAATTTTCAATTTTAGAAATCAAATGTAACGTAAATGTAACGACACGTTCCAATTTTCGAAATGTAACTGGAACGCGTTTCTTTTCTATTAAAGGAACTTGTAACGGGAACTCGTTACAAAATTGTGAAGGAACGAGGAACGAGTTTTCGTTCCTGTTTTGGAGGAACGTGTACAACACTGATTGAAAGGAACAAAGAAAGTCCAGTCATTAATAAAAGTAGTAAATAATTGTAAAGTGCCTTAATCGACTCTAATAGACTCTAACTTGCATGGTTATGCAACTTAATGAATTTGCGCTTGGAAGCAATAATTTTTCGGAATGAACAAAATCTCATCTTCTCATATACTTTATGCCGTTGAGACATCGATTTCCACTTAAGGGCTATTCAGTGGTCTCGTAGGCCCTTACGCTCACGACCAAGCACAAAGATCGCAACCACTGTTCGGCACTTCAAGTAAGTAAGTAAACCACAGACCTAGGTCAGAGTGTGAGGCGCGGCGCCTTCTATATACACACAGCCAGTTTAATCACGCCAAGCACCTTTCGCAGCAGCTGCGTGTGGCTTCGTGCTCAGCCGCCTTCTTTCTGGGCGCACGGTGAAAGAAGCATTTCTCCAGCGTTTCGGCGGAAAAGAAAGCGTCGTCGTTGTCGAGTGTGTTCTCCGCGGGGAAGGTCGGCGGCGATGTCCGAACAGCGGATGGGCGGAGCGAAGAGCCGGCGCAGATTCATCTGCACGACCCAGCGCAGGCCACCAGAGTCTGGCTCTGAGCACGGAGTTTGCGCTCCTCCTGCTTGACACGGCAATCGATCGGTCCCCGACGGGGCGGTCGACGGGCTGACCGCAGACAAGAGGAGCTGACCCCGCGTCGCCCCCTTGGCCGAACAAGTCCCAACAGCTCACCGTTGGCGATGCTTTCAGAAGCAAGTCTGCGTGCCTTATTCAATGTTAAAACTCTGCGGGGTCGGGAACATTTTAACTTGCCCGAGCCGTTGAAGTGGAACAAAGCTGTAAAATACTGCGCCTGAAGTGTGAGACGAAAGTTAAAGAAAGCGGTTAAAGAAAAGAAGAAAAAAAGAATCTTTCCAGCGGTGCATTCCCAGACATGATCTTATTAATTTCGAACTTTGAATATCTGGATATTTAAATTTTATTTACTCATAACGCAATGAAGATACGGCTTCCTCCAGGCAGAAAGCTCTCGAAATCGTACTGCGTGGTTCACATCCAGCGCTAACGCAGATCCACTAACGCGAAAGCTGGGAATATGCGAAGCATTGATGCACTTGTCTTATTAAAATTATGCACATGTTTGGACCTTGTTATCACAACTTTTTTGAGAGCGTGATCATGTGATGATCGCCGAACGAAGGGCACGGCAAGGCGGCCCTTCGTTAAGCGGTTCGCACTTAAAAAATTGTTTAGCAGGGAATAGCAATCTTACTCGACGATCTTACTCGACTTTTGCCAACCGAATATTTTGTTGTCTTACTGTAGGTGTTGTCTAATCTGTAAAGAATTTAATCGTACTGGCCCCCACAAGGGCGTTGTGCACATCTTGAATCTTGCGCGACGAAACACACACACACACACACACACACACACACACACACACACACACACACACACACACACACACACACACAGAGAGAGAGAGAGAGAGAGAGAGAGAGAGATAGCAATGTTCGACCGATCCAGGCAGTCTGTAAGACATCGAGTATATATGCAAATTCTGCACTTAACGCCTGAACCCTCGTATTTCCCTATTCTTTCGCATTTCTTAGCTAAATTGCACCTCGACGCCCAAGTAGCTCCATACTTGTCGCGAAATATCTGCTAGCTGCAGGCATTGATCTCACACACGAGAACAGAATTTAAAGTATACGCGAAGCACGATACACGGTGTCAGAGTCGCCGATGTACCTCGAGAATTGAGAAGCGAGGAAAGGCGCTGCGTAGATCAAAAGCGAAAAAGGAGAGAGAAAAACAAGTAAAATAAGGGCGCTTCCTATTCTCGCGTTGAGATTTTCCTGGTAACAGCAAGCTCCGTATCATTCCTCTTCGCAAACGTGATTCACAAGACACGAGCGACCGAGATCCTTCTCGATAAGTCAGCGTGTTTCGAGAAATGTAAAACGCGCAATAGTGCACAGGTCCTTCAGGTTCCTTTCTTTCTTTTTCTTTCGTCAGATTATACTCAGCAGTACGAAAGCGCCGCATCGCTACCCTATAACGGCGTGTGGAATTTCGTGTATGACACATAAGTGCGCGAATGTGCGACTTGAATGCGATCGCGTCCGCTGTATACGAGATCGCCAACAGCAGGATCTCCTTCGAAGCGCTCGGCCGTTACTTCGTCGCTTCACGGTATTCGTTGCACATTGCCAATTACGAACACTCGTGCCGATTTGCACTAAGTATATAAGGAAAAAAGGTCGCATCATTGAAACCGGAATGACTGCAATATAGATCCGTGTATCACAAGAAAAACGATGATGTAAAACCGCCCCTGCAGTGGCGCCAGCAAAAGTGGACGCGGATATCATTTGTGGAGGTGCAGTAGCAAGGCGGCAAGGGGAAGTGCCTGCAGTTGCATCATAGTTGGTATTCGCACCGACAAAGTCGTCACACCGTATACGTGCGCGCGCGCGTACACGCTTAGAAAGGCAGCGCGTTGCACCCGTCAGAAGGTCGGCGGTGGTGTCACACGACGTAAGGATGTCCATGCAGATAGCTGGGCGGCCGAAGCCGCACAACGCATAAAAATGACGGTTTTCGGGCGAGATTGGCATCTATACGCGGAGGGTGCCACAAGCCATGCTGCAGCATTGTTAGCGAAATGAAATGAGCCAAGCTGCTCACGTATGCGGCGGTCTCTTTTTTATGCGGCTCCAGTGCAGAAGACCATGTCTGAAAAGGCGCCGCCCTGCACTCATGCCGGACACAATCTGATGGAGGTCGGTCTGCCACAGGGCACGAACGTCGAAGGGGGATAAAAAGGAAAAGGTACCCTTCGCATGTACATGAGCAAGACCACGGCATATATCACCTTCCGTTGCAAATGCTTCGAGCAAAACGAAAGTTATAGCAAGACTCGAGCGGTAATGTTTTGTCGCTGCAAAAGCCATCTCAGTGGCGGTCAGAACAAGGCGTGAAATGCGTGACAGGAATAGCACCTTGGTATACTGTGAGCGCTACGTTTTCTTTCCGCTGGCTTTTGTGAATTCTTATTTTTTGACTTTCATGAAAGTTCAAGTTGTCCATTTCAGCATCATCTTGGATAAACTATTGCAGTTTACACGCATGACACTAAAGAATAGTTCGGCGCGAGGCATTCTGTAAAGCGTCTTATATTCTTCCCTCATTTGTCTGTAGCACAACGATGCGCTCGACCCTGCAGCCAGGCGGGTTGGAAAGCCGATGACCATCGAGTTTGCAATTTATAGTGCAAGACGCTCTGCAGTCCTGAGACGCTTCATCACTTCTGAACACAAGGTTTATCTATATAATTCTGCTTGCGCACGCGCGGTTTGCTTTTCGCTACGTGGATAAAGTTACGCGCGTACGTGGACTCACTCGCAATGCCGTCACCATCCATCTTGTCCAAAAACGTAAATAAAGACGCTTACAGCGTACACTACGACGAATCAGAATACGTACAGGCATGCGAGCGTAATGCGACCCCGAAGTATATGGAAGCACGGCGCGAGACGACACGGCGAGTGGTTTCATCCTATAACCTCACCAAAAAGAAACCACCAGCTCGCCAAAGTCTGGGATCAGGGCCACGAACTGCCGTGCGATTTGCCTAATCGGAGCGGGTGTCCGTATCCGCGTCATGAAACAAAGAGAAACATAAATTTTCTGACATTTTCCGAAGCGGAAATTTTCTCTTTCGCCTCCTCGCCAAGCATCGAAGAGAAGTTGCAGGAGCGAAACGAAAGTCTGTATTATTTCCATGAGCGATACATTACATACGGGACCGCGCGGCGTCTTTGGCTGCCCGGCGTGTTTGTATTAATAACTCGGCGCATACGTTCCAGAAGACAGCGACGCCGGAACTGCTCGCGATTCGGGGCGGTCGCTCGGTTCTCGATAAAGCCAGCCGATTCGTCTTTCTTATACTGCCGCCAAAGATGTGGCAGCCGCTTGGCCGGGCCGCTCGCGGGAACAGGCCTTGTTTTCTAAGGTCAAGGGGCGAATCTCTTCGAGTCAGACATGTCGGTGCCGCTTAGAAAACAAGTCCCGTTTTCCCGGCGCCGCGATTACAAGACAAATGCGCACCTTGCGAGAACGCCGCGCGTTGCTCGATCTCTCCAAGATGCGCACGGGAGCGCGGAACATCGCGTATATATGACGACGACGCACATCGCGGAGCTATGCGTGCGCGCCCTTGCGGTGCCGTCACAGTTTCGATCAGTGCTTTAGGGCAGCGCGGCCGATGCGCGGTAGTGATTGAACGTATACACCGTGTAGATATCTCACGCAGCGGAGCTTATGCAAACAAACTGCGGCGTCAGTCGACGGCTTCCGCAGAATCGCGCGACGCGATTGTCGCAAATCTAGTCCTTAGCCTGCGCGGAGCGTTGTGCGTCATGGGCCGTGGTATATCGAAAGAAAGCAGTCCATAGACGGAGTCCGAGTGCCAGGTGTAACCTCTCGCGAACATGCAGCACGAAAGGGCTCTATATCGGGTCAACCCGTTTGAGCCGCGTTTTGTGCGACCGCGCGCCAGCGGCTGTGTTCAACGAGGCCCGAACACAGCCAGCTGGCTCAAGCCTGGAAACCCTCGAGTGCTTACACAGAGTCGGCCACCTCGGCTTGCTTTTCGGCGCCCCTGTCATAAAATGTTAATTCCGTCGCGCGCTCCACTGGGGATTATGCAAATGGCGCCGCTTCTCGCCTCCGCCTGCCGCGAGCATTCTGCGTGCCCCGCTCTCCCACTTTTATTCTTTTCCGGACGCCTCCTTCGCCCCCTTCCAGCAACGCGGGCATGATACTATTATAAGGCGCAACGGCGAGGCCTTTATCAGCAGCAGGAAGCCGTCACCTTGGAGGCCCCAGCTTGTACCTTTCATCGGCGCGACTCCTGTAGGGCTGCGCGCAATGTGGAGACGCCCCAATTGAAAAGAGTTCCTCCGCCGAGATCCCGCGCCGAGTAGCTCCCGGCCTGCATCTCTAATGGCTACTTTTCGCACCCAGGAAATTGCCCTTCGTCCTTACCTCAGTCCCTTTTTATGGTCCGGGAAAAAGGGTTCCGCGCAACGCAGGTCTCCCCTTTCGGGAGACGACGACTGCTGCGGGGTGGACCCCGGTGCAAGTATACGCAGCCAGCTCGCCGCGATGGTCCGATCATCTGTTCGATTGGAGGAGCCCGGATTAATGGGTAGCGACGCGACGCAGGAAGCGCCTAACGGATGCGCGCTTTGCCCCGACCCCTGCATGCAGGCGCGCTTTCCGCCCACCGCGATGCTCTTCTGTGAAGTGCTGTCGTCGCACCGCGATCACGGCTTATATTACCTCTCCGATGTCGATAAACGGAAAAGACGATTTGGACCGTTCGGATGCTCTGCGGATTTTAACGCAATCATCAGGACCACGCTTTATTTCGAAGATTTCTTTGTATTGAACGTTTCGAGTATTATAACGAGGGAGCAACATATATGTGGCGTTTCCAATACTCGTCTTATTAACGTTTCCAATATCCGTCGCTTTATGCTGAGGTGAGAGAGACCTTACGTGAATAAAGTATATGCGCTTTCAACTCAATACTGCCCGCTCGCACTTCACGTGAAATTCGTTTCTATAATGATGATGTTGCTCACTTCTTGGCCGATCTTGCGAAATCGTTCGCATACCTGTCAATTAATGTACTTCAGCGGGGAAGGTGTCGCACTGCTATAAGGTGCAGGACGCGGGCTTTCGCCCCGCTACGGTGGTCTAGTTGCTATGGTACTCGGCTGCTGATACGAAGGCCGCGGGATCGAATCCCGGCCGAGGCGGCTGCATTTCGATGGAGGCGAAATGTTGAGGTCCGTGTGCTGTGCAATGTCAGTGCACGTTAAAGAACCCCAGGTGGTCGAAATTTCCGAAGCCCTCCACTATGGCGTCTTTCATAATCATATCGTGGTTTTGTGGCATAAAAGTCAACAGATCAGTCAGCACGCGGGCTCAATCGCCGGTCGTAGCGAGAGCATTTCAACCGGCGGTAAAGTGCAAGTACACAAGTGTACTCAGATTGAGGTGCGCATTAAAGTATATCTATCCTAGGTTGTAAAAACCAGTTAGGAGTTTCCCAACGGCGTGCGTCGTAATCATATCGTGTTTTTGGTACGTAAAACCCCCATAAATAATAACTGATATTTTTTCGCATAGTTATGACTTCAAGGAAGTATGCATCGTTTGTTGACATCGACTATTCTGTGCAGAATATTAAAAAAGCAACTGTCGCTCTCGTTAATGTATCCTCAGGTGACGTTTTGGTGCCAGCTTGTGAGAAGACTATGTAACGTACGCATAAGGTACTTGAATCCCAAACGGCATCCTTTCCGTGTGGGAAAAAATGCCTTGCGGAACTAATATTGCCACTGTGGGGCATTGTTGTAGCGACGCGTAAATGACAGCATATCACCGTATGCACAGCAATTGAAGTCCACATTAGCATTAGGATTAGCAGCAAGCCACACTCGGTTCAAAGCACCGTAGTCTTCTATATAGGATGACATGCACAGTGATATTAAACGGTTATACCGTAACTGTCAACAGGGCGTGACGATATTTAAGCAGACTCATTACGACGCGTAAATCCCTTATGAAAAAATTCTTTAACGTTCGTGAAATGTCCACTGACATATTACTGTGCAATCAACAAAATTTTAGTTGAAATACCACAGTGAACGATTACTTGACCAGCATTGCAAAGCAGCTACCGCGTATCCATTGAAATTCTGTTTAGCAGCTATTGCACTGACGTTCCATGTAATGTTAGTGGACTGAGTATTCTATTTCAGTACCACGATAATGTAAAATGAAGATGCGTACGCTTTCAATATAGACCGTTCCTTACTCCCTGAAGACAGAAACGGCGGTGTGTCATCAGAGGATGGTTAAAGGGCCCATGACACCAAAATTTCAAACCCGATATGTTTGTGTTGTTTGGTTGTCGAACATCTGAAGGCACTTGTGGCCAAGTATTAACAGCGAACGTTGTCGTTAAGATATTTTAATATGTATTTAAAGTGACCAGAAATGCTCATCTGGGTTTTCGGCACCTCGCGACATCGTCACTAGTATGACGTAGTTTGTGGGCCATCTGTGACGTTTCACTTTTGTAAGTTGATATCGTGACGTCACAGAGAGACACGGGCGCGCCGCGCTATGTCCTCCGAGCGTGGCCTCCAAGATTGGCTCTCGCAGCCGATCGCGGAGGCCACGCCAAAAGCCGTATTTTTCTGCTTCCTCTCCGTGTTGGTCCCTCAAGCGCACATTGTACACACGCTATGATGCAAAGCGAGTGTGGCGAGCTGGTCTGGCGCTCGCGCTCTCCGCAACGTCACCGAATCTTAAGCTCAAGTGATCAGTGCATGCGCTCACTTCCGACAGCCGCCGCGCTTGCCCCGCGGCGCTAGTTTCTTGCAGTTTTTGGCGCGCGTTTCGAAGCTTCATTAAAACTGAACAAAATTAACGATGCTGTGACTAATTAGACTTCACGCTGGAGAATTTGCCACTCCATGCCGTGATTACAAGACACTGTTCTACTCATTAGAACATAAAAGTATCCAACAAAAAAATAGCTGTCATGGGCCCTTTAATGTTCCTACCGTGAATACGGTAGAAATAATGTATACACTAATTTTACGGAAGGACGGGCGCCCCTTCATCGCCAGGCGGCGGGCGAGGGCTATTGTTTGCAAGAATACACGTATGGACGCAAATACATTTCATATATGTTAAACATATTCATTCAAATGTACACAACCAACAACGTCATCAAATCTGAAGAGACTGCATGCAGTCGCGCATGCACACTATATATGTGTAGACCGCCTTTGCATTAAGTCCATGCAGGTAACGAAGGCCACGAAGTGCTCAGCGATTCAAACGCAATACTCGCGGTGAACGGCTGCCGATGCTTTCTGCGTCATTGCTTTGCGATAGAAAGACCGTAGGACATCTATAGCGCTGCAATCGTGAAGCTGCCATCCGAATGATGGGTAGTAAATGTATTTGTCTAGTCTCTGTGAAACGTTCTGTTGGATTTGTTTATTGCTGTTTTGTAGCTCTAGTGACGCGAGTGGCATTACTACATTTCTTCGTACGCGACGAAGGCAGCCGCTTTACTGCTATAGAGAGCATCACACACTGCCGCATTTACTAACGTCGTTTGCAATGACGCCGTTCCATGCAGTCGCTTTCGGTCGTGCGTTTGTTGATGGCCACAAGTATTCTTTGCGGCAATGTTTGACCTAACTTTATAAGTATTTCCACCGCGTCTCGCGAACCTTAGCGAACCTTTTCATTTTTGTATCAGATGCGACAGAAACTGCAAGCGCACGTGGGGCCGCTTTCACGGCTAACATACACTCCTTGCGACAGGGCTGTTCGCATATCTTGTACTACAGCATTTCGATAGCGCTGTCTGATTAATTCAACGCCGACCAAACGCGCCAAGCAGGCTCACAGTTATCGTGCCTAGCAGACGCCGACTGGACGATAGGCAGGCGCACCCGCAGACGGTGCTCAAAAAGTCAGCTCAGATCAACGCTCAGGCGCAGTTTCCGACGCAGTTTAATGGCACGGCTGCTTGATTTAACATCGCGTTTTTGCACAAAAACAGCCACCAAACGTTGGACGATACTGCGCTGATGCTACGGCTTCGCGCAGCGGCTTGACCCACATATATAGTTTGTAAAAATGCAGTGGAGCACTTACCCTGCACTTAAAGAAGCGAGTGAAACTTATATTCAGAAGACGCGCCTACGTTTTACATACTTGAAAAGAATAGCACGTCACTTACAAGAGCAAAAATATTTAAGTGCGAAGACTATTATATCTGGTGCTTAAACCTTTATGGACACTTCTAAATCTGGGCACAAGTAGAGGAGGCAGCATTGCCGTTATCGCATAATATTGCTAAATTTCTGGGCGTTCAGTATTTTCCTAACCGTGAAAAAGCAACAAGTGCCTGTGCACGTACACGATTAATGAAATTTTAGTGCAATATTTCGTCATAAACGACCCATTTCTTGAAAGTCGCAAAGCTGTATCAAACCACATGTAGGGACGAAGATAGGCAAATCCATGTGACACCCATCATTCCCATGCTAGCTGAACCGCCTTGCTCGAAACTCCCGTAAACACTATAGCGTCACATTCCCCTCTAGCATACTGTAGGAAACTCTGTGGGAAAGACCGAGACGATTCGTACTGGTGTTCAATTAAAGCGGGAGCCTTTCTGACGCATTGTGGTTCAGTCTGGACCCTCCGTTCAGCGCACACCACATATAGCACAATAGGCCCGGCCACCACGCTGTCCAAGTATCGCTTTTCAATCGCGCAGCACAGTATACTATCGAAAAATCAGCGGAGCTATCCCTACAAAAAAGTTAAAGAATTTTGAACATTGCAAATTTCACTGAGGTGTAGTTGTACGGCGTCAGTGAATGTCGAACATCCACTGCGTACACGAGTCGAGCCAATCAGAGCTCAACAATTTGGCAATGGATATTCAACACCCGTTTTTGTAAGAGATGCTTAACAATTAACTCGAAAGTTCAAGACTGCCTTTAGCGCTTGGATTCGGCCTCGTATGAGTCTACGGCTATACCTTGAAAAAAGAAAAGTGTAAAAAAGAAAGTCATAGCATATTTAGAAAGAACAGACTTATACGCTCGCGTGGGCGTTATTCAGATATGCAGCTTCACCTTCACCACGAAGTTTAGAAGGGTTAATTTTCCAAGTTTACAGGCATGGGTGCTACCTCTTCAATGGCGGGTAAAGTGATGTGCTCGATTTACTAAAAGTAGGAACTCAATTTATAGTACACACGGGCAAAAATAGCATCCCTGCCTTTCCCTGACCATGCAGCTTGTTCCTTTAACCTGTAGCAAACATTTGCTATTCTGTCATACTGAGATCCGAAATAATTCAGCGACCAAACGTTACCGTCAGCTCCACCCCATTCCCCATTATTATTATTATTATTATTATTATTATTATTATTATTATTATTATTATTATTATTATTATTATTATTATTATTATGAAAGGTTTGAAAAGTTAGGTGCTTATATACAAGCGCTAAATCGGGTCTCGCACTAAGCCACTGCATGTTAGCTGCATCAAGTATGCCTTGGCCCGATTTTCTGTTACGCACCCCATGCAGGGTGTGCATGAAGGGGCACGCGTGTGTCCGAAAGAAGGGAGCGCAAAACAGCGTGTGCCGCCACATGCAGGCCACGTCAGCACGGTGTTTAGTTCAACCGACACGCATAAGGAGACGACGAAAAAGGATGAGGGAGGCGGTCTTGGGCGACAAGAAAACATATCACTTGCACGCAGACAGCGAGGAGCCAAAAAAAAAAAAAAAAAAAGCGAGAGGAAAGTGACGGTAGCGTGTATCGCTGGCCGAGCTGCTGAATCGACGGACTCTGGAGCAACCGCTCGGCAGGCGACATTTTCGCCGCCAAGCATACGCGACAAGAGGCTCAAATCTGGATTCCTCTCATATTAGATTTCCAGCGGTCAACGGAGCAAAAAAGCCAGATACGACAACTTGCAAAGAGCCGCCATTTTTTTTAGTTCTTATTCGCTGCCGGGCTTGCGGCCTCGCTTCGCGCAGCTGACGTCGCGGCGCCATGCGTGCATGCTATACGGCTCCAGTCACGCGGTGTCTTATATATGCGCTGTACCATATAGGATTTTTAGCGAGCCTACTTGCATGCACCTGCGGGCTCTTATTTGTGAGCACATGATTATAGAGCGATGAATCACGGTTCGTGCCTATGTATGTATGTATGTATGTATGTATGTATGTATGTATGTATGTATGTATGTATGTATGTATGTATGTATGTATGTATGTATGTATGTATGTATGTATGTATGTATGTATGTGCTCGAGCTGCTCATACATTGATCAGTCTAATTCAGCGGGTTTTTTTTCACGCTCACTGTTTCATACCTTAAGGTTTAAAAGCCGTTATAATTTCGCATTAAGCCAAAATCGCTTAATCGCTTCTTATAATCACGATATTGCTTTCACTATATGCCCAGCGGATAAATATAGCCGTGTGCATGTAAAATTACCTTAAAGAATAGAGCAATATCTCACAGAGTCATCGTTACTGTAGAAAGTGCAGATTCATGCTGGCTTCATACAACGACGGCACGGAAACAGCAGTGAAACTAACAGAAGTCCCGCTGCATTTTCACTTCCTCTCTGAAGAAGCGGCCTTTCAATGAAGACTCACTTACACACCAACAATCGCAGCTCGGTAAAGTCCTCTCACGAAATCAATAGGCGCGAGCAGCGGGAAATGTCACTCAGACGTCGCAATGCAATGTCACATATACTAAAGGAACAGGAATATGCCTTAAAGGGCAACTCCGGCGGTTTTTTTACCATGGTCTGATATCAATGTTTTCCAATGGTACTGGTAGTCCTATAAGCGCCAGGGTGGTTCAGTTTGCTCAGAAACGCACCAATAATTTTAAATAAGCAACTGAAGTCACCTTCAAACCGAAACCGAAACGGGTAGATGATTCGTGGAGCATGTGCGGTGACGTCACAACCTTCCCGTCACCAAAAATATGGAACTGGCGTCAAAGAAATGTCAGTGGCGAGGTCATCCGACGATATATTGAGTTATGCCAGCTTTTCTGGTTTTGACAGCGACGATTTGAGCGCTGACGTATCGCCGTTTTGCTTTTGAAGGCCTGCTGGCTCGGGTAGGCAGCGCGGAGGTGATGACGTCATAAACACAGGGTGTCCTGAGTGAGAATGCGCTAAGGAATTTTAAAATTAATTTACAGGAAAACTAAATGACCTACATCCACTTGACTTGGCATATATTACTACAGTACAGAGGAGAAAATATATTGAAAATTTTATTGAGATCAGTGGACACTGAAAAATCGCCGGAGTTGCCCTTTAAAGCGAACTTACGTGTTCACTCGTGTAGACAGACATTTTATAGCAAAATTTGTATCTGTGTGGCGTGCCTAAGTAAACATACTGAATCGGCGCCAGTTTCTTTTCTAGCTGCGCGCTAAGTGAAAGAGCAATTATATTTCGCGTGCGGTATCACTGGAGTACGCTAACGTGGTCCTGTGCCGAGGCAGTGCCGGAAAACTCGGGAGTGCCGTGGTCAGAGACGGAACTCCCTCGCTTTTCGAAACCGACAAAAATGCTCACGATACACTCTTTTGCACGTGAGCATGCGCCAGCCGGCGTAGTACATATCGTATAGATTCGTTTCACGCAGCTTATACGGATGCAGTGGTAACGAGCGCGAACGCGTTCACAGGCTGCTATACTTTTATACCGCTAGACGGCCACGGGCATTACAGAAGGCGTGAAACAGCGGCTCGTGCATGCGGCTATACACTTCCAGGCGGCACCCCGCGGCCATTATGGTACAACAAGCGCTGGGGTCGCGTGGCGGAGTTCCCCTCGAGTGTCAAGCAGACCGGGGCGATTTGAAGCCGAAGCGTGAAGGCGCGATAGGAGGCCGAAATGACTCTCGAATGCGGCGAGCACATCTTAATTGAAACGCCCAGGGTCCCTTCTTATTGGGCGCCCTTTTATCTCGTTTCCCATCCGGGTGGGGGAGGCAGCCGAAAGGGTGGTCAGGGCTCGATAGCGGCGCCTAATCAGGCAGTTTGTATGGCGCGCGTCTTCCGCCCCATTCAGCGACGGTGGCGCAACAGACGGTCGGCATGCCTCGGCTAAACAATGACACACATCACCGCGCGGGGCGCCTCCCGAAGGGCTCTATCGGCAGAAAGCAGGGCGCAGACAGCGTGTGCTACACTGGCCGAGATTATGGAGCCCGCGCTGTTATTCTTGGCGAACTGCTCCGACCGCCCGGAAATGAGACAGCTCTGTCTGAGGCAGAAAAGAAGCCAGATATCAGCGTCGGAAGTGACGTAGTCTGAATTTGAAGTGGCCGGGCGGCACCCCCCTGGGTGAGCTGCTTGGTCGCGGTGGGAAAGAAAGGATGGCTCTATATGGCTCTGGACTCTATTTGACAGCGTCAGATTATCGCTGGCACTTCGACAGCTCGGACTCTACGGTAAGCTGCGTAGTTTGGTTCATGCCTATACATGCAGTTCGTGCCCCGCGTGCAGCAAGACGGCTCAGAACTTGCCGGCACAATTTCAGTCGCGCGCCCGAATGCCACGGCCGCTATTTCTTCTGTTATGTATCTTTTTTTTTTTTTCATCAGGGGAGGGGGACAGACGGCGCAGTCAGGCATCGCGCTAGCAAGAACATTTCTTTACGGCGCGGCGTAATAGTCACGAACTCGCAAATAAACGGCAGGGCACGCACAGCACCTCCCTTCTTCGCGATCGCAAAAAGTGAAGAATAGCGAGGGGAGGAAAGGGGGGCGCACATTCAACGCTATCTTTATCGTTCCCGCCGTAACTGACATGAGTCGTGAAGTACGACCGTCTTGTCTTTGTAGACGCTCGTCTCGGGTTATTTGTGTCTCGCGCGCATCTCCCGAAGCTCGCGACGACGGCGGGGGCAGCATGCATGGCGTGATCACGGACAGCGCGTGCAGTCAGGGACTCCCCAGGGAGCACAGAACAGGCAGCCCCCTTTTGATTCGGCGCATTGCTTCGGCAAGGGTTCAAGTGTCCTGGCAGGATTCACAGTGCGGGCGACGGGTCCCAGCGGGAGCAATTAATCACGACCGCAGGCCCTTGAGCCCCACCAGAAGGGCCGTGCCGTCCGTCATGGATTGCGAGCTCAAATAACTCAACGAGCCCGGCGCCGGCGTCAATCTGACGAACGCGGGTCGCCAGCGTGGAGGCCTCGCGAGGACCAATCAGGTGGCCGCGTGCTCGGAAGGAACGCGGGAGGTCGCCGCGGTTTCGTGCTGCCATTGATTGGCCTAAATGGACCCCCGGCCCCTTGTTTTCTTTCCCGCATGACGCCTCGATTAGCTGTTCCAACGCGTGCGCACGGAGCTGAATTGATTCGTCTTGCCCGCGCTCCAAGCAGCTAAGAGGCAAAAAAGAAAAGGCGCAACCCTTCGCTATTCTAGCCTCGCGTACTATGCCTTGAGACAGATAGCACTGGATCGTCAGCCATGACAAATGGACTCCATACAATCGCGCCACGAATAGTGTAACAAAAAGAGGCGACGTGTCCTTCCGCCTTGCAACGCTTTTTAGCTGGTGCAGCTCCCAAGTGTTGCCACGCAGCCAACAAGGCCTGCAGGTCATTCCCGTTATGATCCTCGCCGTCATCGCCTCTTGACTGCGTCGCATGCCACGACGGCCACGTCGACTGCTGAGACTGTCCGCGGTGGAGGTTTCGTTCATTCATGGTGACGAGCTAGCAGCTGCTATGCTGGCTTAGATAAAGAAAAGTGCGAGGTTTTTGGTTTGTGTGTTTCTAATCCTGCGACAGCAGGCATCAGGTTTGCTTTCGCTGAGAGCGCGCAACGACAAGCGGCGCGGGGGGGGAGGGGGGGGGGGAGCGAAGGCAGCTTCTTGTTGGGGCGTGCTTGGTATGGATCACGTTGCTTCTTATCTGGAGAAGTGCTAAGTGCACCGACAATGTCGGACACGACGCCGGGCAAAGAGGATTGCGTGGCAGCCCGGGCGGACATTTCCATGCCGCGGCGGCCCGAGAAATCCTTGTTTCCAGGAAGGATTACAAGCAGTACGTGTCTGCAATTTCGTTTCTCCCAGGCGCCAGACCCGTGGCCGCCAGCCGGCCGCGCAATCTTCGGCTGAGCCAAACGAGGCTCGGCGACCGGACGCGCCCTAATCCTTCCTCACCGAGGAGCTCCGCATCTTGGACGCGCCACCACTCGATGCTTTCCACCGCGCGGACAAAGAAGACCTTTCGCTAATCGCCATCCACCAACAACACTGCGGCGAGTCCCGCGAGACAAAACATCGACATGCCTGTGCTCTCGACCGTTCCTCTCGACACAATCCAGAACCGCATGGCGAGAGCACATCACTCATGGCAGAATGCCGAAAGCGCGTTTCAGTGAAGCAAAGTTATGGTACATAAGTATGTGCGGTGTATATAATGTAGTACATCAGAGAGATAATGCACGTGAAGAGGCAGACACCGATAATGGTGGTCGTGCTGTGTAAAACAAGTGTAAAATGAAAAGTAACATAGAGGATAATGTAATTTCAAACTGATGCAAGCATTGGGAATATGGCTCACCATGCAATCAAGCAATCTTAAAATTGCGTAAAATCTCTCACTTCGTTACCGAAGGCTTGTGATAAGATAGAAGAACATGTGCAACGGACTGAATTGTAGTTAATTTTTTGCTGTTGTTAATGTACCGCAACATATACACCACATTTTCGAATAGCTCCTTATGCAGCAGAGGAAGAAAGACATTTCAAGATTACGGATTAGAACGAGATCAGCGGTCCAGAAGTAAAAATAAAAGGAAACTGCCGTTTCTACGGCAAGGTATAGTATGTGTCCCGGGGCTGATTGCCAAAGTGCTTTAACACCGCATGCACATAGGGGAAGGGGAGGAAAAGTGGGGGAACGGACGGGACTGCGCAGGTTCGAGTAGCAAACAAGGAGCTGCATTTTGGTGTTTCCACAATAGTGAAAAGGCAGTTGCGAGGCTGCCAACGAACAAAGCATCCCTTGCGGCTGGAACGCATGCTTGCACGAGAGCTAGCATGGGACCCCCGCCGCACGAGAGTGCCAAGGAGGTTTCACCTCTAACCTCCATCTTTATTTTTTTTTTTAACACGAACCGCATACCGATTCTGAATTCTTTCCTGCCCTCGGTTACCACAGTGAAGCCATTCTACCGCCTACCCGGAGGAAACCACAAAAGGGTGCGAAGGGATCTCTGTCAACTGTGCTTAACTTGTGCGCGACATGATCCCGCTTGCGAAGTGCACAAAGGGCCACAATGGCGACTTTTGTGGCCGCCGTCTCGGTCCTTCCCGGGTCCTGCCCAAAAACCGTGCCCGAGTGTGAACAACCATTTTACGCGTTTCATGAGCAGCCGGCCCCCTCCTTCGCTACCGACTGCGAGCCAAAATTGTCACGCTGGCTGAACCGACGTTTGGCCAGCTCCGTTAACATGTGACACCTGCGTATTGAACAAGGCTGCTGGACATCTTCGGATTAGGCGCCTATCTGCAACGTGACTAGGCAAGGCACGCTCCCCGGTGAGACGGGGCGTTTTTCATCATACAGACCCCCTGGAAGGGGGAACACGTCGCCGCCGTGTATGCGTGCGCCCGCGAGCTGCTGTCATCTTTCCGCTGCCATGAAGACGTTTTTCGGCTCGGTGGCCACTCCTTGCTATTTTCGCCCGGACAAAACGATATATTCGGCCCCTGAAATGAGCGAGGCCTTATATACGGCACAGCACGCATTCCAGATATCGAGTTAAGTCGCTGGCGCATTCCTGGACAGCTGCAACCCCGGTCTCTTACACCGGGGCAGCAACGCGACACGTTGAACGCACTACTGCGGTGAAGAATATTTGAAGGGCAACTTCGGAGATCTTTCAGTGTGCGCTGATCTCAATAAATTTTTCAACATATATTTTCCTCGGTACTGTAATAATATATGCCAAGTCAAGCGGATGTAGGTCACTTAGTTTTCCTGTAAATGAACTTTAAAATTTTTTAGCGGATTCTCACACTGGACACCATGTGTTTTTGACGTCATCACCTCCGCGCTGCCTACCCGAGCCAGCGGGCCTTCAAAAGCCAAACGGCAATACTTCAGCGCTCAAACTGTCGCTGTCAAGAGCAGAAAAGCTGGCATAACTCAATACTTATTTACGTATTCATTGTACCTCAAAGGTCCCACAAGGGACATTACATGAGGGGTGGGCGAACAAACTGGCGGGTCGCGTTAGTTTTAATGAGTTGAAGGATGGTCATTAATGACAGCCTTTAAATTAGTTATGTCGGTGATGAGGGCGATTTCTGAAGAAAGGGCATTCCATTCTCCGGCAGTGTGCACAAAAAATGAATCTTGATAAGTTGTCGAATGGGCACGCGGTGGATACACAGCATTACAGTGCGAGCTGCGAGAGGAACGATGCGAGGAACGATGCGATGCAACATATCGTTGGATGACCTCGCCACTGGCATTTATTTGGCGGAGTTCCATATTTCTGGCGACGGGAATGTTGTGACGTAACCGCACACTCTCCACGAAGCATCTGGTCGTTTAGGTTTCGGTTTGAAGACGACTTTCAGTCGCTTATGAAAATTCTTGATGCGTTTCTGAGCAAACTGAACACCCCGGCGGTTACAGGACTATCAGTACCATTGGAAAACATTGACATCAGAACATGGGGAAAAAAACCGCCAGAGTTGCCCTTTAAACCTCTCTCGGAATAAGGGACAGTACCACTCACGAACGAATGCCTTGCTTTCTTAGTAAGCACTCAACCTGCAAAAGTCCCGATCGTGAGCACCCGACCTGCTTCGTCGTTTCATAAATAAACAAAAGCCTTCCGAACAGGAGGCACTTCCAGATATAGTTTGCGAAATGCGATTCCAAAGGCTTGCTTACATGGTGTGAACAGCACTCTATAGGAGTTGTCAAGGCAGTCAAATTACGTATTACCTATGTTTAAGTTCTAGTGTGCTATTTATTTTAGGGAATGTATTGGTACCAGCCTACGTCAGCGGCAAGTGACATTCCGCATAACAGCACACTCCGTTACTTTGGGAGTATAACGTGCTGGATAAACACTGTGCTCAACATCCTATCAATGGCAAACAGAACTACACGATACGATGCAAGCGAACGGGGTACCACGAGAAATTATCTGCTGGTTGGAACACAAAATGCACCAAAAACCTCATTACGCACACTCGTCCTCCTATAGACGGCCAAAAACTTCTACCAAGGCTAGTAATCTCAAGGAGAGATTCAGTAAGCACCCGATAGACTTTTCCCTTTAATGCAATTAGACTATCCTGGTAAAATTAGTCCAGTGAAATGTGGCGCTACGATCTTTGGGCTATATATAGTATAGTGGAAATAATGGCTATTACGTGCATTTATATAATTTTTGTGCTTTGGGTACTGACGTTTTTGTGATTTTATTTTCTACCTTTTGTGTCTTTATTGGCTCAAATTTCCAGACATCCCTACTTCCCTAAACGCACAAGGGAAACTGACTTCGCGCACACGCACAACTACTTCGAATCGTCGCACATATTACGTAATATTTCGTTTAATGTGATCGATTTGCATTGTCACAATGTCGTCTGAAACCATATGAGGACGCATTCAAAGCGAACACGCGCGTACTTAACGTCATTTTACAAAAACAGCACTCGTAGCTGCAACGAGCTGGGACAACTCGTTCGAACGACTTGCGTACTCTCCGTGAAGGAGTACGAAACAAATCTCAACGAATTAGGCGGAACCGGTTTCACTAAGCTCTCCGTTCTAAGAGCCGTTTCTCTTGGCTTGACCGCCTTCGTTAATACTGTCTTCTCCAGCAACATCCCCCGGCGCCTCTTTTAGAGTTGCTATATTACTCCACAACGGTCGGCGTTTTTGCGCACCAACATATGAAGACGAAAAGCGGACGTTATAGGCAAATACAAGCAATCGTATCTGTCTAGGCTTCGGTTTTCGTCTTCCAGTGTGCGCAAACACGTTATAAGAATGTGAAGGTGGTTACCACATAAGTAGCAAAAATGAAATTCAGTGGTACGCTTTGGACGTGTCCGTTTTTCGCATTTCCCCAACATTTACTGCTTCGTGATCGCAATATACATATCAAGTGTGTTGTCGCTGTGTACCACCACAGGAAAAGGAGCATTTGATTTGTGGAATGACATCGCCTCTAAATGACATTAGAATTTCCCTACCGACATCGTTATAAATCACAACGTGGTTCTGAGGTATAGTATAGGTGCATGTAAATATCACGCTATACCGTGGCATGACAAATTTGTGGAATATCGACTAAGAGGCCAATTGGCCACATCCATTTGGCTGCAAAACATCTTTTAGTTGTATGGGGTGGAGTGCGGGCTGGGGGTGAGAGACCGTTAGCGAGCCCAGTGTAGTTAAACTTTCCTTCTGGTCAAAACATCAGCACATCGCAAGTCGACGTCGAGTGTCAGGAGCCAGAGCGAGCTAGTCTGTCTGCTGCGGCCTGTAAGAGTTACCACAGCTTTTGACTGACCGAGTATATAAAATCCGTAAACAATTGAAATGAAAAAAAAAAAAAAATGCGAGCCAACATGCTTACGAAACAGCCACCTCGCAGCGATTCGTGTCTTCATCTTTGCGTGCTCTATTATTCTCAAAAAAAAAAAAAATACCTGGCCTTCTCTCACGTTCGCTTCGTACTTTTTTCATGGCAATGATAGAGAGAGAGAGAGAGAGAAAACACACAGTATATCACTCTGACACAAAGGAGAGTGTTGGTGTTTTTGCGCAGACACAATGAGCAAACTAGCACAGCTTCATATTCCCTTTCTTCATAAAAAAGAGGGAGAGAGAGAGTACATACAAGGCGCCCAAATGTCAACTATCTGTTACAATTACAATTGGAGATTATACAGATACAGAGGGAGGTCCCAAAGTCAACAGACTGTACAGGGGACCTCCCATAAGGAATGAGTAACAAAAGTATATACAACGCAGCTAAATATGAACACAAACTAAACACTGTAACAAAAGAAGCATAACGCTAACAAGGTTTGATTATAAAAAAAAGGGGCTAAAAAGTGGTGATGATGAAATGATTATGCTGAGTGTAAGTAAGATCGCAGGTTGAACTTGAATGTGTGGAAATTAGAGAGAGTCTTAATATGGCATGGTAATGAGTTCCAGAATTGTGTGGCTGAGAAGTTAGTAGTGAACTTACCATAATTAGTTCTGGGTTTCGGTAATAAATAGCTATTGCTGGAAGCGAAACGGGTAGACAAAGAGTGAGGATACTGGCTTTTGGTGATTATGGGGAACGGAAGCTTTCCGTTGATGGATTTATGTATCAGAATTGCGAGTGAGTATTTGTGAAGTTTTCCCACCGACAGAATGCCGTTAGAGATGAGTAATGGAGATGCTTCTGATGTGTAGCTGCTGTGTGTCATGATACGAATAGCTTGATTTTGAGTGTGTTGCAATGGCGATAAATGGACCGGATACGTGTTTCCCCATGATGATATGCAATAATTAATATGCGTATGAATGAAAGCGTAGTAAAGAGAGATTAGTGTTTCTATATTGAACAAATTGCGAACTTTAATTAATATTCTAATGCCATAAGCTGCCTTTTTTGTTAGCGATAAAACATGCTCATCAAATTTAAGGTGTTTATCTAATGTGACACCAAGAAACCAAGGGCTTCCGTGAAAAATAACTTAGATTCAGATGTTTACGTGATCATGACGAATGACGTACGTCACAATATGAGGTACAGTCACAAGCAAAGGTTTGGATACCATGGTACTAAAAGAAATATTGAATTCCACCTTAGAACAGCGCTGCCGTGTGGAATTGCTTCGGTACATTAGATAGATCGAACATGCGCACTTAAGCTGGACCCCGCCATTCACTTAAGAGGCGGCGAAGAAAGAGAAGTTCTTGCGACACTCATTTTTCTACAAGCTTTTTCTACAAATTTGTCGACCTGGTCTCTCTAGTGTGTGTGTGTGTGTGTGTGTGTGTGTGTGTGTGTGTGTGTGTGTGTGTGTGTGTGTGTGTGTGTGTGTGTGTGTTATCTCGTGCTCACCAAAACGGGGCCACTGCCGCCGCCAGAGGTGATTACGCGATATTGAGAGCTACATGACTTCAGAACAACTAGAGGCTAACCCGACTACCTGTTACAGGGATCGAAGAAGACGCGATGCTAGCTATCGGTTCAACGGACCACACGCACGACAAACAAAAGAGGCAGGCACGCACGCACACGCCAGTGGTGAATAATAGAGGCTGTGAATGGGAGCAAATTGCGCGACGGCGCACGTGCGGCAAGGAGAGCGCAGGCGAGAGAGCGCGGAGGCCGGGCGTGCTCACGCCGAGCGGGGATGCGCGCGCCCACGTGGGCAGAGCGCCAAGTGGAGGAGTCGCACTCACCGAAGGCGAGTAGAAGGCGGACTGCTCGGCGGCGCCGAGGGGCAGGAAGCCTTGGTCTCCGGCGTACGCCGCCGCCGTCCCGTACATGTTGATAGGCAGCCCGGAGGCGGCGAGCCTCTGGTAGTTGAGCAGCTGCGCGTCGTACTGGCAGGAGCACACCGTCTGGCCGGTGATCGGGTCGGTCAAGACGGGGCGCCCGGACTCGCAACACGGCGTCCCGGCGGCTGGAGCGCTGCCATGAAGACTCTGAGTCGTCTGGCCTGGCATCGGGACCTGCCGAGGGAGCAAGCGCCGCCGCTCACGGTGTGGCCTCCTCTCCCGCGGGGGGGTCAGCGGGGGGACTTATGGGGGCGCCCCCTTGCTGCCCCGTGCGCGCGCGCGCCATGTGTGGGTGGCTTTTTCGCGAGCGACTCTCCCGCTTCTGCCGCTGTTGACGACTTCCCGCGGAGGGCAGCCGACGGCCGAGATTGGGAGGGCCACCACTTTTCAGGCCGGTAGCTTCCTTCTCTATTATCGCTCTGTCTCTGAGTTTCCGACCGTGACAGAACGCCACAGTGTGCAGACACTATCTGCGGCCCACAAACATGCTCTACCTTTCGCCACTATTACGAAAAAGCCAGACCACACACTAGCGCTCGCCTGGCTTTCTGGCCTTGCCAGCGCACTGAGCAATGCCGGAATGTTATAACCAAGCCGGTGCTGTACGCCCATATAACTCGTGTGGCCCTAAACACACTTTGCTTAATGTTAGCTCGGAACATATTTTTCAAGAACGCCAAGATGTTTGCAGTTCTTCGAATTAGGTACGCAGCAAGTTTATTTCGCTGATAAACCCTTCATTCCGAGTTCTAACTCAGTAATGTAAACAACTACAAGTGTCTAATGAAACGACCGATAATAGCACGCATAGGTCACCATGTGTAGACTCAAGTGCGCCCACTGCTTTTTGC
Source organism: Hyalomma asiaticum (assembly GCA_013339685.2). NCBI lineage: Eukaryota > Metazoa > Arthropoda > Arachnida > Ixodida > Ixodidae > Hyalomma > Hyalomma asiaticum. The sequence continues at coordinate 281,684,854 of CM023481.1, read as the reverse complement.
TCACTAGAAAACGAAACGGGACTCGCAGCTCAGCGCTTTGTTTACAGTGGCCAGCCCAGCGGAGTGGGAGCATTGAGAACTCGGCATACACACTAGTTCAGGGCTGACACTCCGTTTGTATGCACGGCACTTGTACGTGCATTTGCAATGTGACCGGTATCCAGCTGACGACAGTTACAAGTGAATAAGCTCGTCAGATTAAGCACACGACAGCTAGCATCTCGCTCATTTCGTGAAGTTGAACATTTTTAGAAAGATCAGAAGTGAAAAAAAAAAAAAAATAGCAACGCGTGGGACGGACGAATGGGCACTTCGTCTTTATGTTCTTTCGTCCTGTCCCATGCATTGTTAAACTATTTAGCTTTCAACACGTAGGCCTACAGGTATGCACCAACCGGCCATAGGCACTCTACTTTTGCTACTTTTAGTTTCTTAAACCACCTTTATTTTCTCCCTGTATTATAATAATCTTGCAATATACGTACTTTCCAGTATGTATGGCAAAGAGCATCAAATATCACATTATGAAATAAAATGAGAAAGGAAATGCGAGCGCGTAGTGGACAGCGTAGACCCGTGAAAAGCAATTAAGTGCATGACCGATACTGAAACTGTGGCACAGGAACGAGCTTCGAAGAGCTCATTTGAAGCTCTTTGGGTTGTCACAATAATGAAGTGAGAGTAAAGGAACATCGGCAATTAAGAACTGGGTGATTCATCAACCATTTAATCAAATAATTAGTCAAACACACAGAGCGTAGAAGCATTCATGGAGCCCCTACAACTGCACACACATGCTCGTGTGCTGCAAAATGAAACAATAAAATACAACCACTAGACATCTTTTAACTCGCAAATAGTAATATAAACACTCCCGTCAAAACGAGCGCCATCGATACGCCGCAAGAACAGGCGCATTGCTCAGCCAAAAGAGGCCATATACGACAACTTGAACCAGACGGGAGATGACAGGCGCTCTGTGGGCTTTCCTTTCTCGCGCGTGAAAAGACCGTTTCCCTTCTGTGACCTCTGTTGGTGCCTCGACGCCCTTTTCTTCCGATCTATTTATTATTATTTTTTTTATTTCGTTCTCCAGCAAGGAAGACCACCACCACTTCCCCATTCAAGAGAGCGGCCTACGAGCGGGGCGTCACCTCCCAGTGATCCTGCTTTGCCCTTTGCCTTTCCTAGTGGTCGGTGTATTGCCTTCCTTTCTGTATTCTTCCTAGCTTTCTTTTTTTCATTTTTTCCTTGTTGCTTCCCTTCTTCCTCTGCTTCCTGCGTCTACTTCTACTTTTCTCCGTTTGTCTGTTTTTCCTTCTTTCCTGCTGTTGGTGTCCTGAGCTCTCTTCACAAACGACTCCCTAGCGTACGACCCTGAGACTGGACTGCGCCCGCGTGATGGCGGTTTGTGCGCGCGTGGTGGGCTTGGAGCGCCGACTAGGAGCTGTTGTAGGAACTGCAGCTCAAACGATCGAGTGACCCCATAGTGGAGTCGTAACTTATAACTTGCGGTCATTGTCACTTGATAAGGACATCGGAGGGTTAATTCGGAAACATAAGAAAACACGCAAAATGGGGCAGGGGGGGGTCGCTTATGCGTAATACAATTAGTGCAAGTGCCAAATGCGCGGCCAGAAACTACACCGACACGGTAAAGTTTGTGGGCATTAATGACCCGTTTCTTTATGGTTTTTTTTTTCTGTTACAGAGAGAAAACGCAAAAGCAGGAAGAAGAAAACACCAGGGCAAACAGCAAGCTTCATTCTGTTCGACAACACGCAATGTTCTCGTCGCGAGCCCAGATTCTCGCATCTGCGCATATATACACAAGACTTTCAGCTGCAGGCTTGCCCCGATTACGAGACGATTCGTTTTCTCTTGCGTGCGCTCCAAGAAGCAACAGGCGTTCTTTTGTGCGCCACGTTCGGTATGTGCGAGAGGGGGGGATCAATCACGCTGTCGGCACGCGTTGCGCCCTCAGCGTGCGTATGGCCTGAATGTGTGTAGCTATGTAACGATCATTCATTGTGACGGGCCTAAGGCAGCTACTCCTTCTGTTTGCAACTAATCAGTCTCCCGAAGCGAGGCAAAGAAAAATCGCCCGAACCATAGGAACCACGTACACAGCTTCGCACACGAAAAGCGGCGGAACATCGTGCCTGTCTATATAGTTTCGCGAGGCGAGATTACGTCGCGTTTACATGAGACTCCACGAAAGCGTCTGACACATAAGTCCTTTTCCGCTACCCTTACCCCTGGTTCAATTCCGTTCACAACAGCGCCGCGCACAACAACCAAAGAGTCAACGCAGCTCCCTTAATTCCCTTAACGTGACAAGAGTCGTATAGCACGATTAACCAAGGAGCACTTAACGCGCGGACGGTATACGTCGATTTCAAAAACGGTCACAGCGTCCGTGTAACGTCGCCCAACGCGCACTCGAGTCGGCCCGCTGACGGCACAGCGCGACCGGTCCCGAATGTGTGCCCAGTGTTTGCTGACATAGCCGCAGTGATAATTACCGAATTAAGTGCAATGAAGACACACAACAGGAGCAGCGAAACAAAAGCCGCGCCGGAGCTGCCTGACATACGCTCAGCGCCATTTACACTGTGCGCGCCACGCTCGCTTCCAATTTGGCCGTGATTGTTTGCAGCCGTGATTGTTCGAATTTGGCGCGGTAATTGCACTGTTCTTATTGTGCGGCCGCGCTGCTCGTCTTCGCTCGCTTTGTTACTCGTTTCTGCGTGGCGTTTTCGCCAGTTCGTTTCTTTTTCTCGCCGCTTTCTTTCGCTTTGTATCTGCTGCTCGGTTCTCGGGTTTTATGAGCAGCTATCTCGGAGCCGAGGAACAATGGCAGCTTTGGGACGGCGTCGCAGATACCTGGCAACGCTGAAGCGCCTCGGTGGAGGCACTGGCATTATTCGTGTTTATATCACCGTAATTGTACACAAACAAGTAACAAGTGAGCGAGCCTGATGTTTTCAAGCCCGTAAGAACATCTCCTTAGCGTGCGCAATTTTTTCTTAATGAGGAGGCTGAATGCTCTTCCGCTCAAGTAGCCCAAGATGGTAAGGCTGTGCCGTGGTCGCCAGGCATCGCTGTGCCCTCTGCTCTTAAGCGCGCCGGTGACGCGTATGAGGAATATTCTGGATAATGGTCACACGTATATACACAGTGCCTGGCTGACAGGTCGAGAAGAGCTGCAAAGTATATATCTTCTGCGCGGGGACAACGCGCCCGCTCTGCATGGTATATGTGTGTATTCAACGGCTGTCATGCGCCACTTAACTGGCACCACAAGGCGCGGGCGACGTCGGCGCTCAGGAAATCAGCGCTTGGGTGCTTCCATATTTGATGTCGTCGCGCTGATATTATGTCGAAGTAAGGGCGCGTCGCCAAACAGTGCTGAGTTGCTACAAGCGTTGTAAGTTTAGAACAAATACTGTGTTATACTTTTTTGCACGTATGTACGTGCAATGTATGTATACGGAGGACGCTTCCCATCGCCTCCCAAGGCCATATACATATACCACAGCGTCCGCTAACAGCACTTCTCATATCGCAGTCGAGAAGCCCGCGCCATCAGCCCGCGAGCATTTTTATGTATTTTTTTTTCGATCTTCCTTCCAAGTGGTGAGTGTCGTGTATTAGCGGTTTTACACCCTCTGGGTTTCAAGGAACTACCATGTTCGTGTTGCTGCATGCTGAGTATACGCGCTAAAGCGAGAGCAGCGACGCAGTATATGTATACAAGTCCAGCCAGACATCTGGTCGTCTTTGCATGCGGCGCAGGATTCTGGTTGCCCTTAGAATAAGGGCACGCATAGTATATCTTTTCACTTATCTGCTGCTCTTTCTGATACATGCGTATTATATGTATCACGATCTTATATTGAGGAGAGGGATGGGGTTCAGCCCCCTGGCTACGGCGGTCGCGGAATACTTCTTTATAGAGCTATATGATGAGTCACATGAAAAAAAAAATGTAAGAGAAAACGAAAAGAGAAAGGAAAAAGCTGGGAACGGGCACGGATATCCTAGCTAACAGTGCTAGAGAAGGCAGTTTATGACAACGTGCCAGAGAGGCCTAATTAAAGCGACAGCATTAAATGCGGCAATAAAATAGAAAGGACGCACAACCTCTTCACCAAGGCTACCGGTCGCGAACTCGCCAAATTAAGTCTTATCTTTCAGCCCATGTAGAAACATGGGCTGAAAGATAAGAATTCCTGCAAACATTGCTGCTTTTCATGACTTCGAATATGCGTGGCGTGGCGACATCGCTGTGTTTGTCCTTGAAATTTTTGCATCTATTGTTTGCGCGCTTCTTAGCCAGATGATGCGCCGAGGTGCAGCTCTCGATGCTCACATATCTCCTTTAAAAAAAAAAAAAAAGACAGACTGCAGTTAAACCACACACGTGCCTGCTATAGAGGGAGAGAAAGAGAGCGCTAAATAACGTCGCAGTTCAGTGGAGCATTTTATCCTTGTTCGATTTTTATCGCAAACCATGCTAGCACAAGTGCAAAGATATCCACCCAGCGAAACGCATGTTAGCACTCCACTACCGCACCGAGACACACCCGCCATTCGATCTTTAATGTCTCCGGCACATCAGTGCCTGGAGCGTTGCAAAACCACTGCCCCGAGTTGATCGTCGAGTGTACACGACGAGAGCGGGGACACGAAGGTTGTTACAGAGCCGGAGGACGATGAACGCGGTTTGTCCTTGAAGGCACGCGGTTTTCAGGATCGCCATATAGGATCCGAGCTCACCGGCAGCCCTCTCGTATCTCCGTCATCACGCATGCAGTCATGCACACCGGGCTCCTTGATAAACTCTGTACGCCGCGGACACGCCGCCGAGAGCCCCGTACTCGGCGGGAATACCTTATCGCGAGCGAGGCTGATCAGAAGTCTGATGAGTGCTGCAGATTTCACAAAATGATCTGTCAACGCCGTGGTTTACTTACACAGTAAACGCATGCTTTAGCGAGAAAACTCACGTAATGTGCGAATTATAAAGTCTTCGTCGCTTTTCTTTTCCTGCAGTTTCGTTCGAGGGGTTCGTGTGACGTGGACGACATAAAGCAGTCAACTTGGAGGGGGAAAAAAAAAAAAAAGAAGAGGGACCTGCAAGGCAAGTGTCCGTATACACCGACGCTTCTAATTATCTCTCCTGCAATAGGAAGCCATCAAGCGCGGTGCAGATTGAAGAATTAAGAAAGTATACAGCTACGGCGAATATCCTGCTGGATTCTCTGACTCCACATTTATTTTTCATCCTTGCTGACAACGAACAACTGAGGCATCAAAACAAAACAGAGAAGGAGTGAGTAGCCAGGGCCGCGTATACACATTCGCATGCTATGCCGTGTGCTCCCATCGTAAGGTTATGTTCATGTTAAGATGGAACGAGCTCATACTACAGTGCAGAGATAGCAAAATTACTTCCATAAAAGTAGTTTAATTACATTACTAATTACTTCTCTGGAATTTCCTCAGACGTAATTAACTTACATTACAAATTACGGCTGGCCGAAAGTGATGACATTACATTACAATTACTTTGAAATTACTTTTAACAAAATTTCATCATTTATGCACTAACCAATGCGCACGTTCACTGCACCTTTACATTGGAATTAACAGCCGCGGCGACAACTTGCCCCTGTTTTACTGACGCGTCTTTATAACCTGCTCGAAGCTGGCTTGACCTTGCTTGACGTAAGAACAGTTGGACCTGGGATCATATAACAGCGGGACCTGTGACGACGGAACGTATCGTATAGTTTTGCATAAAGAAAAGTCATCTCTCTTTAGGAGACACAGTTCAGCGTTGGAAATCTCTGCATTGTGTCGTTGAGCTGCCTGACGAACAGCAAAGCGCGAAGCCGTTGCCGACCTCTCTTGGCTGGGATTTCGAGGGTAGTGGCCGTCCACTAACATGATTCAAGGCTTCGAATTACGTGCAAACTAACGTGCTGAGAGGCTAGATGCCTGAAAGGTGAAAAAGAAAAGCTACAGAGCACATAACCTCAGCAGCAAACTGTACTTTGTACCTGCCCTATATAGGGAGGACTGGCCTCCACGACGTGTCGCCCCATCAAGTTGCACATCTGGATGGGGTGGTATATATATAATCTAATATGGCGGTACTCGAGATGTAAGGTATCGTGCATGTGTGACTTTCTGCCGCAGCGGATGAAGAGACTTAAAACTAGGCGGCGAAGTCGCCGTCTCTGTGTCGCTAAAGTGCGGCTCATAACTGGGAGACACCTTTCGCTTCGGGCTGGTATGGCCGGATGCATCTGAAGCGATAACAGTTGGGACCGACGTGCACCCGAGCAGCCATTGAATATATCGGCTCTGGTGATACTGCAGACGGCGGAGCGAGCTTCTCTTCTGCACAAACTGGACGCGTGACGCTGTCACTCGCGCGGTGATGCAGCGACGATCGAGTGCCGGCTTCGGAAACGGATGCCCGTTTTTGTCAAGCACGCGACACGTTTCCTACTTGAGGCAGCGTCCCGGCAGACGGCGCCCGATGACCCTTTCTTAGGGGATATTTCATTAGGCAGTGGTGAGCATGAGTCGCCTCATTGCACCCTGGGGAGAGTAACGTCTTTGTTATTGGCAGCCGGGGTGTCAGCCAGGCAGGAAATGAAATTACCCCAATTCGGGGCCGTCCCTGCCCGCGGGAGGCTCACGTATCCCCCTTCCGCTACACGGCGCGTCCCCGGCGCGCTCTCCGCGGAATACTAAAGGGGTCAAGCCATTGCGGCAATTCGGGTTACGGCTGCACAGACTACCGCCGCCACACGGTCAGCGCGACGGGGTCGGACGCGGCTGCCACTGATTGCGAGCGGCTTGCTTGGCCGCGAACGCTTTCCACTGGCCGGCGGGAAATGCTGCTCGTTAGCCACGAGCAACTGCGGGCGGTTTCCGCGCGAGACTCTCGAACGCCCTTCGTCGTCGTCGGCGGCAGCAAATATATGTTTTATAGTGCGCCGTGTGAAAGGCGCGTGAGGTTGGGAAGCGCCAATTCTCCTTGTTTGCTGCTGTTTTACGTTCTACGACAACGTATATTGCTTCACTCGAGGATGCATTGGCTGCTGATGTCATTGTGTATCACCACGGGTCGCCCGGTTCGGTCACTCAGTTCGAGAGCTCCATTCATTTAGATATAGAGCGCCGCATCGTCTCTGCCTGACGTTGGACATATATACTCGCGCAGTCTCACGGCCGTCAAGCCTGCACTTCAGGAAGCATGCGTGACGCATTGGGCTTATATCACTGCAACCCTCGCCTTCCCCAAAGCGCCCGTCATTTACAGTTGCTGCGTGTTCCATAACCAAGCGGGAGTGTATAATAGGCAAACTATAAGAATCACGCATCGCGCGCAACTGGCATGCCACCACCAGACACCGAACACATGCGTACCCTCATGTGGCCGCCAAACATACTTAAACAATGCTGACAGAAAGTGTTAGCATGCTGTAAATTCTAGAAATCAAGTGGCGGTTACCTTGATGCACAGATTTCTTTCTTCCCCGCTATCTGCCGTGGTGGAGCCTTTTTTTTGGTCAACCAAAGCGCTAGATCCTCGAACGTGACATCCCAACAATTCCTGAAAAGGAGAAGACAGGCCAATGTAGATCGAGCGCATCATTGTATATTGCGAAGACGCGCATTAGAAGTGCACTGTAAGACAACAACAACGTGTGTAACAATGTGTATGAAGAAGGCTGTTCTCGGGACATTTCGAGATACCACGGACAAAAGAAAATAAATAAAATAGCCCTAAATTGTAAACGAAAATACAGCGTCGGTTACTAAACCATTAAATGTTAGGTTCAGGAGAGTGAATGTTTCTTTCTTAGTTATATTTCTCTGTAACAACAGCCACATTTCTTCTGTAAAGCAGCACATTGGGATACCTCGTAGCTTTGAAACAAGTATCGACGCAAAGGAAGCAGGAGGTACGATTTTCAAGATGTCATTTGTAATAACATCGGTATGGACGAAAAATTTTCAAATATAACAAAAAGTATTTCTAGCTGATACAGTGCTTGCGGGCATAAAGACTTACACATTTACAAATATAACATACAGAGCGGCGTACCAAATCTTAGCGATTATCGACGGCAGGGTGGTCAGGGCCTTCACTATAATTATGGATAATACACCAAACATGTTTGCCTATATATATGTCGATTGACCATGAGCCCTTACATATGCAAGACACCGCACCAACAAACAGCCAAACCAGTGCTGGGATTGGTGCAAAAATGCCACACGGGCCCATCCCTGCTCATTCCATTTGAGTCGGCACTTCTGTGCACTGCGTTGAAGGCGCTCAAATTCAGGGCGTGGTCGTGTGTCTCGCAAAAGAAAGAAAGAAAGAAAGAAAGAAAGAAAGAAAGAAAGAAAGAAAGAAAACGAAAAAAAATAACGCAGCATAAGGTTCCACACATTCAACAACGCATGGTATATATTCACACAAGTTTGTGTGCGCGCTAGTGAATCACAGTTAATCTGGCAGTGACATCATTATTTGTTTGTATTTTTATGTTTAGCTCAGGTGGGGGGGATCTTCGGGGAATAAGAGATGCGACATGTTCGCCGGGAACTACCCTATAATTGCGCTTGTGTTCACTGTGTCCTGTCTTTCTGTCTAAATTTGTTTTTGTTGCAGTGCCGTCAGTACATAATTACCTACTCATCCATGCAGCTCAACGCATACACTAAACAGTATCATGCCAGTTATATGGTGACGCACGCACGCACGCAAACACACACACACACACACACACACACACACACACACACACACACACACACACACACACACACACACACACACACACACACACACACACACACACACACACACACACACACACACAGCTCAAGGCAGCCTTATAGCGAATCTAAATCATATGGATCTTCCCGATTGGGAGACAAAAAAGCGCTGTTTTTCCCCTTTCTTCTTTTTAAAATTTGTAACGCACTTCCAGCTACCACGACCGATATACACGACAAGGACGCAGTAAAACCCAAAGGATGTTGCGGTGCACTGGTGCTCCTAAATTATTCCGAGAATCTCAGTGGATCCAAGCAAAAAAAAAAAAAAGTAGGAATCCGTTATCGGACGCTACACCGTATTCCATGAGCAGTAAAAAAGAAAAAAAGAAAGAAAACGGAGTAGCACAGATAGATAAGTACGCTTAATAGTATGTTCTCGTTTGAGAAATATCCCTTACAGCCACAAAACCAGAGCAAGACGTGCACGGGTCACGCATCATCGAAGAACGGGGAGAGGGAAAAAAAACAAAAAAAAAACATTGAGGCGCAGTATCGCACCCAGGAGTCAGTGCCACCGCTTCTACGCAGAGAAGCAGGGCTCGGCAAGCTGCGCGCGCGCGACACATCTTTACGTCCCGCGCTCACCTTAATCGCCCGCCGAGAGCCCATCTCTATAAACAAGAGCCGAATCGAGCCCACCCCTGCTCGAGGAAGCCGCTGCCGGCCGCGGATATGACATTAACGACTGAGCGGTTTACACTTCCTCGCAGCAGCGCACGCGGTCTGTCTTCCTCCCCGCTAAGTGGAATCTATGTGCGGCCGGCGCGAAAAGTCGCCGTGGTTTTTACTGTCCCGTCGTGCTGGGCAAGTATACGCGTCCAGGGAAGGTGCTTCTTGATGAAAGCCGTGCAACGGGCCAAGCAGAGCAATGGAAGGACGGCTGCTCGACGTCCAAAAAAACTCACTGACTGCTTTATTTTATTTTGTTTTTCTTTCTTCCTGGCTGACCGGCTAGCCACTGCGCTTTCATCTGCTCGAGCCCGGAGCTCTGGATCCTCGAGAAGGAGCTCAATCGGCCGCTCTTCCGCTTGTCGGAACCACCGCCTGTGTGTGTGCCTCTAACGCCGGGCTATTTGCGGAAATAGGCCGGACCATGGTGCCGCTGTTTGGAGTCGTGTTCGTTAGATTGTAATGAATTTGTTTTGCTTGTTTCTAAATGTTCTTGCGGCGCAGGAAAGAATCCACGCTGCGACTTGTTCTTTTGCCCTCGTCGGGAGGATGTGCTGAGCGAGCTTGCTCGCCTCACCACACTATACTGTTTCGGCCGAGAGCGCTGAACCATTTGTGAACGCTGGCCGTAAAAGAAATAGAGTGTTTGGGATTTCGGCGCCGCGACGGCTTTCGGGGAAGTAAGGGCGCGCCTTTTGGCTTCAGCCACCTCCGGCGGGTGCTCCACTGAATGTGGTTCCTGTAATTTTAGTTTTATTTCTTTATGTTTAACGATTTCACTCAATGGCGTCCGCTGCAATAGACTTCGCACACGTAAAACGCGAGTTTTGTAGCACCGTCCACAACGACATGATGCGGAGTTTTGATTTATAAAAAAAAAAAAAAAAACGCGATTGCTCGACAGCTTAATTTTTTTTTTTTTGTCAGTGGCTTGGTTGCTTGAAACATATATATCGAATAAATACTCCTAGCCTTTTTCTTTTTTTCGACAGCAGTACGGAGGTGATCGACGGACATACCATTCGTAGAAAAATGAATAAACGAAATGCACCGCACTTTGTTCTAAATGAAATGCGCAAGAATGTGAGGCAAGCAGGAAGGTACCATTATCGTGCAAATCGACGAGGCAGGTCTCAAGCTGGATCACGCCGCCCAAAGAGGGAGCCGCGGTGCTCTTTTGCGAAAGACCGACTGCGTGCTATAGTTCGGCGAAGTATGCGTGTTTTTGTACACACGTGCCTATCCACTCCCAACTTTCTTTCGTTTTTCTTCCAGTATCTGATCGCTTGTATATACTGTAGCGAATTCTTAAAACATAGCACAGACTTTCGGGTGCTATCGCGTCATCAGCCTTGTATAAGAACTCGTCGGACTTGTTCGCTTCCAATGACTACGTGACGGCACGTCATGATACGCCTTGTACGTGTGTGTTCCGTGTTAGTTAATGCTTGTACAGCAACCTACAAACCGTTGTACGTGTGTGAACCCCCCTCCCCTCAATTCTGAGCCCGCCCCGAGCTGACTGCTGCAGCACACTATAGCGACACCAATGATGCTCGTTCGCGTCTGCACTCAGAGTGCACGATAACGTAGTAGCAGCAGGTTGTCGAGTCACGTAAGGATTTGAGAGAGAACCGGTGTCGTTCATGAGCCGCCGAGTCACGCACCTCGACTGCGGCCAGCGTGCACGCTTCGCCGGCCCCACCGGTGCTCGCCACTTTCACACTTAATGTGGCCGAGCAGAATCGAGTGGCGATGTGACACGGAAAAAACAAAGCGACACACCCGGCAGTCGGCATGATGCGCGCACTCGTACAGTAGTTACATACACATGCGCGCCCAGTGTCCACACAATGCAAAAAGCCAGCTCGTGCGAGCGTGAGGCTTCCTGCCTCACACAAGATAATAACGTCGTTAGTGGTGACGAAGGCGCGCCATCATCTTGGTGGCGAGATTAATCGCGCCCAGGCACGAAGCGGAAGCCACTCTGCGGTGGCGCTGTCGTCGCTCGCGGACCATTACCAAGCGGAAGTTGTCGTTCCACTTGTTCTGGCGCGGCCTTCTACTCGCGAACGAGCCAGATTTTTTTTTTTTTCTTGGCCAAGGAAGCAATGAATGCGAATGACTTTTCCGGCGGCGTCTGACTCCAACACTGGGGGTGTTTGGAGTGGTCGGCGCACGCGATCACGAACCCGCAGCTCGTCGGTGCCGTCTTTTATTCTCCCAAGGCCGGACGAGAGAAAAGCCGACTTGTGTTCGGCCACACGCTGCCCGCCTTCTCCTTACGAGGCGCCATCAGAGGCGCCCATGCTACGCACCTATCACGGACACTACAGGAAAAACTTGCTCATCTGCCAAGGGAGCAGATCGAACCGTGCGGAGCACGGATCAATTCGCCGAGGTCTGTAGATTTGAATTAGCAGAACTTGCGGTGTACCGGCGATGCATCGGAATAAGTCGCAAGCTCGAATAATGGAATTGAGCTTGGTCACCCTGCATGCGACATGTTTGCACCAATTGTATGCTTGAGCTGTATAGAACTCCGCAGCCCTTACTGTACACTGCCTTAATTTGCTTGATGTGTTCCATTTCTTAAATAATTTTCCTTGTTTGTCCGTTTCGTTTTTGTCTCGAAGTCTCTCTGCACTCAGGTTCGCAAACTACGGGTCTTTTTCAGTCAATCTTTGCTTAAGCTTCCACCTTTATAAACAAACTGCAGAAGTTGCGGCAGGAATACAGCGGTGTGGTCATGAGTTTTAGACCACGCGAAATATATATCGGTTACCTTGGGTTCTACTCTTTCAAAAATGACTGGTTCTTTATTTTCTAAAGCCGCGAACAGCGTCGAAGCAGGCGTTCGGGGCATCTCTTTCCGTGCCCTCTAGGCGTCGATGTGACCTTTGGTTTCGCTCAGGTGAGTGGCATTTACTACGACTACAGTTGAAGGCTCTATACGAGATATGCCGTGTCCAACCGCCCACGTCCGCAGAAAGCGGCCGTATTTATTTTATTTATTTATTTTTTCAATACTGCCAGTCTCTTTCCGAGACCATAGCAGGTGGGCATACAGGTTGGACATGCAAGTGCAACAAAACAAAAGCAGGAATCCAGTGCAGTGATCAAGAGTTTTACAATGTAATTTTCTTAATAATAATGGACAATCAGTATGCAAATATACATATGGAAATCATATACAGAAACATAAAAGAATCAATATACAATATACAATACGCACGTAATATAGATATATTACAGACAGTATACATGAAATGAAGTGCTACACAGGCAAGTTACAGCAAACCAGAAAACACTCTGTACTGAGCACTTGGCCACTGATATGCTTTCAATGGTGACGAAATGAATGAATCTGGGGCGGGTAGCGCTATTGTATTAATCAGGTGATACTTTCTACTTTTGAGACAAAGTCAGATAACGAATTCGCGTTAGTAACCGAGGGATCCAGACAGTTCCATTCCCTGACAGAACGCGGAAAAAAAAGAATGCTTGAAAGTGTCATTGTGGTAACAGTACTCTTTTAGTGTAATGTTACCGCAATCAAGCCGTCGTCGTTTATCGCGCCTGTCGGGCACACCTCATCATTCCGATCCTCGGCCTTGCCGTGTATCACGACGAATACTTCGTGCATACCGACGCAGATGCACTGCTTCGACGTTGTTCGGACAAATCCACGTACAAACCAGTGGCGGCTTGAATATAGCGCATCATATTGAGCGCGTTTATGTTTCGCGTAACAAAACAGCACACACGACGACTGAATACGCGTATACAGGCAGTTTCCTCATATAGGAATATCGTAAGCGCATTGACTTAGCTTGCCACGGTAGCAGTGGCTGTGGCGTCGCGCCGCTACAGCACAAGGTCGAGGGCTCGATTCTCGACGGCAGCTGGCATTTCTACGGCGTTGATGTGCAAAAAGAGCTGCTTACGTATACACAACAACGAATCCCAGATGGTGACAACTGATCCTTAGTTCACCACTACGGCGTGACTCATAATATGACCGTGGTTTGCGCACGTAATTAATAATTTCGTGACTGACCTCCTAATATTGCTAACACGGCAATGGACTGTTTCAATAGGGCGTGAGCGGAAGACGGTGGTTTTACAGCCGAATAAACGCCTGCGCCATTAAAAAATAAACCTCAAGCACCATCGATATTAAAACCCGCGACACCATGCGAGCGCAACGCGTGGTGCTCTGCGCTGTCGCGCTACATTCACGCCTGTCAACCTTTGCTGAGAGAAAAAGAGCGTTTGCTAAGAAAAGGAATTTGTTCTTCAGAGAGGTATGAATTGTGAGAGTTGGCCAATTCCAGAGTTGAGTTCAGCTTCAGATAAATGCTGAATTCTGCCAATTTAAAGGAAAAAAAGAAGCCCAGCGTGAGGTTCTAGTAATAATTAATAATAATTGCTGGGATTTACGTGCCAAAACCACGATATTATTATGAGGCATCCTGTAAAGAAGGGCTCAGGCAATATTGGCTACCTGAGGTTCTTTAATGTGCACTGATAACGCACAGTACTAGGGACCTTTAGCAGTTCGCCTCCATCGAAGTGCGACCGCCGCGGACGGGATCGTGAAGCTATCATGTTCGAGTTCTTCGTAAGCTGTAATTCCATGACCAAAATATTATATTGATTCGCGCTGTTATTTTCTCGGCATATGTTTATGTATATACCGTCTAGGTAGTCTGGAAGTTTATCTGTTTCGTTGCAACTGAAGTAGAGAAGAATTTTCCTGAGTTGTTATATGAAGAAAATTAATTGTTATAGTTCATTCTTTCGTAATTTTCTCCTGTTTATCGACGTGCCGTGAAAAGTCATATTTTGTAGTACCGCGTCTGTCACGCGGTGCTATGCCATGCTTGCATGCCCGTCATATTACCCGGCCGGTAATTCAGGCCGGGTAATATTTGCCGGGTATTGTTTGTCGGGCAACATCGGTTAATCACATTAAGCTTGCTTGCAAACTGCAGTCATATTGACTGCACGGTTATACTGACCGATCATATTGGAAGATCATTTTTGAACGTGTTTGCAAACAGGCCGTATCAACTGGCTGTACTGCCCGATCACTAACCTGGAAATATTGGAGGATTATATCGAACTTGTTTGAAGGCTGGTCATATACTGACCGGTTCTATTTCCCGATTATATTGGCCGTGGAGTATTGACCGATCATATCGAACACTTTTCGATGCCGGTCATATTGCTCATTGACTTGAAAGCACGGCAAACATTCTATAGTTAATTGCATTGTTCGTGTTTCACTCTAGCTTGAAGATGCAGCTTGAAGACGTCGATGCAAGCAATGATCCCAGCGAAGGAAGAAAACCATACGGATGTAGGCAGAATCTTGAGAGAGAGAGAGAGAGAGAGAGAGAGAGAGAGAGAGAGAGAGAGAGAGAGAGAGAGAGAGAGAGAGAGAGAGAGAGAGAGCTTTGTAATAAAGTATATACGATTCTACTGGCGTATATATGGGCGCCTCCGAAAAAACGCAGGTTCGAACCCGGCCGCGGCGGTGGCATTTCCGGTGGAGGCGAAAATGCCAGAGGCCCGTGTACTGTGAGTTGTCAGTGCACGTTAAAGAACCCCAGGTGGTCAAAATTTCCGGAACCCTCCAGGCTACGGCTTTTCTCTCCTTTCTGTCGCTTTCATTCCCTTTCCCCTATCCCCACGGACGCTTAGCCGTGCTCCCGATATGGGCTGCAGAAATTAGCGTCCTTTCCTTCACCTAACCACAATCACCATCATCCTACGTGCTACTCTGTATAGGGAAGGGGATCGGAGACAGATGGATAAGCAGGAGGACAGGCAGCTGGAGCAGGAGGGCTGTCCGGCTGCCGCTATACAACTTCGCTCACACCACCAGGAATGAGAGAACTGGGATGATTCCCTTGTTACCTGCTCTTACGGAACAGATGAAGATATAAACGGGAACATTCGCATCCACCCGTTTTTAGCACAAAGCTGCCAGGAAATCAAAACCCATTTCGTGTGAGTCGACTTTGTAAGGAAATCCGCATGGATTTCAAATGATTTCGCATGGCTCCGTGTGACTCCGTGTGGCCCTGCATGGGTCCGTAGGCATTTCGTAAGGGAATCCGTACAGATTTTCTTGTACTGTGTGCTATAAACGGATGGATGCCATTTTCCCTTTCATATTAACCCTTACTCCACCTTTCAGGATAGGCGGGATACTGCACAACTTATTTGCCATACTCAGCTGAAGATACCGGTGAAATGCGTTGCGAATAGCGTGATTCTGTTAACGAAGACGGCGCAGTGTGCATGTGCGCGTTACTGTTGCGAATCCGACGGAAGGAGGTGCAGCTGAAAGTATGCAGCGCTATTTCGTACGCATGCAGGGAATGCGAAAAATTGTTGGGAGTATTATACGCATACAACCGCCCGCAAAAGAACAATGCTTACCATCATAGGACAGCAATGCAAGCACCGCAGTAATATGGATGTACTGGGACAACTTCTTCATAAACATGTTGTTGGCTATTTCCGTAGTTCTTAAGTATTAAACCTTTCCTTTTCTCCTTCTCCTCCTTTTTGCTTTAACGAAGCTTTGGACGAACGGCACACATTTTCCTGCCTTTTCGAACTACGTTTAAGCGGAATTTGGTCTATACAAAGAACTGAAGCCTCGTTGAACCACTGTATGTAGAGAGAAAGAGAGAACTTGTGCGGAAGGCAGGGAAGTTAATCAGAAAAAAAAATCCAATTTCCTACCCTGCACTTGCGAAGGGGTAATGGGACACAGAAAGGTAAGAAAGAAAAGAGGAGAGAGAGGGGGTAGCTAAACACACACGCACACACACAAACGTGGTAGTATCAGAGTCATTCAACGAGGCCCGTTGCTCGCAGGAACTTGTGCAGCGCCTTCGTCGCTTTCTGTTGCGTTTCGACATTCCATTATTGTCTGCTCAGACAGCGGTCGGTCATAGAGCCAGTTCTGGGGAGAGGGACTGTCGCTGGGTGCAGTACCAAGGGCAATAACAGAGGATGTGAGCGATCGTTTCCTCGCTGCCGCAGTGGTCACAGGCAGCACTGTCTGCCATTCCAATGAGATACGCTAAGGTACAGGCAAATGGCACCCCCAGCCACAGGCAGCAGAGAACGGATGTTTCTGAGCTGGGTAGTCCTGAAGGAACTCGAAGTTGGAATGATGGGTCGAGGCGGTAAAAGCGGGTGTGTAGGAAACCAGGAGTGTTCCACATCGATATAGTCATCACACACGAGTGACCGAATCTTTGCTGCTGTGTCCGTTCGTAACAGTGAGATTGCTTGCTGTACTCAAATATTGTGAGCATTTTTCGCAGAATTATCGGCATGCTCGTTGCAGATGATGCCACAGTGGCCTGGTATGGCAGTGGTATCCAAGTCATCGCCTTTGTTACCTGGTGATGCATCAATCTTACTTCAAGAACTGTTAGACTTGCGGCCCGCGACGTAGAGCAAATAACCGACATTGAAGGGCTGTGTTAGTCCGCAAAGATGGCCCACTTCAGTGGCGGTTCTCGTTCGATCCTACACAGCACTTCGTATATAGTGTCACAAGCTCCACGGCAATCGAAGTTGTCCCGTGAGACGCTTTAAGCATAGCATTTCCGTTTTTCGTAGGAAAGATCACAGCTCCTGCAGATCCTCCTGCTCCTGTCGAGCCATCAGTATCAAGCTGAAGGTGGTCCTTGTACTCATCGTGCAGCATAGATAAACCTGCTCCAAAGCCACCGAAAAAAGTTCCGCTCTCGTCCGAATCCCTGTAAGCCGGAACTTTGGGCGGGCCAAACACCAGGAGGCATCGGGAATCTCTGGACAGGCGTAGGCACTCGCGGTATATATGCCAATATCCTCTTACAAAAAGTGGCACTGGTCCGGTCTTCTAGAAGCGAGGCGAGGAGGTGGACAAGAGCTCGGACAATGTGCAAGATGTGCTTTTTAAGCACTTCCAAACTTATGTGAAATGTGGCAGGGTGATTTCTGGCAATTGCAACAGTATCTGCTGTTGACATACAACGCGGCAATTCAGGGCAAATTTTGAGTCCCCGGCCCTGAGCACTCTCGTCTGTGCGCAGGTTACCTTTACAGGTATCCGGCAGAACCGGTAAGCTGTATCTCAGGTATCCGAGAAACAGCGTCCTGTATCACTGCAACATGGCTTGCGCTGAAGTGCCCCTCGTTTTCCCTCCGAGGAATTGGAAGAGATGTGAGGTGGCCGTTAGACTTTTCGTCCGACCGGCCACATGGGGACTCCAGCAGAGGTCTCAGTTGAAAATCACTCCCAAGAATCTGTGCGCCTTAGCATAAGAAACAGATATGGCATTGATGTCATATCTGTTTGACAGATATGGCATTGATGTCATCAACGCCGATTTCTCGGGCGAAATCTCAAAGCCTTCACTAAGGTACGCGATATTGAAGCCGCGGCTTTTTGGAACCTTGCGCGTACCTGAGGGCGTGTTGCCCCTGATGTCCAAACACAGATGTCAGTATAGATCGATATCTCAACAGAACCCGGCATACGTTCTGCGAGACCAACCAAAACAAGGTTGAATTCGTCTACGTTCGAGAAGTTCCAAAGCTCTGAATGGAAACCGCTGCTCAGGAAATGTACGCAGAGCTCGCACGGTTCGTTTCTCCATATTTGGGATATAGGCTTCCGGTGGTCTAGAGACTCATAAAATGTCGCCCACCGCTGCGACTCGAGTTGATATGACGATGCATCTTTTTTTGCATGCTCCTGACTGCCCTTAGGTCGAGGATGGACTTTGTGTGTCTATATCTTCGCTCAGCACGTCGATCAATCCTACAGACTCGTTCCAACTCCACGTCGGTTTCCGAACACCTTGGGGAGCATGTCAGCGTGCGCATCGCCGTCTGCACTGCTTCCTTGTCGCTTGATCTATAAGCCAGATGAGAGGCCGCTGCGACAAGCGTCTTCGACGTTCGTCTTGAACGCAGACCAATCAATTCTCCGGATTGTGTTGGATGGATGACAACCATCCAGGCCTTTGATGTTAACTTAGCTGGGCACATGGTCACTCCCGTATGTTTCGATGTCTATAAACCGCTTAACGCATGAGGCGAAACGACGTGACACGAATGTCAATCCAAGCAATTGCTGCACGCTGAGCCTCGTAAAAATATGGCTTCCATCATTAAGTAAGGACATGTCATGAATTAGAGACAAATGAAGCCAGTCGCCAGCCTGTTACGTTAACGTTGGAGCTTCCCCAAAGGGGGCGGTGGGCGTTAAAATCACTTGTAATAATCCATAGGCCAGGGTTTCCTGCCAGGATGTCAACCAGTCTTTTCTATCAAATCTGGCCGACGGTGATAAGTACACACACACACACTGCTGCGAAGCTGGGGTTTTTCCCTTCTTTACGGATTCGCAAACATAATGGTTGTCATCATGTGGTGGTACAAGCCGAATTATGTAGCTAAGCTCGCCACGAATGTACACAAGGATCTTACTGATTTCGTTAAAGACATCGTTGACTCGTATCCGGATAGCATGATTATATTTGACAGCTTTGGTTAGCAGATTACGATGATTGGAATACGGTTAGAAAGAACGTACTGACGGAAATCAGAGATTCGAAATATGCAGTAAATGTTACAGTATAGCGGTCGCCGAAAGCCACGGTGGTCAACCACATACGGTGACCACTAGTCGAGATAAATGCGGAGGTCACAGTAAACGTTCGAGGATATACGTCAAGTTTGCCAGCCACTGGAACGAAGTTCGCGGATCGTCAAGCAACGCACGTTTCTTACTTAGCTTAGGCACGTATCGTGCGCCTCGCTAATGAGCAGCGAGCTACAGCACTATTGATTATTGTTTTGTGTTCACATGATAAACGGCCGTCGCACTGCCGTACAATGCGATCCACAAGAGCACTGACAAGGTGACAATCTGCTCAGCCTTTCATGTGGAGGGCAGGTCAGGTATCTCGCGACGATAAGTGCCCGCACCCCCGCAAAGATGATCCCAACTCCCCCATATAATGACGTCGCGAATTTACCAAACAGGTGATTGCCGACAACGCAGATGCAATAGGGAAACCTCTACAGCATCTATCACAGTAATCTCAGCTTTTAGTGGTATCAGAGGAAGCTGATGTGGTGTTACACGCGCGCTCGAAGAATTGTCTCTCGTTCGTGTATCAGTGATTATCTAACAATGAAACAATGGTGGCACAGCTCTTCGGATGCACGGGCTTTCGCACGATGCCTTTTCAGGTCGCTCATAAGTACTCAGCCGATGAATTAAGTAAGGGTAACAGGTGGCCGACGTGCGAAATCCCCCCTTACCCCTCCCCTTGCCGAAAGTACTTTCACACTGTCCGTCACACACTGTTTTCCATTATCATTGATTCAAACAGCACTTCAACATTGTGAAAATGCCGGCAAGGTACTAAATTTGGTGGCGATATATAATTACTTCATATATATATACAATAAATAAGATAGCACTCAATGTCAACTATTGCTTATGAATACATGCCATTTTGGTAATACACGGAACTACACTGCCACGAATGTCGTCATGCACTGCATTAGTCATAACAAGCACCGCAAAAAAGTGGTGATGTCGATAAGGGGGATAATATAAGGCGATACTCAGTAGTAGCACTTAGCGACCGTATATTGTTGAGTTCCGACGCCACTTACACGTGCCGCGTAGCCCGCTTATCGCTTCCGCCAGATCACTGTCAGACACCTCATGTAGATTGGTTCGTCTCACAGGGTCAATTAGACACGTTCTGTACATGTCATCACAACACCGACAAAACAGCGATTCAAGGTTAGGCATGATACTCCCTGTAGACGCATATCTCTTTCAGCAAGCGGCTTAAGCGTATCAAAGATGCAGCCTCGAAGCCATTAGCTCGAAGCGATCGCTGTTCGTTTAAATAATACCAGGCTCCACTGTCTTTCATTGTCTCATTGACTTGCCAGGAAATTGCAGGCTGCACCCGCACCTTGCTCGCAGGGAGGAGATGATAGCGCAGATCTGCGGTTATGCAAGAGTGATGAATGTTGCTCAGGGCAATTACGGGGGTGAAAGAGAAGCGCCTCTGGCGTCGAATCTGTTGCTGTTAGAGCACGCTGCGCAGCGGCCCTCCCGGCCGTGGACATGGAGCAGGTCTATTTGCCCAGCTCAATGGCCACCTTCTCGCCCACCCCAACGCAGCGCGGGAAAGGCACGCAACGAGGCAGGCGGAGTCGGTCGCTGTATAAGGACGAAAGGATCCGATGCATTTCCAGTGTGGCATTTTGGACTGTGCGGCAAGTATACGCGATCTGTCTGCTTATCTGTCCCTGCCATCGCCGGTGGCAGCGACCTGGGACAGGAGGGACATTTGGTATTCCGGCGCCGGCACGGGAGGCCCTCCCGCTAACGAGCCACCATCCATCTTGCTCTGTGCTCGCCATGCTTGCGGCTGTATTGACTCTTGGTCCGCTTCACGCGCCTAAAGAGCTTGTTTTTAGCACATGCAAATGCTCGACCAGGGCCGCCGATTTCCCGCTGCACGTCTTCACCCCCGTAAACCGGTTATGCAAATTATTCCGCCAGATGTCTCGCGTTAACTCAGCGGCAGCTGTCCGATTGCGTCAACGCTCGAACGGTTGCCGTATCAGTGCCGTTTGGAGCACCTTTGTGCGAGCCGTTGCGGTTTCAATTAGTGGCCAGTTCAAGAAGAACATCAATTGGCTGCTGCCTGTGCGAGAGGCCGCCGCCTTTCACTGGGCAGCAGCGAAGTGCGCAGAGGCTTTCGAACGGCGCTTCCGCGTGTTACGCGCGCAAGCCGCGACATCGATGATCGCCACAGGTGCGCCCTCGGTGGGCGAGCGGCTGAGGGCGGGGAAGAGGACGGTACGCTGAAACAATCTCAGGGTAGTCTTTCATGTACCCTCGCGCGAATACATGGTTCAGACCTAACAAAACATGCGTTTTTTGAAGCCGAGCAACCTCACAAGAGGCATTACAACATCCTATGAGATGACACTAAGCGCCGCAGACCTCTAGAACACACAACCTGACCGATGACTGGAGCGTAATCTGTCGTTATTGAGTGGGTGCGGCTCTGAACAAGTGCGTATTTTATACGAAGCACATGGTCTGTTGTATGCAAGAAAATGCAAGCTACAGCCGAAACACTTCCTCCATATTCACCCACTTCTCCGTATAGCAATGTGTATGCCACCCATGAGTCGCTTCGAGCATTTATGTTTTTCTGTAACACTATATCACCACATAACAAATGCCCTACCACTTTCGTGGTTCAATGAATCGCAGTCCGCATTAATTTATTCGTGCATTCCAGGTAACCTGACTCCTTCGCATAAGCTCGTACACATACGAATGCGCACTTTGGCTAATGTGCCACGATACCGTGTGTTTCTTTCACGTTACAACCCGTACAATGACGCCCACACTGACATCACACAAAACGAGATTGAGATATTAGAAGGTAACCGGAAGGTCCAGTTTGCTACTCTAACCTCTGAGCACACGAGAGCACACGTGTATACATAAAAAAAAAAAAATGACAGGCGCGACTGTCAGAGCCGTTCAACAGCAACTTCAGATAGAGCCTTCGCCGTCTTCTGCATTATCTGAAGATCGTATATAAGCCGGAACTTGCAGGCCGCCAGGCTTAGAAGGCGGCCGGTCGTTGAGGACCGCCGACGCTTCGCGAACGCCTGTCACTATATATGAGCTCTAGCGAGTATAAGAATAATAACAAGTGACGTGGTACGCGGTCTTCTCGCTTCCGTAGTCGTCACAGGCAGCACTATCAGCCATTCCGATGCGTTAAGCGAAGGTATTACGCATTTGCTCTAAGCCACAGTTGGCATATAGACAAGGTGTCTTGGTTAAGATAATGCGGAAGAAATGCTCCTTCGGAGGGATGGGTCTACAGGCGGTGCAGGCGGGTATGTATAGGAAACCCGACCTGCTGCACATAGATCGCAGGGCGATATCACGACGAGCACGCCAAGTTTTCTCGCTGCAATCGTTGATGACAGCGGTGCGTGTATGACAGCGGAGCACCGCACAGCATATACCTGACCAGCGCTCTATATGATGCCACAGTCGACAGAGAGTCAATGAAAGGCGACGTAGTATCCTTTATCTGCTTATTCACAATATGAAATCTGTGAGTCCGCCCCGCCACGGTGGTCTAGTGGTTACGGCACTCGGCTGCAGATACGAAAGTAGCGGGATCGAATCCCGGCCGCGGCGGCTGCATTTCGATGGAGGCGAAATGTTGAGGCCCGTGTGCTGTGCGATGTCAGTGCACGTTAAAGAACCCCAGGTGGTCGAAATTTCCGGAGACCTCCACTACGGCGTCTCTCATAATCAGAGCTGGTCTTGGGACGTTAAACCCCACAAATCAATCAATCAATCATTCAAATCTGTGAGTCCAGCGATATGGTTTTCGCAGATGAAATCAAGGATTGAACGATGAAATGGTCCATGGCTCCAGCGGCCAAGGTACCAAGGCTTGATGCACGGAGGTGACGAAGGATGCTTAAACGTTGACCATCTCAAGTACACAGCAAGTGCCTCACTGTTATGTTGTGGATTGCGGCATCACAGAACGGGCATGATGCACCATATAGGGGCCACGATACTGTTGCGACCAGAGGGCAGTCACAGACGGGGTGAGCGTATATATATCTCCGACACGAAGCCTACGTAACGTGACCTTCTTGGTACGTCTGTTCCACACGAGGGTATGAAGCTCTTTTGGTAGGCCTGATGCTTTTTTTTTTTTTCGGACTAGCTGTCCGTGAGTGTACATTCAAGAAAATGCGGGAGGGGTTGTGGTACAGCTTGTACATGGGATGCCAAATCAGCTTTGACAAGGTCCGGCAAGGCCGCTCGAGGCACCCACTGAGCGCGTGTCTGGACAGTTGTGTAGGGGCAGCCAGGCGGTGAATGCTGTCCGATAGTGTTGTGTACCGGCATACTCTATACGTATATCGTGGATAGCTTGCGTCAAGTCAGTACGAAGGCTGAGCCGAGAATAGTTTGAACGAACGGAAACGACGTGGTCAATCCGTCACGTATGGCGGTAAGCTCGGTTGGCGGAATGTCAAACATACGAGCAGGTCTGACGTGAATCTGGTATCAATGGAAATGTTACAAAAAACGGCATCAGTGTAAGATACGACGGTCCCGTCGACTTGGTCATCGGCACGACGAAGGCGGGAGACTTGAGCATTCGCCTGGCAAGGAAACGGGCACTCAAGGCGATCAAGAGGTTTGTTGTCGCTTAGTTTCACGTTGTTCCATGGGCGATATTGTCGTGGAAACTGGACTGTATACTTCGTGTTCCACGTACCTGGCCAACGCATTGGCCGATAAGAACGTTAATGGTTTGAGGACGCGTCCAGAGCGACGCTGATGCTCCAAATCTTCGTTGTGCTGCGTTGGGACTCGGCATGTATGTGCAGCAAGTGGGATAATACGTGGCCGTCCTGTTATGACCCGCACGGCTTCGTAGTTAGTGGCCTCCGGGAGAGCCATTTCGGCCGCCGTGAGGTGATGAAACTGGGCTATATAGACGAGCCGTGGTTGCAGTATAGAGCGGACTAGAAGGCGAGCCGAGTCACCAGATTTCTTCGCAATCCGCCGTGTAGCTGATATGATCGGTATTGTGGTCAGCGCCGTAGAACAAATAACATACATTGCAAGGTTATTAGAAATAGTAAACATACCCATTTATGATGTAACGAAATGGGAGAGGTGTGAAAGACTCGTTTGTTGTTAGACACAACCTCATGAATCCAACAGACAATCAGGCCAAGGAAGGCATAGGGGAAGTTGTTTGTAGTTTTCAGCTGTCGTGTATTAATTATGACATAAGCGGAAAGCAATTAAAGTAGACGATTATGTTGATTATCCTTGAATCATATGAACTGCGCTGCAAATTGAAGTATAAGCTCAGCAGTCGTTGATATTTTCACTGACGTCAAAGTCCCTTATATACTAATGTAAGACACCTGTTTAAAATGTTCATAACTACATTTCACATGTGCATGGCCATTTGAACTTGACTTTACTGAGTGAAAGCAGAGATGCAAAATAACATTTAAAATGTAATTCAATTACGTTACTCATTACTTTTCTAGAATTTTGCAACCTCTAATTAAAAGACGTCACACATTACAGCTGGCCGAAAGTAATGACATTAACTATTACTTTTGAGAAGTGATAAACTTATTTTGAAATCACTTTTTACAACTTCATCATAGACGCACTAACTCGCGCTTTCTTGAAATTATTCGCTTGATGTAATTCATTACATCACTAAATTACGAGCCCAGAAGAGCAATTCGTTACATTACTTGTTACAGCCAAAAGTAAATAAATTATTGTGACGTCATTACTACTGCCAAGTCTGAATGAAAGACGACGAATTTTGCTTTGCACAGGGGAAACACATCTTTCGATAATTTCTACTTATTCAAATCGCCCATTATTTCCTGAGATGCACGACGCTGTCAACGATGGGGGGAAAGGGGGGGGGGGGGCGTATGGCTTCACTGGTCTATCTCATAAACTGCGATGTGTGCGTGATCACGTTGCTAAACATGAAAAAAAAAACGTATTTTGTTACGCACTGCACAATGGATGCTGTTTCTGATATTGACACTAACAATAAACTGCATCTGTTGCCCATAGCTTGTCTGCCGCAGTGGTATAGTGGTTAGGGTGTTCAGCTGCTAACCTGAACAACGCGGGTTTGATCCTGGCTGCGGCGGCCGTGTTTTCCATGGAGGCGAAAATGCGAGTGGCACGTGTACTGTGCATTGTCGGTGCACGTTAAAGAACCCCAGGAGATCAAAATTTCCGGAGGCCTTCAGTACGGCGTGCCTCATTATCATATCGTGATTTTGGCACGTAAAACTCCAGCAAATATTACTTTCCAAAGGTCAGCAGAGAATTACTCAACTTAGTAACCTGAGTGTAGCCAATAAAATACGGAAAAACAGTGACTGCACTTGGAGTTTTTATTTTCTCCTCTTTTCGCTTCCACATTTGTAGCTGCTATTAATCACGAGCGCATATCAAGATATCACAATTTGTTCTATGTTATTGCGTATTGGTCATTAGATTGCATTAGAAAGCATCCGCCTCTAGTGGTGCGTGCTGCGCACGCGTACTGAGCAATTGATAGTTATTATATTGCATTCACGGGTCATTACGTAACCCGCCGTGACAGCTCAGCGGATAGATGGCTGGCTTGCTCAGCCCCAGGTCGTAAGCTTGAATACCGGCCAGAGCGGGTGAATTTCGATAAAAAAAAAAGAAAGAAAATACACTCGTTTACTTCGACCTAGGTGGACGCTAAAGAACACAAGGTAAAAGTGAAAGGGGCACTAAAGTGAAAAACTATTTTCCTCGTATTGGTAAATTACCCTTTCACATCACCAGAGGCATCACTCTCGCGATAAGAAAACGCTCGGTAAGCGACAAAATGTGGAAGAAGAAAATACTAGTGGCGATGCTGTTACCAGGCTCCCGCACTAATACACGTGACGTCATACACATTAGAAGGCGTCGACTAAGGCTTACATAATTGCTTATGGGCAAAAAAGATACGCATTGCGTTATAAGGAAGCCAGAGACTCAACACGGTATGCTTCAGGCAACTTTATGGGGTTAATGTGGCGCGGGAATACAAAAAGAAAAAAGAAAAAAGACGCATGGGGTCATCTCCCCAACATTTCGGCCGGAATTCAAAGATGAAACTTTGACCTTGATTTTCTCCTGTTATACTTAACATAAAATAACGAAGTTAGCGGCAGTAAGGTAGCTCAAAAATAATTGATCAGTGTAGACCATACTGTTTCGTTTTAGGATCCCTTTAATCCGGAGCCCACAACGACGACGCGCCCCACAGGCATATACCGTCGTTTTGGCACCTAAAAACTCCATCAAATATTTTTACTGGCTGTCATAGTATATTGCTGCAAGGATGTGATTTATATGATTTTGGAATCTTTATTTGCGCTTTACAACTTAGGTGTGTGCTGCGTTGATTCAATAGACATAATTTGTATGCTCTTGTCCACCTTTAAAATATGATTACTAGAAAAAAAAAAACTTAAGTGAATTTTATGTATTACACGAAACGAGCTCCACTTCCTGCTAATCATGGGCTTTCTTACGCCATTCGTCAGAAGTATTATTTTTTTTAAAAAGCTCCATAAAAACTGATTGACATCAGTTCATTTGGTCACCAGCTGCAAAGTGAAATACAGGAGACTCATGAAGAACAAAAGTCGCTTAAATGAAAATTGAGGTTTAAAGGACCAGTAATATCAACTTCGGTTTACCGCCAGTTGATGCAATCTTAACGTAGTTGGGGTAAATGCAACTCATATGTTCGGGAACTATGGTTAATTGAGTTGAAATTGAAGCGAAGCCTGCATGTATATTACCTCACCGGCGAATTATATATAGAAAAAAATTCTGGGAAACGTGTAAAATACCGGTGCTATAAAAAGTGAAGAAACTCCAATACATATCCATCATGAGGACTTCTCTGCAGGCAAATAATCACCACAGAAAACGAGAACACTATGGAATGCAGATTCTTAAACTCGTACTGCCGCTTCGTTCACATCGCAATGAATAAGAGACGTGCCCATCTCTGTATGAAAACCAGACCGGATGAAAATATCACTGAAATAATTTCGTGTCGAAGACGTCGATACTGTTCTAGTGCGCGTAATTGTTTTGGGTTAGACATACAGGGATTTAGTTTAGAGTCTCTACGGACCATTATAGAATGCGAAAATTGCAGAGAATTCGTGATCCCTCAGCGGGGCATGATCGTAAGTTTGCACAAAAGAAGCTATATAGACAATATTAGAAGAACTAAGAGTGCCGTGAAGCCTCTTTTCTTCGTTATTCTTCTTCGTCTTTTTCTTTGTGTGTGTGTGTGTGTGTGTGTGTGTGTGTGTGTGTGTTTTGCGCCACAGTCATACCGGAACCTACGAGCGCTTTTTCTTCATGTAAAGAAAGAAAAAGGAAAACCGCCTGTTCGTGAGTTTTGAGTTACGCAGTTTAAATGAAACTTCGGATCAAGTGAACATACCTTATACTGTCCCTTTGAGTTCCCTTTGAGTAGAGTCTGTTTTATTGGTGCTTTTATGCAAGAGTGTACACTCTAAGCGGATTATTAAGCCTCTGCTGCGCACTGACAAGGACAGAAACTGTGCAAACCGGAAAGCATGCAGTAGCTTCAGTGACAGCAGCTGCTGCCGAATGCCGATTCCCCGGCCGTATTTTACGCCATGGCGCGTCGCAAATGTAGACGCTTCAAGTTTGGGTTGAGCTTGGTCAAGACAATGGAAAAGGGGGGGCGTGGGGGGTTGCATAAACAAAAATATTGCATAATATTAAGCATTCCGCGTCGCTCAAAATAAGACTAATTGTAAGCACGTCGCATTCATTTTTGCGTCATTCATAAATTACGGCTTCGTTAAAGCTTCACATAAATTCCAAAATGTACATTTGGTCTATATATTATTTGTCCGGATTACGTTTTTCTTTCTCTTAATATTTATACAGAAGACAACGTACGTCCAAGGAGCAATGTTGTAGACGGTATACGCTCTGAACCATTCAAGTACGTTGTCGAAATAGCAAGATAAACCAGCGCTCAAACATGAAACCATAACGCCATAAATTAGAAATGCAGAAAAGTACATGCGCAGCCTCTACAGGTGCGATAAATTTATTAACAGAAAAAAATGGAACTGCAATACATATCGCTGCTCAAAAACACTTTCCAGAGCCCAATTCGAAGACTGTGTTGATACTGCACATAAGTGAAAGCTTGTGTTTCCGGGTCGCCTGCTCAGTGCATATTTTACGTTTTTTTTTTTTTAATGAAGAAATGTACAAAGTCATATTAGAATGACACTTTCATCGAAAATACGCGACGCATAATTTAACACACTGCTGTTATACCGGTGTTAGGCACGTTTTCTGGCCTGTTATTAACCTGACGCATGTTTAAAGATTTCGTGCTTGCGATGCGTAATGGGCATATCCATTGAAAAGAAGTTTAAGCGGAGAAAATTTAATAAGGACCAACGAAAGAAAAAGAGAGAAAGCATTTATGATTGCTATGTAAAGAGAAGTTCCTGAGCTCTAGCATGAAAGGAGTGATGCAGGTCGCAAAATATGATTGTTAATGTTAAAAAAGAAAAAAAAATAACTTTAGGATTCAGCTAAAACGCACAGGCGAACTGACGGCGCAAGAGAGAGGGCACACAAAAACTACCATTTATACATTTGTTCAGCCTGGCCCACTTTTCGCTTCAGCAATCTTTAATTTATCAAAAGAATGTAATTTCTCTCTATTCAGCCATTGAGAGCTCGGGCAATACAGTATGCAAGTGAGCAGCAGTTACGAAATAGACAAAAAGATGAGATTCTGTTTGACGAAGCGAACGCAGCATCAGAACTCGCGGACATGAAGGTTCAAGAACAATCTGTTTACCCTGGCCTCATTCGATAATCTTATACAGCGATTGGACTCACAATTGTTCGCTTTGCTGACAGAGCTTGCCTTTGACTATAATAGAAACAGTAGCGGGCAGTTCGCAGCAGCTGCAACAATTAAAAGGATCAAATTTATGGCTACCCTTTAAAAATTAACTGCTTGAGGAACTTGGAGACGAATTTTTTCCTGAAGTATACAGTCTCTTCAAGTATACTGATTATACCATGGAACAGGCAACTATCTTTTGTAGTCACTGGCTTGATTAAATAAAAGGCGGGGACGCATTCCATATGAGAAAAAGAATGCAGTGACGTTTCGGCAATCCGAAAGCGTGCCTTGTTCCTGGTGCCAATACATTCTTTTTTCTTACGTTAACACATTATTTTTCTCCTGTGGTCGGCACCTTTCGCCTTCATTCAATGTTCCATCGCGACTAGACAGGTGCCCGTCGAAATCTTCACTTCATCGGCTCGAGTTCGCAAGTTATAATGTGCCCTAGACTAATTATATAAGCAGTTGATTCCTAAAGTTTTGGTAAAGACTCGATTCTGCATTTTGATTTGCGGTGTAAATTGATATGCACCCCTTGAAATAATCCAGCTTAGCACCAGATTTCTCTTAATGCCACAGGTTATTTTTTTATTCTATTAATAATAAGAAATTTGCTGTCCAGTATTTCTCTCCTTTATTACTGGGTTCCCCCTGACGATTTCGATATACAACCTCTAAAGATGGAAAGAACTATAGCGCGTAACTTTCTCCGAGTATTTCCCGTCTTTTCGGCGCACTTCATCACGCTAGCAGTGTAATTCACATGACGTCATCATCTGTTCCAGGGGTTTCATCGAGAATGGAAATTTGGTGGTGGTGGGGGAGGGAGGGAAGAGGTAAAGCGGCAGACATTTTGAATTAGTTACGAATCTTTACAAATTTTTACAAATTAAGGGGGCACCTTTGGAAAAACAAAGAGTGCATATGCCCCCCCCCCCCCCCCCCGCCTACTACTCCCCAATCCAGGCTCAACGCTTAGTACTGACGTGGTCCACGTGCCACATCGAGAAATAAATGGCATCGTAAGAAGGGCAGTGAAGGAGAAAAGGAAACTGCGTTCGCTATCGTCTTAGGAGTGGACGGCCTTTAACATTTTGTCGGAGCGATAAATGATTACAAGAAACATACATCATGAGTATTCATCCTCATTTATGCGTTAATAACTCAACCATATGGCCTCTTTTACACTGCATGCAACCACATAATATAGAGGCGTCCACACATTCACAGTCGCACAAAGCGCGTCCGAGGCGGCTGCTATTTCTTATTTCCTCTTGCATCATTGGTACAGTGCGTAAACGTAAGAGAAGACCCGCTCTTTCGCGTGCATATGTGCACTGGGAAAAACTGCAGCAAGTGGAGCTGTGTATTGCAAACTCGACTTCATCATCAACGCCATAGCGCGAACAAGCACGGGTTCCGATGGTAATTATAAGCTGTAGCATGCACAGTTTTGGCGCTTGCTGGGCGTTGCCGTCGTGATGACTATACACCACGCCTGTAGCTGCAGCTCTTTCCGAGAAAGTGCGGCCAGATCGTGTAGAATGTATACGGTCTGGTCGTGTTAATACGGGTGCTGCACACGCATTTCGCCGTCTTCAGCGGTCGGCAAGTTATACACTGCGTTGCTGAATACACCGAGAACCACCTCAGCGGCACGTCGCGTACGCCGCGTCGTCTCGCATTGTAGGCATCAGTGACTCTACGCGTTTTCCCTGTCGAGGAAAAGGAGAGCGCGAATGAAAAATGACGCCTGTTTTGCAGGAAGCAGTGGCGACCACTTGAGATGGGGGCGAGGAATCAGAAGCGCGCCTTTAGCCGTGCCGGAGCAGCCATCGGAGCCATGATTGCGGAATTCTGCGGCGCTGCATGGCGGTGGCACGCGCTGGCAATAAATCGCGCGCTCGCGCTGCGCCATCTCTTCCAATGGCGTGCCCCGACAGTAGCGCCCAGCAGCCAATAACAGCGCGACCAGCAGAGACGCCGTGCGTTGCCGACGCTGTTCGCGACGTGCCATCCCTGGGATGGGGCAGCCGCAGCTGTTGCGCGGGCGCAATTTACGCCAAAGGCGCGGCGCAAGCGCGCGTTGTGCGTCGCGAGGCTCGGAACACGGGCGCCAGCCAGCGCGTCTCAAAACAAATCCACTCCGAAGGCGTCGTAAAGTTGAGTGACTTTCTCACGGTTCGAGGGCGTGCGGCGAGTGAGCGAGAGTCGCAGTCGTAAAGACTGCTATATAGTATACATGTTTTTGTGGCCGCCGATAGTCCCGGACCGGGGCGCCCTCTGAAGGTACTTAAGGGCCCACTAAGTGCTTCCTACGACCATGTGTGACTACAGTGTAGTCGGCCGCGGCTCGCTTGAGCCTGCGCCGTCAAGGTATACACTTCTTGTCGACGCACTGTAACGCGCGCTGTGGTACTTGGAGGTTGCGTGGGCTGCTTGCCGCCGGAGCCTCGTGACCTCTTGCGCCTAAAGCACAAAGAGATAGAGAGGCAAAAAGTGCCTTTGTTCGCAATTTGTTTAGCGCCGTCTCCGGGAGAAGGATCGGCCCCAGTATGTGCAAAACAAACGCGTGCACTTGTTCCTGCATTGGGCTTTCGAGAGCGGCTCTACACTGCTCTCCGCTTGCCTACTTTGCATGAGACGCGTCGAGCCGTGACAAAATAATGCGCTTGTTCTTCAAGGCGCTTGCGAGCGTCACACGGGAAATGCACCGCAGGCTAACCAAGAAGCATTGTGTATGCGCTAGGAGTGACTTCGTTAGCTCATGTCTCTCGAGAGCAGATTAATATTTGAATACAATCGGCCGACCGAGCGTTTCAGCGCGTGTGCAGACGCCTTTCACGCTCCAAAGTGCGAAATGCCAGTGACTACTCGCTGGGTCAAAAGTAAAATCCATTGCACGCTTTAGGACGTGCGTCTGTCTCAGGGGATTCTCGGTTGAACTACAGCGAAACTTAGGCAGAACTTGAAACGATTAGAGGTTATAGCCGTGCTGTATACGACCGTAAAGCAAAGCGGCTGGCCCAATCAAAAACTAGAAAAGTTTCGGCATGGAAGGAGGAATGAAGGTATAAGCTCCTGCTTCTTGTATAAATGGAAGCTGATAACTATATATATATATATATATATATGACTGCAGGAGCACCCCTTCGCAGATCCATCGCAAAAAGAAATAAAACGATTTCCGTATTGTTATAACGACAGGAGTGCCCGGTTTTTACCAATGTGACATGCACAAAGCAACATGCCTCGGGCATATTCATGGGCTAGTTGTTGAACCATGAAATAAAATGAGGCAGGCGCACGGGAAACACGATCACGCGCCTCTTAAAAGGGGCCCACCGTCAGCGCTTGTGTGTGTATGTTCTCTTTTATGTGTGCTGTCTCATCAGTGCCGGTTTTAGTAATACCTTTTCGGTTGAAACCGAAAGGGCCACATTTGAGAGTCGACCGACTGCTAAATTCGTAAGGTTGGTTAGCATAAATTACAAGCCCTACTCTTCCCTTTATATGATGTGCAGCACATATCAGAATATGTGTGCATTCAGTTTTTGGAGAGAAGAGTGTCCATTCGTATACAAGCATTCAGACCTCGTATACTTTCACACACGGCATGCACCGAGGTATACGTGCCCCTTCCTATACGCTGTTGTGCTTTCCTTTTTTGTGCTACTGCAAGAGTCGCACGAACAGCAAGATTCAAATAAAAGTGGCATGTGACTGGCAACTCCTGAGATGGATTGCATGCCTCTGGACGGCACGTGCGCTTTATTAACTGCGCGGCCATTCGCGAGTTACAAGCACGCTTCCTTAGCTGTATACACGTTTTGGTTTCGTTCGAACTTGCAGTCCCTGGCGCCATGAAGTTTTGAAATGGAAACGTTCTGATGATAACGTGACTGATTATTCCGACTTCGAGGCTCAACTAGGCTACGCACGCCCCGCCACAGTGGTCCAACGGGCATCCTACTCGGCTGCTGATCCGAGGGTCGCGGGATTGAATCCGGCCGCGGCGCCTGCATTTCAATGGAGGCGAAATGTTGAGGTTAGTGTTCTGTGCGATGTCAGTGCACGTTAAAGGAATCTATATAGGCGGTCGAAATTTCCGGAGCCGTTTACTACGGTGTCTCATTGAACTATTTTGGGACGTAAATTAACCCCCGTATAACAGTTCATCAACTCGGCGACGCTGACTATACCACCCATAGCTATTTTACAAGCCTCTGTACTGTCGATCACAGCTCTTGCCAGAAGGCTGTCTCTTCGCGAAACATATCAAATGTTGTCGGCACTTGAAGTGGAAGGCACTGAATCCTACGCTCAATAATTTAACGTGTTTTTCTCGCACTGCGTTTCCTAGTTCATTTTTAACGAACAAGTCAGCAGGTCAACTAACGTTGACTTTTGACATTGCGCGTTGCTTGCATGTGCTGCCAAAACATTAATTTTTCAGTCAAAAATGCAGAAAACGCGAGACTGTAATAATAATAATAATAATAATAACGGCGCATTTTGTGACAGCATTTCATGCCTGTCGAATTAACACACACACGCGCTCTGAAACTTTCTTATCCGTAATTCATCTTTATCATCACCACCACCACCATTAGTCAGCCTATTTTACGTACACTGCAAGACGAAGGGCCTCTCCCAGAGTTCACGAATTTAAACTGTCTTGCACGAGATAATCCAATTTTATGCCTGAAAATTTCTGAACTTCATCGCCCCAACCCTTTGCCATCCTCATCTACGTTTCCCGTATCGTGGTGCCCATTCCGTCGCACTAATCCACCATTGGTTATCTCTATTTCGGATTGCGTGGCCTGCGCAGGTCTGTGTTTTTCTCGTAAAGCCAACTAAGATGTCGGCTATCCCTATTTTTTTCTCTTATTCACAGTTCACGCATAAGTCATCTAACCTCGAGTAAAATCAGTCGAACAGGACACTGAAAGATTCTTGTGTAACTATCGATGATGTTAGAAGGGCTCTATATTCCGCGGTAAAGTGACCGGAAAAGACGGTATTACAGTCCATTTGACCAAACATGGAGGGAATTTTATATTTAAGAACCTTGCGACACTCGGCACACGGTGCCTGAAGACCTCAAATGTAACAATGACTTGAGAAAACGCCAATATATAAGAAAAATAGACAGGAAGGAAGACGTGAAACCATTGAACTGCAGAGCGGTCAGCTTATTTTGGGCGCAAAATTATGAAGAAGGTAATTTCGAATAAGTGACACACTTGGCTTTACTGAGCCGTGCTGGCTTCAGGAAATGGCGCTCATAAAGGGATCACATCCATGTGATGAATTAAGTAATTGAGAATTGTGCTGAATAGAACAAACCCGTTTATATGGGTTTCATAGCATACACAAATGCATTTGGTGAAATGAAGATACCCTCAATTATGGAGGTATATCGTTGTCAAGAAGTACTTGAAAAACCCTCGAACATCTCATCCAACAATTATAAATGCCACAGCTGCTGGTTCTGCGCAAGAGGGAAAATCGCAATCGCCAAAGTGGTCATACAAGGGGATACAAACTCTCCGATGTTGCCTTATTGCGTGCTTTAAAGAAGTACTTGAAGGACTAGAATGGGAAGAAATGGGAATAGGGATCAACAGAGAATATATAGAGAACTCGCGGTTTGCTGACGATCATGCTTTTCAGCAATGGTGGCGACGAATTTCAAGAATTATTGAAGACCTACAGTACATGGGATTTAAGATAATAGTGCAAAGATAGCGTCAGGTGCTCCGACGAAAGAAAGGGAGTTCGCGATAGGACCCTCTAATACGCACCATCGTGTGATACACATGACACTCACTACTCGTGTGACAAAAATGAACCGAAAAATGAGGATGTCCTGTGCGTACGGGCCTGTTGAATATAAACATACATGTGCATTACCCGCGGAGTCCCGTGAGTAATATGATCTAATAATTCACGGTTGAGACCGCCGAAACGGTGTCGCGGTTTCTGTTGTGATATCCGTCCGTGCAGGGAAAAACTATGAATACGTTCCGGCGAAAAAAAAAAAAAGTGCGGGGCGGTAAAAATGACTGCCCGTATACTATATGTATAGCAACTTAATGAACAAACAGATAATGAAGCCATGGAAAGCATAGGCTTGGGCCTCGTTGCGACAGATGCATGAAGGTAGCATGCGAAGGCTTATTGGGCAGCAGCCATGTCATCGTATCCATAGGTTCACGTTCTACGTGACGCCTCCTGTCAATAAAGTGTGTTCCGCACACGCCGCCACGGTTACGAGTGGCCCTGCCTAACACTCCCAGGATATATATACACAAATACTCAATAAAGTGGACATGGGGGCGACCGCCTTCGCAGCTCAGCGGTAGAGCATCGGACGCGTCATCCGAAGGTCGTGGGTTCGGTTCCCACCGGAGGCAGGTTTGTCTTTTCGTCCAATTAAATTCCTTTCTACTTGCTCCACAATTACAATACTACAATTAACTTCCCCTATGCTTTCCATAGCTTCATTATCTGTTTGCTCATTAAGTTGTTTCTAACAAATAAAAAACGAGCCCTTGACCCCTTCCCTTTCGTTATATGTATAGCGAGTGCGTTGAATATATACGTATAGTCCCTGTCGTAAGTGTGTAGAGTCGCAACGCCGGGCCATGTTCCCCAGCGATAACGTTCACGCACATATAACCAGCTGCCTGTGCAGTAGCTACAGGTAAATAATAGTAATTCCAATAATGTTCACAAGCTGACACATATCGCATATCTCATCGAAAGGTTAGAGGACGTCGTGCATATCACACAAGTTAGACGGCAATGTACACAGGGTACATATACATACAAGGAAGGGAAGATATCGTAACATTAATGACTCGTGGCTAGACGCGCAAGTAATTTAATTATTCAGAGAGATATATCGACGTGACGCTTTCGACATCATTCGCCCTCTGCTATAACCAAGTGAGACGTTCCTTGTGCCACTCCAATTATTTCATGTGTTTTCTTACGACATACATTTAACAGATTACATATATTTGTTACGTTTGTTATATCTTTTCATGGGGATCTTACGGATACATATGGAATCCTTGAAATGGCAATACGAAGCGTTTCAGTAGGGTGTGTGTGTGTGTGTGTGTGTGTGTGTGTGTGTGTGTGTGTGTGTGTGTGTGTGTGTGTGTGTGTGTGTGTGTGTGTGTGTGTGTGTGCGTGCGTGCGTGCGTGCGTGCGTGCGTGCGTGCGTGCGTGAATTTCAGCATGTTCCTGTTGGCAGTCTCTTTTGTCTTAAAGCATTGCGCCTAGTCTCACAGACAGGTGAGTAGTACAGTGCCCACAGGATGACTTCTACATCTTCCACAAGGCGGCCCCGTCGCCCCTCCTGGGGCCCGAGCCCGCGCAGACGGCCAAGCGCGAGCACACCACGAGGGCTGGGCAAATGAAAGCCTCTCGAGGTTGCGGTCTGGCTTTCCCCGCGTGCCAAGAAAGTCGGGGCCCCGCCGTGCACCCCGGAATAATGCGGGCCCTAAAGTGAGGGGCGGCCGGGGTCGCAAATTAATTGCTTTCCGGCTCACACGCGGCGCGCCGCGCTCGCTGATGCTGGGCGCAGAGGAGGAGGAGGCGGCAGCAGCGATCGATGGGACGCGAGGTGTTGAAGGCGCGCCGCCAGAAACGCTTTTCTTTTCTGGATTCGCATTGTTATAACGGTATTATGCGGAGCTCATTGTGCGGCGACCCCTCGTCGGCGCGAGGTTTTGTTTACCCAAAGCGGAAGCACGGCGACGTGCCCCCGCCCCGCTATCAAGAGCGACTGTCTGCCGCCACCTAGCGTGTCCGCTGGGGATGTTAGCTGGCTGCTGCGAGCAGCTTATTGCCCGCAGAATGCGACCCTCCGGCAACCCTCGGCCCATGAATATTCAGGACGACGCCGCCGCGATAGGGTGAAGAAGCCTCAAGGAGCTCTCCTTGCGGTCGTGCGAACGAAACAAAACACCGAACACATCGGGCCGCTGCTGCGCGCGTTGCCACGCTGATTTATCGGTCCGGTCAAGAGGCACGGTCCCGTTACTTTCGCGTCCACCAGCAGAGGGTCAATCTTGTGTCCACGGTGTTGACTTGCGGCGGAGCACGGTGTTCGCCTTCCGCGTCCAGCCTACAGAAGGACCCTCGCCGCGTTCGTGGAAATAATGCTTACGCGCTGTCGCTGACAATCGCGACACTATCTGACGCCTCGAGAGCTTCTTGGTACTGAGCCCTTGTCGTGTTGCGTAATACGGAAGTAGGCAAACGGGTCGAGTTCTGCTGTAGCTGAAAATAAGGTACCAGGTACAAGTTTTGCGACTGTGTGCCGACCTAGCCAAGCCGCTTACTGGGCGCCGTTCTATAACTTTCGTCGCTTGAAAGCTAAATCCATTCAAATGAACAGTACAGGTGCTACACACACACACACACACACACACACACACACACACACACACACACACACACACACACACACACACACACACACACACACACACACACACACACACACACACACACACACACACACACACACACACACACACACACACACACACACACACACACACACACACACACACACACACACACACACCTAAAGGATGGTGCATGCAAGAAATGAAGGACAGAAAACGTGTCAACGCACATCAATCAGACTTCCACCCTGCACAAGAAAAAGTTGGTGACATAAGCAAAAGGGGAGCGCATAAAATGCTGTTTGATTGCACAAGTGTCTCGGGGCAATCAAGAAACGGATGAACTATGTAAACTTCGCATAAGTATTGACATAATTGTTTGCCAACAGTATCCACGTTAGACAAGTATTTTCAAAGCGCATATAAACCTCGGTCAATTGACATACCTCAGTGTTCGCAAGATATGCGCAAAAATATTCGAAGGTTCCTTAATAAGAGCCAGCGTTTTGTACCACTAAACATATTTGCTTTTTAGCACTTGCTTAATTTATTTCTTCAACACCGAGTGGTGTTGACGATTCCAAGCTCCAGCATATTGAACTCGCCATTTCATATCATTGACAAAACACGTTGCGGGACTACAGTTGGGTCAAACATTCTTGTATATAGAATATTCCAGCGCTGCTTTTTGACGAGTTCAGAACAGGGACGAGAGGACGAGTGCACACCCTGTCATGCACCTCTCTGTCCTGTACTCGTCAAAAAATGGCGCTGGAATACTTTAAGTATGATATCACTGAATGTCCTTTAAATCAACTACTGGAATGTAGCGCTGCTGTGTGGCACAAATATGCAGGCGGATTGCGTTTAAAGTCTTTTATCCCGACTTTTGTCTTCGTGCATTACTGCCCTTATCGTTATAGCCGAACGCCTGAGCGCTTCTTGGATACGCTGCTGACGACACCTTCTGGCACAACGGCAACCATATTTTTAAACATAATTGTGCAGCATGTCCCCTCCTATATCTTTATCTTTATTAATCTTGAGGAAGGAAATCCTCTGCGAGGTTTCTTCCCTTCGTCAAATTTGTATACCACCAAGACACACACTTGACCTTATTCTTGGTGCTAACCATATGCTGTTTTGATCGTTTCTGGTTCAGTTTTTCGATAATGCATTATCGTCTAAGCTATGTCCGCAAGGCCGCGTCCGTAGGTCATTTGGGACAAACAAACCTCTAAACTCACGGGAATAAACCGATAAGCTAGGCTAGAAAACGGCCCATTCCCTCACTGTATATACTATAGGTGCTGAAAAATCGCGGCCATCTCAAGACTTAAACAGCATTTTTCCCGAGGCAGGACTACCAAGCAGGCCGAGCACCACACGCGCGTCGTGCTTTACGCTCGCTGCTCCTAATCTGCGACCGAAAACCATGCAAGCAAAAGTTGTAGAATGCAGTACCTTCTAATATCAGTAAGTGACCCCAGGCTTCTTGGAATACTAGAGATCTCGAGCACCAGCGAAAGCAAACACTTTCGGTGAGGTCTCGCCCGATACGCCTTGCGCATACACCGGGGCTATCCGTCACTGCGTAAATGGGCAGTACAGACTGACACGCTAGCCGGCGAGCCGGGCCATATCTCGATCAGTGGGATACACGCTATTGTTTACATGCGAAACGCGTGCACACACATGCAGTTGCACTGACAGCTTCCAACCTTCTTGCAACGATTCACGACCAGCTGTAGGACCGCGCAGTGCGATCATTTTGCGCGGCAGTGAGTTAAGGACCATTGTGAAGGGGACCCCACAAATAAGTTGCAAGCGCAAACAGCTCCATGCCTTGCTCACGAACGAGCTCATGACGCTTTCCGCGCAGCGCGCCCCTTCTCAATCGAGACTGCAGACACATTTGTGAGTTGCCGGGTTACGCTCAATCAATCCTAGCCGTTATGAATAAGAGTAGCGGGATTCGAGAGGCTCGAATTTTCGTTACTCACATATACACGAATAAAAGAAGCAGTGAAGCCAGAGAAATCAGAGGGAAAAATATTTGTAACGTTCAATCAAAATGAGGAAATAAAGTAAATGGAAGTGCACAAGATGACTCCGCATGTTCACCTTTACGCCGGTGTTACTGTACAACTACTCTACCGCATTCTCATCAGTTTGTGTCCACTCTCTCTTGGGTAGCCGTCTATAAACAAACGATTAACCCACGGCATGTTGGCCAGAAGAAGGACAGTGTGGGTCATCCTCCTAATCGTATACTTCTACGTGAACTTCGGAGCTAGTAAACAGGTAATGAATGCTTGTGCACTACTTAGTGCAAAATACAAAGGAAGAAATGCGTGCCTGAAGCATCCGCTCAAACCGAGAACTCAAAATAAAAAAAAAAATGCAAGGTATTAATTAGCGAAACGACTGATGCTAATATTTATTCGTGATGCAAGTACCATTTTTCTGTTTTATTTTTAAATATTTCTTTCTTCTGTCCATTAATATGAACAGTCAGATTCTACATTATGAGGATGACTGCATCTGCTGACCATTCAAATCGGTTTGTTTGTTTGCTTGTTCTCTTTCGTCCCCACGTGGAGCTGATTCCAGCAGCGCAAGATCCTTTCCAACCTTCCCCTGGGTATATCTGTCTTCTTTTTCTACTCGTATTTACTGCTAAGATTATTGAAATAAAATGATAAAAACAATATTTGTTCACCTCATTGTTCCCACACAGATACGTTGTACGTTTCATCGGCCTACTCTAGTCGGCTTGCAGTAATTTCTTGGTTCATCCGCGGCTGTGAGACATCTTGTTTTTAGAATGAAAGATGAGCACATGCGATGTTACAGTGCCTTTCTCTTTTGATTTCTTAATAAAACAGATAAACTAGGATCCTCGGGAAACTTCAGTAGGCGATTTCACACGCAGTATGCTATTCCTTGAGTCTGTACACAAAACTAATGAGCTCCACTGTTGTCTTCACTTGCTCTGTTCAAGGAAATACAACTTACATTGAAACCTGCATCGATAGTGGTCACAATCATCCCCTTAATGAAGGGTTAGAATGCGTAATTTTTAACAGAAACAGAAAAAAAAAATCTGCGTGTAGCTCATGAAGCATCATATGTACAGATACAAGCTCAAATACATTTAAACACTAATAATCTCTTCAACACAACGCTGCTTTCGAAGCACGCCGTTTCCAGTTAAAAGGTGAAAAAAAGAAAATAAAAGCAGCTATAAGCTCCAGAACGAGCGCTCCAACCCTCAACTTCATAAATGTCGGTCCCCGTGTGAGAACAAGTTTCAGGTTTAAAAAAAAACCGGGTATGATATACGTTCTCGAACGAAAAGATCCGACTTCCTCGATCATCCCATTTTCTTGAGCTGTTGTTTGCCTCTTATTCATCGAAGATAGAACTCAGGGACATATGTACCTGAACAACAAGCCAGTCGATCGTTCAGGCGGCCGCATCTGAATCGCGTATACGGAGCATGGGAATATTAAGAACCAAAAGCGGCGCGGCGCTGCACATCGCTCATCGGCCGCCCGTATTGTAGAGACAAGCTTTGTTTCTCGCTCCCCTGTCTCTGATTTCGGCCATATGTATATTTTTTTTCCTGCTCCGCAGAATGCAGAGATGTCTGGCCATGATACAGGCGCCCGCGGGATCCCCATCCTTTTGGTCTGCAGAGCGCGTCTTTATCGCCGCAGACTTGTTCGACGGCGGAGGAACAGGTGAGCGCCGCGAGGTTTCGGCTGTTCTGCCGCGGGACACTTTCGATGCTCCCGTGCCGGCTGCAGCGGCGAAGCAAGTGCCCGGACTTCTTCCGAGGCGCACCGTTTTACTCGGCTACTCAAAAGATCGCAGCCGCGATCGGCGCCGCCGACGCATTTCCTCGAAAAGACGAGACAAAGAAGCAAACATTCGGCTCTATGGCCGCGCTACATGTTTTCGCGCCCGTATTTGTCTCTGCTATATACACGTTCGACCAGGCCGTGCACAGTGCGCCGGCACCGGTCCCTCGCACGGAGAACGGAGCTATCGACCCGAAACCTCGGAATAACTTATCGCCGCGAGATTTACAGGTTGTTTCGGTGCGCAGACATCTTGCGGCGCTGCGATCCCGTTGCATCAACGCTCGCCGCGTGCTCCTATATAATCGCGCCTGCCTTCGGCACTTAACCAATATAAATGAAGGTGCGAATCTGTCGAGCAACTGCGCTATCGTGGGCCGGTACGAGAGAAAAAAAAAAAAAAAAGGAAATGCTCCGCGGAAAACTGGGCGATTTGTGCCAGTGTCTTCTCTCTTCCCACACGATAGCTACAACATACGGAGCAGTCGCTGTTCTGGTTTCTAACCGCTTGGTTGTACTATCTCACCTATACAGCACTTGTCTTTATAGTGCATGAGCGAGGTGGTCTTTCACCCTGTTTAGCATTGCAGTGCACACTCGGGCTAAGAATAGTTTGACTGTGCCGATACTTACTGCTTCCTAATCTGACAAATAACATTTATATACGCAGCTGAGAAACCGAGAGACATCAGCGATTTCATCGGCTCTGTACAAGCACGACAGCAGCGAACTATATAGCGGCGGCCGGCACCGTCTTGCTCACTTCCTTGGCTTTTCGAACGTATACAGATGTATAGAGATGGTCTCACACGCACTATGTGCGCACCATTCAAGTAATGACGCTTATATTCGGAAGATCACCTTTCCTGCGATGCGTCTGCAACGACGTATATATATAGTCCGCTAGTGGTTGTTCTGCCCTTACAAAGTACACGAATAAACATCACCGCTACTGAAAGCTGGTGTGACGCGTCAAAACCTGCAACGAATTGCTAAATGCTTGCGCATATACCTGGAATGTTTAGCGCATTGAGCACCAAACCGCACATTATTAAATACGAAGCATTTCTTAACGAACTTCGGCGACGTTGAGCATCTATCTAGCCGCCTGCGACTTTGTGCTCTACTGGCCGTTTCGTTAATGGGATGTATACGAAAATTGGTATGCCACAACATGACTGCATGACGAACATAAATTACAGGTCATAACATGAAAATCATGGCATGCATGTAATGAGCGCCATGATTTACGTGCCACGGTCTTGGCGCTCTTGCGGCCGCTTCGTTAACTTGATAATATATACCCAAATTGGTATGACGAGACAACAATGTCTGACGACCATGGATGACACGTTCTAAGAACATGAAAATCGTGACATGCATGTCATGAGCGGCATGATTTACATACCACGCGTTTCGTTAATGGGATGTATACCAAAATGTGTATGGCACAACACGACTGCATGACGAACGTAAACGACAGGTCATAACATTACAATAATGAAATGCGTGTCATGAGCGGCATGGTTTACATACCACAGTATTTGTGCTCTTGCGGCCGTTTCGTTAACTTCATATGTACCAAAATCGGTATAGCGAGACAACAGTGCAGATCCATTTTACGTTCCTGATGCGTGCTTCGCATTTCCTTGATTCCCACTGCACGTGGGATCTGCCCTTTTTTTTTTTTTTTTCTTACGCTGAGTATAAGGCGACGCACTGGAAATGACGACGGACATAACAAACCGGGTTTAGAGCTTTTAACTTATGTCGCGGTGTAAAGAATCGAAGGCAAGGCAAAAATCCACAAATTTCTTGAGAGCGTATGAGATATGTGGACTGAAGGGTTCGCTATGGAGAGAAAAACAAAAGTAAATCTCAAAATGCACGGCAACTCGGTTTGCGTTTGTGTATACCAGACATCAAGCATTCTTTTTGAAGACGCGTGACGTGGACGATGATACAGAGACGTCAAGGGAAAAAGAAAGTAATTCGACGTAGCACATTTTGCTTATTTACATTTGGGCCTCAACGCGCAGGATGTTACTCATCCCTATCTGATTATACTATAGTTGGTGCAGTGTCCGGATGGGATGGATAAAAGAAAAATGTTTGTTTAAATTGAGCTCAGCGTGAAATCTGCGCTGACACAGCGCACGCCGAAAAAAGTGACGACGGTTATTTATTATCCTAAGCCACGGTACACGCGCGGTTAGCCACACGATAACCATATATACAGCGTCGAAAATTTGTTTGCACTGATCCAAGGCTCCTGGACTACTTTCCTCGCTGTTATCTTGCGAGAATCCGTGCTGGACGATCGAATTGCTAGTTTGTGGCTGCTCGAATTTTGATCACGTATGCTGTACAGGCCTGCACGTTTTCTTCGTCCGCAGAGTGTAGGGTTCTGTATCTTTGAGATCGCCAGAAGACCTGCAAATTGGTGCGGGTCAGTGTACACAGGTTGAATTTTAAGTGCACGCGCGTCTGAGTCGCTCGCAGAGTCTGCCGCACTCAGCTCAGCAAATCAGAAACAAAGAACGACGTAGCAATCAATCTGTGTTGCATTGGCCCAATTTGAGCGTTATACCACTTGACATGGCAATACAGTTCATTATCACTTCCTCGGTGAAGTCTAGAAACTTGCAGGCCTCTGTTTTATTTCTGAACGCAGGAGGATTGTCGCGAAGTAGCTTGTGATGTAAATGACCGACAACGGCGTTGACACAGTATCCATGCTTGCATATGCATATATTTGCTGTGGGTCTCGGAGGGCGCTCGATCTGTTCGTCTCCTTGGCATTTTGCGATCGAGCAGCCTTGTTTCATTGTTGGCGTTAACTGTCAACTTTTTCGAAGCATGACAACATCTACAGAAGCTCGTATTCCACCTCGTCAACATATAGTATATTCACGAAGGCTCAGCTATGACCTTGTTCGCCGCGTGAGCCGCTATCTCACCAGCAGCCGTGCGCTGACCGCCGCACGTTGTTACCACGCTTTCTATCTTTGTACAGCCGGCGCGTCATTTATATAGGGAATGCTCACAGGGGAATTCTCGTGATGCCGAACACGGCTGCTTTAGACGGGCAACCACAGCTTTTGGAGACAATGTGCCAGACACTATATATTATGACGCCGCCCGAGAGCGACAGCGCTTCCACCCCCCCTCGGGCGGCAGCGCCTCAGGCAGCCGGTGCATGCACATTGCGCAGTCGCCTCTCTTTTAG
Source organism: Hyalomma asiaticum (assembly GCA_013339685.2). NCBI lineage: Eukaryota > Metazoa > Arthropoda > Arachnida > Ixodida > Ixodidae > Hyalomma > Hyalomma asiaticum. The sequence goes on along the minus strand of CM023481.1, from coordinate 281,640,156 downwards.
CGTCGCTCAACTGCGACCGGAGCGCGCTCGCGCTCCGGCTGTCTCTGCCGGAGACGTGCGTACAGCCAAGGACGCGTGATCGTGCAGCGTGCTGAGCCAGAAGACACATGTACGACAGCCGGACGCCTGTCATTGTCAAAGGCGCGTCCGTCTCGCGCGGCCAGCAAACAATGGCGCGAGACTTGCACCACAACGGGTGCCACACCAATTTAACGGGCAAAAAAAGAAAAAGGAACGAAAGAAAGCGACGCGTCGTCGCAATCGCCAAGATACCCGACGCGCATGCGATTGCGCTTGTATATACGCGCGCGATGTGCTACACCTTGCCTTCCTTATGGCTCTTGCGACGGAAACGCTCTCCCGACCAGACCTGCAAATCTTCCGTTTCGCGTGAGAGGTCTATAGCATGCAGGAAGCGAAGCGATAACGACTGGCCCCGGGAGAAACAATGATAGCGAGGGTCTCTCACTTGCTTACTTCGCCGTGAATACGATTCAGGAAGCGTGCGTTGTCGTGATATGAGTCACAGCGTGCGCGTGCGCGAACAGAAGAAGGTTTAAGAGAATCTCCGAGGGGGGGGGAAGGAATATACGCTTAATGGGATCTGCTGTAGGGCATGTCGGTGAGATCAAACATCACGATGAGCGAAATTGGAATCGACAATCTTTGCTTTTTTAACAGTAGGCCTTGTTCTGGCACGAAAAAGTTCCCTGACACCGCTTATCGATAAGGGGTCATGTATAGAACGTGCGAGGCGGACAGAGATATCATATACGTGCGAACCCGAGAGTGTTATAGTTCTTATATTATAAGTGAGCGCGTAAGGCTTCCTTGCATATAGGGTAATATCGACGTCTGAACGATATAGATTTCGATTTTGCGTGCGCCTTTAACTCTAAGTGCACGTCTTTCTTCATCTTTATCTTGCTTACGTGCCATGCCTCATCGGAATGGGGTCGCTGTGATTAGGATCAAATTCATTCGGTCGTAGCTTTGCCATTGGCTTTGAGATACAGAAGTCAGGGGTTTCGCGTAATAAAATGATCGCCTGCGGGTACACGCGAAGCATTCTTCTTCGATGTTGTTGTTGTTGTTGTTTTGTGGGGTTTTACGTCCCAAAACCAGTTCTGATTATGAGAGACGCCGTAGTGGAGGGCTCCGGAAATTTCGACCACCTGGAGTTCTTTAACGTGCACTGACATCGCACAGCACACGGGCCTCAACATTTCGCCTCCATCGAAATGCAGCCGCCGCGGCCGGGATTCGATCCCGCGACCCTCGGATCAGCAGATTCTTCTTCGATGTTATGTTACTTCCAACAACAACAACAATAATAATAATAATCTCCTGACATCCTAAGTTTACTCCTTTCGTGAAGGAAAATCTTAAAGCTCAAGTTTACATATTCGCACCGACATCAACTGCAAGGAATGACTGCCATAAAAAAAAAAAGAAAGAAAGAAAGAAGTATTGAACTGAACCAAAGCTTTCGAGGTTCTCTCTTTGCTTTTCTTTCTTATGCGGAGTGTGAAAACATAGGCTGAGTGCTATCTCAACATCGTGAAATTGGTACTAAAGAAGCAAGGAAAAAAAATGACTGATGGAATTTTACGTGCCAAAACCACGACGCATTTATGGGGCACGTCCCGTAGTGGAGGTCTCCAGAGGGATTTTGAGCACCTGCGGTTCTTTAAGCTGCATCTAATTCTGGCTACACGGGTGCTTTCTGATATCCCCCCATCGAATGCCGCCGCCGTGGCCGGGATTCGATCCCACGACGTTAAGCTGAATTAGCAAGCCAACACCCTTGCGACGAAGCTACCATGGCGGGATCAAACAAAGAAAAAGAACACTATATGTACACATAAGGTTTCAAGCTACAAAAAATATCAGGGTACAAAACATACCATGCGGTAAGGCACACTACCGCGGATACGACTATGTACAAATATTTTTTCATGCACCTGCTGATAAAATGAGCACGAAATATGTACTTTCACAACAAAGTACGATGAAGACAAACATTAACGTCTGTTGCGTTCGTTAGGTAGAGCTATTTAGTTGATTACATAAGTTATATTTCGTTCAACAGAGTCAGTTCGTTAGGTCTGTGCCCACCAAAAAAAATCGCGAAGAGCTACCGCAACGTATATAATGTCCAAGGCCATGAGGGTAGATATAACGAAATAAAATGAAATGAAATAGTTAACATTCGGACGCAATAAATATAGTTAGTATCGTTCCTGTTTGAGTATCGCCTCACAACCAGACAATTTTTCACCAATTCGTCCATTTCTCCGAATAAGCTTCTCGCGAAGCTGATGTGCACACTGTCATTGCGATATGTGACTTACAAGAGCTATATATAAAAAACATTCAGAAGCAGTTCAGCAGTGTGAGCCAATTTAGTACCTATGATGCACAAAAGAAAATTCAATGTCCCATTAACCACGTCTTCAATGCTAGATATACGATCTCTGCAGATTAGCATCCGTACCTTGGAAACGATGTTTCGTACAACAGGCGCTACACTCTCATTCACTGAACCACTGAAAGGCTTTGTTAGTCGTGACATTTTCTTGTAGTTTTTTCCTGCAGAATCCATACCGGCATTCTGCTATATATATATTTCAAAAGAAGAGATTCACTCGATGAACAAAAACAATATAACTTTACTGACGTTGCGGCCGGTGGACCGGCCTTCATGTTAATCGAGTGAATCTCTTTTGAAAATATTTATTCGGGCTCAGGGAAATCTTCTTTCCGAACTATATATATATATATATATATATATATGTGTGTGTGTGTGTGTGTGTGTGTGTGTGTGTGTGTGTGTGTGTGTGTGTGTGTGTGTGTGTGTGTGTGTGTGTAAGATAGTATAGCATACGAGGGTTTATTGGGCAGCAGCCATCTCGTCATAAGATCACGTTCTACGTGACGCCCCCCGGCAATAAGAGTGCTCCCGCCATGGCTATGAGTGGCGCTGCCTAACACTCCCAGGACTACATATACATAAATACCCAATAAAGTGGACGGTGGGACGACGGCCTTCGTAGCTCAGCGGTACAGCATCGGACGCGTTATCCGAAGGTCGTGGGTTCGGTTCCCACCGAAGGCAGGTTTGTCTGTATATATATATATATATATATATATATATATATATATATATATATATATATATATATATATATATATATATACGTACACACACAACGTTCTCACAGTGCATTGCCCCGCCGTGGTGGTGTAATGGCACTCGGTTGCAGATGCGAAGGTCACGGGATCGAATCCCGGCCGCGGCGGCTGCATTTCGATGGAGGCGAAATGTTGAGGCCGTGTACTATGCGATGTCAGTGCATGTTAAAGAACACCAGTTGGTCGAAATTTCCGAAGCCCTCCACTACGGCGTCTCTCATAATCATATCGCGGTTTGGGGCGCAAAACGCCAGAAATCCATCATCAATCTCAAAGCGCATCACGAGGTGGTGCGCCGATGAAGAAATTGATGTCAGCATAATCTCCTGTCTCGAGAAGGTGCCCTTTCCTTTCCACTCTCTTGATCCAATACACCCTCACCTCTCCTAGCAGGCGCTGAGCTGTGCCCTATACAAGAGAGGCATAAACCCGCAAGCTCTTCCCCTCAAGAGAGAGAGAGAGAGAGGGAGTAAGGAAAGGCAGGGAGGTTAACCAAACGCGCGTCCGGTTTGCTACCCTGCGCTGGAGAAAGGGATAAAAGGGTTAAATAGAAGGAAAATAGAGGAAAAGAAAGAGAAGAGCCCAATCACGAGCACATTTGCACAAGTACATTGCCTAGAGGCGGTCGCAGAGACCTGTCGACCTGTCTTCCCCTCAAAAAGAACCACTGAATGCCGAGGCGCATAGGGAGCCTGCATGACTGCTCGCCGACCTTCCCTCGCCTCTCCTCCTTGTCACATCTGGAATGCCGACCTTGGACCCATGGACGAAACTGCTTGTAACCGGGTCCTGTTGAGAAGAAGCCTCCCGCGCCCGAAAGGGTTGCCGTGGAGACAACGACGCATCGTGCGTGGTGACCATTGTTTCCGGAATCTGTACACGTAGGGAAGGGGCGACTTCGTGCATAAAAAATTGGTGGTAGTAACAACTTTATTTGCAAGTGCGGCAGATTCGCGGCCTGGGCCTAGGCCGTCCCTGAGGTCCAGAGACCCTGTCTTCTCGCCGCCTCACGGGCTTGCTGGATGGCCCATAGCTGGACTTGCAGGTTTGAGCTGTGCAGCGCGGCCGTCTCCCGCGCCGCAGCTTCATCTGAGGAGGCTGCGTTTTCCCTGCCAATAACTTCACATTCCCAAAGATTGTGTTTAAGAGATGCGTTAGCCATACTGCATAGTTTGCATTTGTCGTCAGAATATATATCCGGATATATCCTCCTGGGATGGACAGTATAGGGGAAGGTCTTGATTTGTAACTGCCGCCAGTATACCGCTTGGGCCCCGTCGAGTCTGGGGTAAGGGGGTGGATAAACACGCCTGGATTTTTGATAAAATTTTGTTATGTCGCAGTGTCTGGTCATTCTGTTCCTCTCTGTGCACTCCTTCCTTCGATTCCATCCCCCCAAAAAGAGGATCCTTCTACGCGGGCGCGGAACGTGAGACCTCGCGCTACGCGGTGGACCTCCTCGTTGAGGTTGGTTGCAGGGGTTTCCGGCGATGTGTGAGCCGGGGACCATACAATTTGCCTTGCCTCTGTCTCCTCCGAGTTCATGTAGGTCCCGTTGGCTTTAAGTATAGGCCGCGACGCCCACCACTGACTGCAGTGGTGGGCCTCGCGGCCTATACTTCGTCAAAGCGATCGCAGCGCCGACCACTAGGTCGGCGCTGCGATCGCTTTGACGTCATAGGTAGGATGCCCGGGCCCTTCCTTCCTTGGTCGTTCCGCTGCGCAGCTCGCTTGTACAACGCGACGGGCGGGTCAAATAGCACATTCTAAATGCGTTGTAGTCTCAATGCTCAGCATGGAACATTCGCTTCTAGGAATGTCAAGTTCATTGTCGGTATGCGGAGCAGTATTCCACCATCGTTCGCCATGTGTTAGCATAAAAAATATGGTGTAAAGCCTAAAGTTTCATGACGTACCTGTTTTCATTCGTGATTTTCTTATCCCGGCGTCTGAAAAGATATGTGGTTATATGAACAACGTAATCTTTTCATATACATTTGCTTTCCAACAAATTAACACACTGTTCTCATTAATTCTGATTACGCCATTTTTCCCATCATGCTACTATTTCTGCCTCTGCGATTCTGTTTTGCCCTAATTGGCATGTACAGAACAAGCTCGCGCAACTCCTTGCTGGTGGTAGCTGAAATTTTTAGAAGTGCTGCCAAATTAGCCTCCTCGTGTTAATTGCCGCTTTTTTACACCAAACTAATTGACGTGTTTGAGCACGTAAACAAATCTTCCTTGGAAAAGGAGCCGCGAATTATCGGACTGTTTGTCAATAAAGTTCTTGACGCTGGAGAATGGCAGGCTAACTGTAAACGAACAAAAGAAGAAAATAATAGGCTGTTTGCGCTCATTCATGCATGGCTTAATACAACGCAGCTGGTCGATTTGAAGTTGGACATGGTTTTATATGGTCACTTCGCAACCAATATTGCCGTGGTGCAGTCGGGCTTGCCTCAATCAGTCTTAACATAATTAAGCCTGCATTAATTATCATTAATTTAATTAGGCTTGTCCATTTGATAATGCATAGACTCATTCTTCGCCTAATTAGGCATGACTCAATCAGTCAGCCTAAGTTCAGCTTAGTTTTCTTTAAAGTAGGCTGGGATAATTAGTAGAAAATAATTAGGCTTTGTTTAATTAATCAGACTTCGTTGTACTTGGTTTCATTGGCCTCGAGATTACTAGGCTAGAGTAAATTATAATTACCCTAATTAAATATTGTTTAATTAGTATTAGGCTAATTAGACTTGGTTTAGCTTAATTAAATCTGTATAATTAGTTTTATCTTAAATGTGTTAATCTCAATAGTATTAGCATTAGTAGGCTTGGCTTCATTAGTGTTAGTTTAACGGGTCTAGCACTAGTCAGTAGTAGCTTAATTACCACGAATATTTGGCTATATATATGACCATCTCATGCTTAAAGTAAACCCATCTACCGTAATCAAAACGGCGGTGATTGCTGAGCCAGCATTCCTAAGCATGCTTGATAACGCGCCAGTGCGCCGATCATCCCCATATGCTGTCGACAGTGCGCACGGGGCGCTAGCACAGACGGTGGTATTCTGCCATTCTCTCATTCGGTGGCACTTTTTTTTCGCTGTTTCACGATAACTTGCATTCGTTCAACACAGGATATGCGAAATGTGACGTCAGAAGTATTCCCTAATGAATAATCAGCGTGTTTAGCCGTTGCATAGCGTCATACGGAGTTGGCTATGGCTAAGATAGCAACTACTTATACGCGGTGGTGTCACCGGGGGCACGGAATCGTCGCATCACTAGAATGCATTTTTGGGGGACGGCCACGAGAGCACGGGGAAGCGCTGGCGGTGCACACAACAAAAAGCACCGAGGTAGCATAAACGCAGGAAATGGGAAGTTGCAGCAGGCGACAAAACCCGGCATCCTATGAGTGACGTCAGAGCGTAGGTGGCGCGACAATATGTCCCCGAGTAGAGTTACTGTATATGCTCCCTACGGGAGCAGAGTTGCGCATAGGTTCGTCATCTTGCACATCCATTGGCGTTAAGCAGCAAAGCCGCTCCTCTCGAATGCAGGCGACGGCGCGGATCAGCAATGGCGGCCTGCGCTTTCTCGCTCGTTCATTCCGCGCCGCTGACCGAAAGACTTTCGCTTCCAAAAATGAAAAAAGAAAGGTGGTTCGAACAAACAATCAATTTACCAATTTAGACGTAAGTGGTTATAAATTGTTCGATGGCCCTCACTATCGGCAGAAGCGTTTTTATTTTTTTGTAAATATCACATGAAAACACTATTCTGGACAAAATGTATAAGCTGAACAAATCTCTTTTCACGTCGTACTTGCCGCAAGGCTTTAAAATACAAAATAGGTACATCGAAAAACGAGGAGCGCAGATAACACAAGTAAAAAAGATCACCTTCACGGAGAATCTTCGTAGATCTATAGGTATATCCGGCGTAATGGAAACTATATACGGCTTACAAAATTTGATGCTGCGTAGCAGTCTGTGCTAGATCTATACAAGGTGAATCCTTATGAATATTCAAACGTGCACGTTTTTGTTCTTTGCGGTGTGTTTTTCGTCAACGGCTAGCCAGCTGTAACCAAGCGGGCGTGAAGTCCTACTTATCCTGAACGTTTACGATTCACTACCACAAAAACATTACTAATGAGAGCTATAATTGTGTTCGCTGCAGTGTATCGCTATGAGGACTCGCCAGAAAATTAATTAACCCACGTAACCCCACTAGCTCGCGTTCTTTTATAATGAAGTCTGCAGCGCCTCGATAAAGAGCCCGTAACTCTGACCCATTCAACGACCGATCATCACAGTTCATGACTAACGGATTATGCATAAACAATAAAAACGGTGGTAGCGGCGAGGGGTTTCTGAGGCATCGTGGGTTACAAAGAAGTCTGCGCAGCAAGACCGTAGGTCATGCAGCTTTGCCCGTGCCCATGCATCATAGAAATCGCGATTTCGCAAAGGCGGATCTATACATTATACACGTCAAATCCTCCAACGCAATTGCATATCCAGCGAGATTACCACAAACGTTTCGTATCTCGCGTCAAGTGTATAAACACCATCCTATAGATAAGTTCCTCGACCAGCTACACGCGACCCAAACATTCAACGTAAAAGGTGGATGAAATCTTACGTTTTCCATTTATATTACGTACTACTTCATTAAATTTTTAACTTGATTTAAATCAGTTTATGCGTGCATATGACATCCAATAACTAAAGTGCATCCCGTACATCTACATATTGCAGAATGTTTTCCAAGTTACCAACCAGGATAACCTTGTCGCGTGTGGCAGTCACTTAGATTTTAATCCATTCGCCTACCCAGAATTGAATTAGCAACCACAACCACTGGTTCAGGCCGACGAATATAGAGCTTGGCTTTTGCATACACCACACATTACGCTTTTGTGGCGACTTAGCGATGTGCATAACGGCATGAGTTTTGTTCCGCATTCCACGACGGAAAAGGCGGAAAAAAATGGTATTCGCGATTGAAAACCAGACATTAGAAGTCGCGTACATTAAGAATACATATATCTAGCACAGTTACTGACAGGGAAGCCTACTCATGTTAAAGGTATCCACCGTAGAATAAGCATGGGTTGGCGGGCATACGGCAGGCATTCGCAACTCGTGAACGGAAACTTACCATTCTCACTGAAGCGGAAGTTATATAACTACTGCATTTTGCCAGTACTGACATACGGGGCAGAAATTTTGAGAATTACAAAGAAGCTCGAGAGGAAGTCAAGAACCACACAGGGGGCGATGGAACGAAAAATGATAGGCGTTACTCTAAGAGATAAGAAAAAGAGCAGAGTGCGTCAGGGAATAGACAGGGGTAGCCGACATTATAATCGAACTTAAGAAGAAAAAATGGACACGGGCAGGCGACGTGATGAGAAGGCTAGATAACCGATGGACAGTTAGAACGACGGAATGGGTACCAAGAGAGGGGAAGCGTAGCCATGGACGACAGAGTGTAGGATTGGGTTGATGATTGATTTGTGGGGTTTAACGTCCCAAAACCAGCTCTGATTATGAGAGACGCCGTAGTGGAGGTCTCCGGAAATTTCGACCACCTGGATTTCTTTAACGTGCACTGACATCGCACAACACACGGGCCTCAACATTTCGCCTCCATCGAAATGCAGCCGCCGCGGCCGGGATTCGATCCCGCGACCTTCGGATCTGCAGCCGAGTGCCATAACCACTAGACCACCGTGGCGGGGCGTAGGATGGGGTGAAGAAATTAAGAAATTCGGAGGCATCAAATGGAATCAGCTAGCGCAGGACAGGAAAGGATGGAGAGCATTGGCAGAGGCCTTCATCCTGCACTGGACATAAGAGGAGGAGATGATGATGATGATTATTATGATGATGATGGTGCGGGTGTCCGATACTCCGAGACCAACTTTAAGATTTGGTATATCTACATTCGTTACAATAAAACAAAGTTGTACGAATCAAGTATTTTTCCATCGCGGGCTCGCGGGCAAATATAGCGCAATAATTTTACAGAAACTTCATTTGCGACTGCCTTGCTCTGTCTCGTCTATAAACCGCCACGGGTATCCATGGACACTGGCATTAGGGCGATACTTTGCTCACGAATTCGTCTTATTCAAGAAAAATATTGTTGACTTGTGTGTGCCCGCATAATCCAGCTTAAAGTTCGTGCTGATATAGCAGCCACATACCTCATCAGGTGGTCGCTAACTGTCACTGAAATTGACAGTTAGCGACCACCTGATGAGGTAAGGCGCACTTGATTTCTATGCGTACACCTTCATTTCTCTAGTTCCTTTCTGTAAAACGACATGCGCGCCGTTGTGTAAAACGACATGCGTGCCGTGATATTCAGGAACAGACAAATACTTCGCGCAATATGAACACCGCACAGCGCAGGAGAAGATTGTGTTTTTCTTCTTCGCGTGTGGTGCTGCTCACGTTGCGCACAATATGCTTCTCTGTTTCTAAATTTTCTGCGGTGCCATATATGCCTTCAGCTTTGGCACATCGATCGACAGAAAACGCGGCGACATCTGCTGTGTCTCTCTATGCGTGCATCACAGCTCTTCCGTTCGCCTCTTCTTCTTAACCCCTTTCCTTATTTCTTTTCCCCACCGTTCTCGTCAGAGCGCAGCATATATACAGTCAGGACGCTTTGCTCATATCGCACGCATCTCTCGCACCCGCGTGCGAAGAACACTCGCATAAGCCCGTAGCGAAGGAGCTCGCGTCTTCGGACGCCATCGTGAGAGACACACACTGGGCGTATACAACAATCGCGAGGCGGCTGTGGTGATAAAGCAATATCAATAAAACGTTGCTCGCCACTCCTCCGCTTATTTTCTGCCGCCGAGAACGTGACTGCCTGCCTGCTGCCGCCAGTGGGCTCGTCTTTATGGTTTCACGCTTCAGCATTTTGTCGTTCCTTACATGTACGCGGGGCGCCAAACGATTATTAGCTTTACGTGCACGGCTGCCTGCGCGGAACGGCGGACGGCCTAAGTTTTGCCCCAGCCTTACTTTCTTTCGGCGAGGGTGGTGGTAAGGGAGAGGGGGGGGAGCTCGTTTTTGTACCACTTGATTAAAGCGCGCTAAAGAAAGGCGTAAAATGCTCCAAAGAGCTTACACACGACAGTGTTTACCAATGTAGCTCTATACCACACATTACCGCAGATCAGGCAACAAGAGGGTCTGGACCGGCCAAAACCGACACAGTTTTCACCCACCGTGTCACGTACTCGCGCCGCTCCTATACACTTGTATACAAGTGTTAAAAAAAAGGAGTCCGTGTCCGCCAACCGAACTGCATGGGCGGAAAACGTTCGTATTAGAACGGCTCCCCGACTGCTCGGTGACGAAATTCGTTTGCGAAAAAAGAAAAGCATCGTGGTGTACGGCTGACGGTTCTTTATTGCGAGCTCCCTCACTTTTCTTTTTTCGTAGACCTTTCTTTCGTGTGCACACGTCGCATGCTATTGTGTGGTCCGATCACGAAAATTGCCATATCAAGTAATTAAGGACGTTTGTAGCAAATGAAGGGACACGTTCTGTATATATATATATAGTGTTGCATGCGTGTTCTATAGTGCGCATGCGTTTTACGCCATGCAAATGCCCTTTAGACTTAGCGCTCTATATTCTAACGCACGCAACAGACAGCTTGCACTAAATTGCATGATGGCGCCTTTCCATGCAAGTGTCACGCCCATGAGATCAATCGAACCGCTCCTGCCTGCACATTTAACACCAACATTTGCTTTGTACTTATATCACAACGAATTGGCGACAAGGCCGATTTTTTTTTTCTTTTTATGATGCACGTATTTCATTGCCGAGGCTTAAAACAAAACTGAATGCCTTTTCCCGACGTATAACACAGATGTATGTAGAGTACAACGGCAAATCTGAACTTGGACGTTCAGCGTGTATATATTTCGTCTTCTCACTTCGTTGCAAAATTATCCGTTTCGTTCCCTTCACGTTATCGTTCCAGTGTGAAAAAGAACTGCTCGAGTTGCGTTTAGAAGTGTGCTGTAGCGTCCGCATTACGCTGCTCTCACCCTGAAGAAAACATCCTCATGCTAATATAACTCCCACTGCCAGAGACGAGCTAAGGAGCAGGTAAGAAGTTTCGGTAACACATGCAACACCACTGGCTATAATTCCGTAAGAATTACCACGTTCTCTTGTGTATTATGAGCGCTATTATTAACGCTAGCCAAGCCAAACGTTTCACTTTGTAATATACGCACATAATTTTTGGATGCTGCTATGCGGTTCTCCACAACACATATCTGAGGAAGTTCACATAGAAGACTCGTTCAGATATTGTATACTGAAGTGAACAGACGGGGCATAATTCCTTAACAAATGTTGTGTAAAGTAAGAAGCGTCCCAGAGAGAATGGCAGGGTAATGCTATTATCTTATCGTTTTAAGAATATTAAGCGATAACTCCGCACGCTCGAGCTATTTTCTTCTCGCTATCCTGGAAAGAAATGATGGTCGAAGCCTCGAGTGGGGATAAAATATAAGAGCGGGTGTTCAATAACGTTCTCTAGATTATGTATGTATGTATGTATGTATGTATGTATGTATGTATGTATGTATGTATGTATGTATGTATGTATGTATGTATGTATGTATGTATGTATGTATGTATGTATGTGTGTGTGTGTGTGTGTATGTATGTATGTATGTATGTATGTATGTATCCCTCTTGACTCTCATGTCCGTCTCGTACGTTCTTACGTATAAGTATACATATTCAACGTACTGACACAGCTGGGAGGCCGAAACAGATCTGCTTATCACGCGACACAATAGTTAAGATGGCGAAAGCTCGTGCTAAAAAGATAAATTGACACTCCTCGAAGCAACACGTGCTCCTACGCTTAGTGCCGAGCGTGCCAAGAAAGCAGATGAACCGAAGCGGCCAGCAACCGCCACGCAAGCCTCCGCGCGCGCAGCAGGGGTGCAGATGCTCCTTTCGCAAGAGTGCAGCAGCGCTCCGCTGCGGACTCAGCGTAGGTTCATTACTCTTGTCTAGTAACTTCCAAAAGAGACGTCATGTTGCGGGATGTAGCAGTGTATCTATGGCTCATCGTTTTGCCCGATGCGAACAAGACCTTCACCATAGTTCATTTGAGAGGGCAGAGAGAAAAAAGATGTCTTTTAAAGCGGCGCTCTTGATAGATTTGATATACGATATTCTGTTATGGCAAAAAGCTACCATGACTGACGTAAGATTTTAAGTCTGCCGTGCGGAGGACTTAGTAAATCTGCAAAGGTGGAGGGGAGTCATATAAACTGCTTGACATTATCTAAATTGAACAGCCTCCAAAAACTTACATATAGTAAGTGCCCACAAACTTTAAACATTAACTTCAGTCACAAACACGAGTACAAAAATGTTTTTTTTTCATTGTCATTAACACTGTCGAAAAGATCGTTGGAGCAAAATTTAAGTACAATTATGGAGTTTAACGTGTGGATTAGACGCAGTGAATAGACCAGGGGAAAATTTTTACGAACTTAACACACCCGAACAACACGCTAAATGGAATATTTTTTTTTCTTTTTCATTTAAATCATTGGAATGTGATCACCGTGGCTAGGAATTATGCATACCCCCACCACGTGAGTCCTGCAGCAGAACGTATAACGTCGCAGCCCCACCGCGGATGGTCAAGCAAGACTTCGTGTTTTGAGCTGTTCGAAATTAGAAAGGAACATTGCTTTTTGCTCGTTTCTGAAATGGAAATATGATTGCGATAAATTATCATACAGTGTGAGCCGCTAATAATTTCGGGGGATTTGCCTGTCAAACCCACGATATGATTATTATACACTCTGTATATTGAGAGCTGTGGCCTAGACGCACCTAGATGCTATTACCTAGATGTAAATATAGTGGCAGGTGGTCAAATTCCGAAGCCTACATGCATCTAGATGCACCTTATCGTGCACCTAGATGCAAATACACGGGTATGTCTTGTATTCCACCCCCATCGAAAAGCGACCGCCGTGGCCGGGAACCAAAGTCGCGTTCTCGACCTTATATATATATCGAATTTGGTAAACACAGGCTTGGCACCCTCCTAAGACCGTGTGTTGTCTTTCAATATTATCCATACAACGTTAGTGCCATCAATACCGCCCCCTGTCAAGAAAAACAAAAACGAAAGGCTGTAAGTCACAGTAATTCATACAGAAAAGCCACTAACAGACGTTCCCGTAGCTTATCAGCAACCTTGGTTTGTTCGTTATTTTTGTTTTTGAAGAAAATGAATGAAAATATGTGTTTATTTTTCTTATAGCCTATATAATGTTGCATGTACGTCAAGACGACGATGACGACTGGTAGCCGTGTATGCCGTGCCGATGTAAAAACAGAAGACGACGAGCACGAGCACGAGAACGGCTATACAGCTGGCAATTGCAGGGGCACCGTGTGGACGTTCAGAACGTGGCCGGCTATACCGTCAGGGTTCTACAGCGGTTTTGCATAACCGCGATACACATACGCGCAACAATATATATTACGCGTCCCATACACAATGTGTATAGACTTCCTTCACCGCGTAGATCACGACCGTTGCGAACCAAGGTGGAAACGCAGCATCGCAACCACTCTATTGAAACAATGGACGCAGCAGCTGCGTTCCCATCACGTATACATGTCGGTTGTGTACTTATAGCAGATGCACGCTACACCGAGCTGCCACATGTAAATGTTATTCTTTAAATAGGCTTGCCACCGTTCCGAAACTGCGAAACTATACCCTCCTAATCACTGCGAAACGATATTCTCGGGGTGCTCTTCTCAAGCAGCAATAAATATCGCAAACCTTGTACAGCATCAGCTGTCAGCTCCACGCATCAATCAGTATTGCGTCGGGCTCGAAATCAGTTGAGGCCCCAATTTCTGCCTCAAACAGCGATGCAAAGTCACCTTTGTATTCGCCTTCTGATTGATATCGTGGATTTATTTTTCGCTCAATGACTGATAAGACATACTCGCGTTGCGTGAGATTCCGCGAAAGGATGAGGTACAAGTTCTGTCAGCGTATATATAACAACATACACTGTAGGGACTGCAAATAAGAAACAAACATTCGCCTCGCGTTACACTTCTGTGCCAGTCGAAAGCCAAAGCCTGGTGCAGTATTTGGCAATGCTCTCAGTAGCACATTATTAATTCGTACTTTTGCAACATACACTTTGGGGAGACGCTTACAAGACTTCGCTTGCAAGACTTTGGGGAAAGACGCTTAGAAGACTTAAGCTGACGAGCCTCATTGAGAAAGTACACTCGTGTTGGCGTATACGTCCACATCCTCAACGACATATGCAAGAATTTGTGCGCGTTTTCAATGACTCGCTAAATGTGCAGCACGCTTTCGCTCCATGTAAAACCACGTGTGGCGCATACCCGCACATCCCGGGCATGGGTATATGCGGATATGCGACACAGGTGATCACATCAAAGACACCGCTTCATGTGGATGCGTGCGCCATAAACATAATTGGGTATCTGCAATTCCATAGGATTTTAGCTTGAATAAAGAACCGTGTGCAAATGACTCGTATATTGGCTCGTGTAAGCCACACGAGTGCAAGCACGGTGTGGCTCATGCACTGTGTTTTCAGAGTCACCACTCAGCGAGTACTTTCGCCTTATTTATTCACACCAACATCTTTCTTTCTTTTATCAATTTGTAGCGTAATGCTGGCTGTACCTGTTGGTATGCGCCAGTTAGCTCATCACAATATAAAGTTAACAACGTGCGAGCTTGCCAAGGCTTCGCAGAAACCTGGCTAACGCTGCCTGTGTGAGCATGTTTGTTGGAAGCGGGACCATGAACGTTCGAAAAAAAAAAAAACATGTGGTTGTTCCCTCTGCCATAGGAATCTGTATAAAACGAAAGTGAAACGTGTCTTCGCAAAGTTGTGGAATGCATAAGCGTCAATCTGGTGAATCGAGGGGGCGGGAGATGTACTGTGAACATGTGAACACGTCAAATCTAGACATCAGAGGCACCTCGACACGGCACAGGGATTCTCGACAGTTGTACACGAGAGCAAGTTTTTGAGCGACTCTCATTGCTCTGGAAACACTGAATTTCACGCGCCAGAGCCTTGCGCAAGCCTGCCATAAACGAGGATAGTCTGCAAATGGTGACGTCTCGAAAGAGAAACCGAACGGGTTGTCAACGGATCGTTTTGTTGTGAAAAAACAGCCCACTGCAACGAAAGGCCAATCATTTGCTTGTCGACGGCCGTTTTAGCGATCCTGGAGCAGTGCGCGTCGCAACTCAACACACTTGACCACGCAAGACAAATATTGTAGCAGCCGCTTTCGTACTTTGCCCCTGGAACGCGCCGTCACGACGCCGCCACAGCCGTAACTTCCTCGGCGGTCGAGGCGCGAACACTACCGAAGCGCTGACTGCCGGCGCGAATCAGCACAACAATCTGCTTCGCTCTAGCTATCGTTCCTAGATGGCGCTACCACCGCAGTGAACCTCAGAGCACCTCTGGGTTTCGGGCACGGTAGGTGGAAAGAAAACGTGGCTAGGTGTAGCTTACATGTGGACGGGAAATAACTGTAAGGAAAAGAATCTGGAGATAAAGCATTGCATAAACACCGATATTAAAGAATTTGGTCATGGGGCTGAAATCATCCTCCTAGGGGATATGAATGCCCACATCCATGACCTTGACGGATACACAGACACCAATGGGAGGTTATTGCTCGATCTTTGCGAGCACCATAGTCTCGTGATAGTTAACACAGGGCCCAAGTGTGGTGAACAGATCACGTGGGAGGTCAGAAACAGACAATCGAACATTGATTATTGTCTAATGACGGAAGGAATCTATGAAAAACTGAGAGAAATGAGAATAGACGAGGACGGGGTGAACAGCTTGGGTAGTGATCATAAACGCATAACGTTACAACTGGGATATAAAACTGAAAATAATAACGTAGAGTCGAAGTTTGGCAGGTCGTACTTAAATGACAAACAAATAAAAAATATAGCCGCAAGAGTAGAGGAAGAAGTAGGCAAAATACGAGGCAAGGACTGGGGGTATAATGAGCTAGTTCATGCAATGACGAAAGAAATAAGTAAAGAGAAGAAAACTGTTTGCTGGAAAGGAAAGAGAACGCCAAAAAGATGGTGGAACAAGGAAATCCGGGAAGCGATCGAAAATCGACGTAAAGCATCAAGGGAGCACAGGCAGGCAAAAAGGGAGAAGCGGCCGCAAGTCGAAGTCACGGAAAGATGGGAAATATATTTAGAGAAAAAATCTATTGTACAGAAATTGGTCGAGGCAAAAATTAAAGGTGAAAGCGAACGCTGGGTTACAGAAATTCATGACAAAAAGAAGGACGCGCCTAGGATATTTTGGAACCACATAAAAGCGCTAGGTAAAAAGTCTGCCACATTGCAACAACATATTGTTGATGAAAGAGGAAATCAATTGGAAGGGTACGAAGCGTTGGGTTACATCCAGAAGGTAACAGCCGATTCGTTTAAAAAGATCGTCCAAGAGATTCCCCCAGTGGATAAAACCATGACGGAGAGCGAAACTAAGGAAGAGCTAGAACTTGAGAATTTCAACTGGAAAAAGGCCGAAGGAAAAATTCCAAAGCGCACTGCTATGGGTTTAGATGGGGTCCCCGTTAGCCTCATTAACGAATTAGGACAGAACACTAAAGAAGCGCTATTGAAAGCCGTAGAAAAATGCTTACAGGAGAGGCAAATACCGGACAGTTGGCGAAAAAGCAGAATGAACTTAATCTATAAAGGCAAGGGGGAAAAGAATAACATTCGCTCGTATAGACCGCTAACCATTACATCGGTACTATACAGGATGGCTATGCAAGCAGTAAAATTAAAAATAGAAGCCTGGGCAGAACGTAACAATATTTTGGGAGAACTTCAGAATGGATTTCGAGTAGACAGGCGTTTAGACGATAACCTATTTGTTCTTACTCAGTGTATAGAAATATCTAAAATAGAAAGGAGACCGTTGTATGTGGCTTTTCTAGACATCACTGGGGCGTATGACAATGTTAATCAGGAAATATTGTGGGAAATTTTGGAAGGAATGGGCATAGGCGACGATTGTGTACAGCTTTTGAGGGAAATATATCGAGAAAATACAGTTTGCATAGAATGGGAAGGAATAAGTAGCAGAGAGAACGTTGATATTAGCAAGGGGCTGAGACAGGGATGTCCTTTGTCGCCGCTGTTATTCATGCTGTACATGGTTAGAATGGAAAAAGCGCTAGGAGATAGCCACATTGGTTTTAATCTGTCACACAAACAGGGCGGCGTGATGATTGAGCAGATGCTTCCGGGTTTATTTTATGCTGATGATATTGTCTTATTCGCAAACAGTCGAGATGATATACAACGGCTGGTGAATATATGCGGGAAGGAAGGCGAGGATCTAGGACTAGGATTTAGTGTAACAAAATGCGGATTGATGGTATTCAATGATCCCAACGACCAGGCGGTATCCATACAGGGCCAAGAAATACCGAGAGTAAGCGAATACAAGTACCTTGGCGTATGGGTAAATGAGGGCGATAGATACATGAAGGTACAGGAAAAAGCCTTGGCAGCAAAGGGAAAGAGGAACGCAGGAATAATGAAGCACAGAGCGTTATGGGGACACAATAGGTACGAGGTGCTTAGGGGTCTGTGGAAAGGGGTAATGGTACCGGGGCTTACATTTGGGAACTCAGTGGTGTGCATGAGGCCAGAGATACAATCGGGAATGGATGTGAATCAAAGAACTGTGGGACGCCTAGCGTTGGGTGCCCACGGGAAAACGACAAACGAGGCTGTAAAGGGCGATATGGGATGGGCGAGTTTTGAGGCAAGGGAAGCGCAGAGCAAAATAAGGTTTGAAGAGAGGCTAAGGAATATGAAAGAGGTTAGGTGGGCAGTGAAGGTGTTCCGCTATTTATATAGAAAGAGCGTTGACACGCAGTGGAGAAAGAGAACTAGGAGGCTCACCAGTAAATATACGGGTCTAAGAGAACTGACAACAAAGAGCGTAAAGGGAAAAGTCAGAGAGGCGGAGAAGATTTACTGGAGGACAGCGATGGAAAAAAAACCGACTCTGAATAACTACCGAGAGGGCAAAAACGAAATAAAGAGGGAGGCATTTTATGATAATTCAAGAGGAAGCGCTTTATTGTTTGAAGCGAGATCGGGCTGCCTTAGAACGCGTGTTTATAAAGCGAAATTCAGTAAAGAAGAAGAAAAATGCACATGCTGTGAGGAAGATAGGGAAACGACAGAGCATGTTCTGATTGAATGCGGAAATATCCACCCAGGTGTACGTTTGGGCACCACCCTACATGAAGCCTTGGGTTTTAGGGCGAACAACGGGAAGCTGAACATAGCCGCGATTGAAATAAGTAAGAGACGGTTAGAATACTGGTGGCAGAAAACTAGAGAGAACGGACAAAAATAATTATAGGGAAAAATATGGAATTTCTGCCATAAGGGGCAGGGAACTGGGATATGAAATTCCGTTTTTGATATGGCATGATCGATTTGATTGAAGTAAATTTAAAAGGCATGAGGAAAATTAAAAGAGGAAAAAAAAAAGTTCTTAAATCTTCTTACGAGCCTGGTGGCGCACATGCCACCGTCCCGTTACAAAGGGGAAGCTCATAGCATCCATCCATCCATCCACCTAAGCAAACCAAAAGTGCAGTACAAGGGAGGCGATGTTAATTTCAGAGTAATTTTGCTTGTTAAACACCTCAGTTCACTGTACTAAACTCCTTTGCTTTAACCGGACGACAATGAAATGTAACTTCCAAAGCACTATTCCACTAAGTGAACATATAAGGCCCATGTGTTCCTTGTGTGAGCGATGTTGCGGTGGTGCATCGGTAGGGCTTCCAGCTCCTTTCGTCAAATTCTGTTGAAGGTGGGTTCGAGTCCGCCTTTGTGAAACTTTTTACTGTGAATGCAAGTTCATTTTTTCAAACGTACACCTCCGTTACAGGAAGTACGTCACTCATTTCTTGGTGGACCTCGGCATAAAACACTTTCGTGTTAAAATATTAAAATACGAATGTATCATTTAGGTGCTTTTCAAGGGACGCGCAGGAAAAAATTCGCACCTTATTGAACTTGCCCGACCCTCATTCCTGCTCCTGTTAACCTCGTCACCTTCATTGCCTTTCTAATCTCTACGTTACCGCTGAGCTTGCGCATGCCCGCGTACGCCCGCGAGTTCGTGCGTTCGCTCTTGAGGCGTAATGCCGTAATTGAATCACGCCCCGCGCGGTTCACGCAGGGCGGCTGCCGCGTGAAGCTCCTTTCGCCTTCCCCCTAACGACAGCGACGCAACAGTCAGCGCCAAGTGTGTAGCTTCGCCAAAGTGGCGCAGCAGCGGCAGCAGCACTGAGGCGCCGCGCGAGGTGTAGAGCGCGGCTTGCAAGCCACCACCATGGCTGCCCCCCTTCCCCCCCAAAATACATGGGCGTTTCGGTTCGAGCGAAGGCGGGCCGATTTTGGGCGCCGGTGTGACATAGCTCGTTAACGTCAGTCCCTGCGCTAGGAAGAAACCACGACGAGCTGAGAAAAACGAGAGAGAGAGAAAGAAGAAAGAGAGAATGGGACGACGACATTGAGCTCGTTAGGGGGCAGCATCGGCGGGAAACGACGCAGAAATGGGAGGGAAAAAGGGGGGGAAGGGAAGGGGGGAAAGGAAGATGAAACAAAAGGGGCGATATGAGGCGGCAGGCAGGAAACAAGATAAAGAGAAAGACGGAGCAGCGGCGAAAAACTGAACGAGGGAGAAACGCCGGTAACACAAAAGCGCCGCGGCGGCGCGAGTGGCTGCTCGACAGCGGCTGCGTTTGGCCCTTAGCCAGGCGCTAGCGTTAGATTAGCGTTATACACGGTGCGCGCGCATATCATTTTTGCCCCCGGGACACTTATAAACACGCCTACAGGTGTCGAGAACGCGACGGCTAGCTCGCTTGACTTCAATATCGCGTCGCGGCTTGTTTCAGCCAAGAGAATAAGCTCGGGAGAGGCTGTCGCTCGGCGTATGAGACGCAGCCGCGGACAGGGCAGCGAGCGGCTATTAATGATTGAAGGGGGGAGGGAGGGGGGGGGAGTGACAGGAAAAAAATAGACAACACGAAAGTACGGGCTAAAACAGTTAATCGTATCACATATCAGAGGGAATACGCAACGCAAGCGCGTTACAAGGCTTGTAACGCAAGTAATAATAATAATAATAATAATAATAATAATAATAATAATAATAATAATAATAAAATGCAGGTTCAAATTTTCAAAAATAGCGGTAATTTCGTTATCCGGAGTGAAATCATAATTTGAACATCAGGCGATCTGTCACTATAGGAGCATGAACGCAAGAACGATGAGCTGC
This sequence comes from Hyalomma asiaticum, assembly GCA_013339685.2. Lineage (NCBI taxonomy): Eukaryota > Metazoa > Arthropoda > Arachnida > Ixodida > Ixodidae > Hyalomma > Hyalomma asiaticum. The sequence goes on along the minus strand of CM023481.1, from coordinate 281,619,480 downwards.
CGGAAGTCCTCTCTGCATGCGAGGCTCTCGGCTTATACCTGAAACAGACATTTGTTCCAATGACCATATTACAGAGGGCATGTATGTGGCGACCGCCTTTTCAATGACTCTTCCACGGGAGCATGAATCATGTAGTGTGTCGCTTCTTGTTGAACTTGAATAGGCGTGTCGGCGTTGCAGCTCTAGCCATATACAAATATTAGTCAGCGCGAGGTCGCTGCAGAAGCGTAACAAAACCAGCAGCACGTAACATTTAAGGGGGTCGTGAAAGGTTTTTGAAAATTTTTTACCAGCTGTATAATTGAAATCGCAGCCCCCTAAACGCGGTTTAGGTTTCACCAGCGCGCGCTCCCCTCAACTCCGCAGCTGACGTCATGTTAGTCGCCACCACAGGCTCCGAGATTCGAGCTTTCTCAGAGGCCACAGAAAAACAAACCGGGCTCCAGCCTTGCTGCCGTACGGGGGGGGCATCACACGGGTTCCAAATATTTCCTTAATTTCTAGCTTTCGTATCAATCTGTTATTTTACAGCAAACGAAGGTAAGGAATATGTTTAGGCTTTAAACGTCTTAAGGTGACGCCACTGAATAGTCCCTATACCGGCCTGAGGTGTCTGTAGTCGTTTCGGAAGCACAAGAAAGCTAGGATTTGAAATGGGTGTTATTAAATGTAGACTGAATATTGCGCCGAAACATTTCGCAACCAGCATGTCGAATGCGTACTAAAGCAGCGAAAAATTGCAACCGGGTAGTTCTATATTCTTTTCATGACCCCTTTAAGATATTGCTGTCACAAAGTATAATACGAAGTCGCTCGTCCAATGTCTTGCAAGGTTCCTTGCTTATTTACTCCAAAAGACCGCGTATGTGACATGTCATGCCATGTAGTAATACTAGAGCAGGCGACCTCGATCATCAGCATGCACCCTGTTCGCGGCCTCCCGCATCCTTCGCAATCGACAATGTCCGACCGCTCGGAGTTCTGGCCTCTGTACGCGCCTCGTTTCTGTCTGCGCATAGGACAGCAGCGCAGTGCTGTCCTTCTGCACATTTCTGTTGCCGTGAGTGAAAAGGACCACGCCTAGAAACCACTCAAACACGTGTTATAGCCAACTTCAAGGTGTCGCGATTCGCGTTCTTCGAAGTCTTACACACTTGCTTTCTGGCCCTTTGGTAGATGCCCGATTTCACAGGACGGTCATTATCAAGTACAATTCACTCGTCTTTCTCCACTGTGAACTCGCGCAGTTAAGTCTTCGGTGGATACGATCAATTTGTCACTGTTAAAGCAGCGTATCATACGCTCGGTGTCGAATTCAAAGAACACGATTCAAATGGCGTTCTTTGAACAAATTCACACAACACTAGCTGACTGGCTTCGGGCATGAAATATGTAATCGCTCTTCGTGGTCACCGAAAACGAACTTTTGAACACAGCCCCTGCTCAGAATTTTTAATTTCCTCCTGTATTTACGTTTTAAACACACACACACGCGCGCGCACACACACGCACGCACACACACACACACACACACACACACACACACACACACACACACACACACACACACACACACACACACACACACACACACACACACACACACACACAAAAGTAGCTATAAGCGTGTTCATTCTGTCCTGCAATTTCAATGCACTCCACACTGACAAGTGATTTGTGTTTGTCAAGGTGCATAAACCTGACGTGCCAAAAGTAATTATGAAACCCCCTGAGACTACAGCCTCAGTTATTTCAACCTGCAACGTTATATATGCATATATCTATATCGTTTGAGTGAGCCAGCATGGTCACAGGAGCATGTAGCATGCGCAGTAATGAGTCTGCGATAACGGGCTTGACGTTAGGAAGTAACAGAGCGTTTTATTTAACATGTATATATATGCATAGCATCTTGAAGCGGCACGTACATACGGTAGAAGCATGTTTACATAGTGCTGAATAAGTGATGCAGAAAACTTCCGCTTTAACGCCTCGTGAGATCTCGGAATGCGTTATAACCTGTGCGTGTGTCTATACGTGCACTCAGCAATTAACACCAAAAGGGAGGGAATTATCGAACCAATCAAAAAAAAAAGGGGGGGGGCGAAAACTTCCATTTATATCAATAAAATAAGCCGGGGTCCTCTTTCTGAGTTGATATCTCGTGTGATAGGTGGCCCTTCAGGAAATGGGACATTAGAGTAGAGTGCCTCTGGTCTGCTGCATGGTGCGCCAGCCAGTGCGCGAGCAAGAGAAATCGCTTCCGAGTTTGGCGTCGCACATTAGCGACAACTATCCATCGGGGGAGAGACACACGCGCTGTTTATCGGCCGTACCCGGTTATTGTGCACGCCAATAGATGACGCGAAAAGTAGACGCATTTCGTCTTTGTGCCACTATACCTGGCGCTGGTAAGCAGCCGTGCCGCCGAGCGCAGGCCGCGCGCTCGCTTGTTCACACTGTGCGCATACTCCATTTTTCGTATAACTGACTATTGTGTCAAAAGGTTGCGTTAGTTTCGCTGAAACATTCACTTATCTCGGACCATATAGATACGATTGTGTGGCCGTGCTATGCAACCATCAAGTTCTCTCCCCATATCTTGACATCCGTGCTCAGATCAGCCTCAGATACATATAACTCGTCCACAATCCTTGCTGTCGTGGTTCCTAACCTTCATCACGTGTACTCATAATTACCTGTATTGTGCAATATGTGTTGATCGAGAGCGAGGAAAATTGAATACTACAAGTATTTTCACAACGACAAATGTCGCAAACGTATATAGGCTTTTCGTGACGATCCTCGATTCTACGTAATTTGGAGCTTCAAACTACCGTCTCGCGTAACTCTTAATTGGGCTGTTTGTGACCTATTAATAATTCGTGCCGCCATAAATAAACTACTGAAGGTCTTAGGCACTTCGGATATACGCAGAGTATGTAGTGAACAGAAATTGCCGGCGCTGAAGTGTGCATCGCCGACGATCCGCGAGACGCGAGCTTGATCATAGCCTGATTCAGGTAATGTAAGACCGCGCTAGATACATAGGTTTCTTAGGGAGACTGATGACCTGTTTGTTTATTTATTTATTTATTTATTTATTTATTTATTTATTTATTTTAGAGAGCAAGCAAGCGATCGAGCGGCCAATAAAGTCGCTGATAAGTACATGAAATCGCACTTATAAATGCGGACGCTAAATTCATGCATCTCCTCATCTGATGAACGAAGCGAGAGTAACAGAAATATCGAAGCACATTAGTAATTACTTTGGCGATAAATATATACCAGTTATGGTGGGTCTGCTGATTATCTTCAGATTCTCATGCGCTCGCGCTGCATTCCAGTGAAAGCAATATAACCCGTACAACACATAAGAGCACCGTGAATACGCGAACATACACTAATGACTATATACTCAAAATAACTATCAGCACTAAACAAATACCGGCTTCGATATGTATTATGATGGTCGCCGCTTGGCTGATTAGCTCACACCTACAATCTTCTATAAAAGACGTGCTCCAGTAATGGGTATCTGCAAACGTGCGGCAAATTCCCCCTTGCATTCCCACTGCATGGAAGCCATGGTTAACATTCCCGCGTTCTCGTATTCACAACACCATGCGAAGGTAAAAAACAGACCGAAACTTCAAACAGATCGGTATGTATAGTGAAGCAACTATACATGCTGCACAAGGCTCTTCGATATGACGATGGGAGTCCACAGACGGAAACACAGTGTGGAATAACATGTCGTTGTATAAACAGGATATGACAGCTCTATTGGGTAGTTTTCTAAATATCATAATGCTGTTACGTCACACAGCAACAAAAAGAAAATAGTTTTTTTTTTTTCGATTTTAATGTCAACGACTTCGAGCGCCCCGTCGTGTATTCACACTTCGTTTCTCTGTCTAACCTAACGACGAATCCAGGAGGCAACGCTAACAGAGACGCAGAAGAAAGACGTTCGACCGAAAGCACAGTGTCATGTACATTTTTTCTGCCGTTTCTTCTATACTTGCTAACTGAATTCATCGTGTCATGCATCCAGCAACGTATATGGCATTTCGTGTTCTGGCCGCAAGCTATACAAAAGTATGGGCTGCAGAGACAGAAACAGTTTTGAAAACGGCGTAGTCTGACCTCTAAAACTTGAACACTTGTATAATATACATAGGGGATTGTCATTGCCTATATTTGACAGCTACTCCTGTTCAACAATCATGGAGCAACGCATTGCGCAAATTCATCTATGGGCTTAATTACATCAAGAATTGTTTGTCGGACCACACGTGTACACGGCTTCCCTTCTGAAAATGTGCTGGTTTATCGTAGCTTGTACCGTAGATAGGATGGTATTAGTGTAAAGAGGAAAAAAAGGAGGGAAAAAGAGAAGGAGACGGAGGGTTGGTGATGAAATAGCCAAGCTGAAAGCTTGTTGTTTTGTTGTTTTGTGGGGTTTAACGTCCCAAAACCAGTTCTGATTATGAGAGACGCCGTAGTGGAGGGCTCCGGAAATTTCGACCACCTGGGGTTCTTTAACGTGCACTGACATCGCACAGCACACGGGCCTCAACATTTCGCCTCGCTTTTGTTGGCTGTTAGTCTATTTAGTATATATGAGCTACAGGCATATAAGGAAGATAGGTAGACAGTCGTCGCTTTCAGAAAGAATTCCAGCCGTTATTAACTTTCACGGCTGTTGATATCAATGAGCAATAACTACATCGAGAAACCACACAGGTGAACAAGCTGCGTGTTTGGTTTAGATCGAACTTTTTAAAGACAGAAGTGGCAGCGATGCAGCTACCGCTGACTTATTTTCACACTCAATTCACAATTCAAATACACGGCATACGCAGAAACAAAGTTACTCGTCGGCTACTAATGCCGCCTGAAATAGCAATTTCGGCACTATCGACCACACACACACACACACACACACACACACACACACACACACACACACACACACACACACACACACACACACACACACACACACACACACACACACACACACACACACACACACACACACACACAAAGGGCTTAATAACGAAAGAAGCCAGTTTATTCCGTATTGCAAGTCATTATACGAAAGTTGGCTGACTATTATATGCAGCAACGCGCGCGTTGTTTCGTCTTATATCGAGTGATCCTCAGACCTCAGAACGAAAAAAAAATGAAAAAAAGGAGGACGCTTATGTTTCGCTTTTAAGAGTGGAACGCAATAGAGTGGCAAGCGCCATCTAGATTATGTTTACGCAGATAACCTACCCGGGCTAATGGCTCCTCTATATAGGTGGCGCTGCCCGGGCGCCCCGCTGTTGGTATACATGCATGGTAGGAATGCTGGAAATGCATGGAACTTGTATTTGAGTTTCGTCGTCACAGATTTATATTTCCTCTTGCATTCAAATTACAGTCCGAGCTATCATGTGTGTAGGTTGTATATAGTTAAGTCGTGGTTTACCATTTTTTCTGGCGGATTTTACTTTGAGAAATCCAATTTTGTGAACTAACGGCGCGCATCGGCCACGGCGGAGGGCCTGCATGGTCGTGGTGGTTCGGAAGGATTTTTTTTCTTGCGCCAAGGCACCGGTGTTTACGCCGGATTTTGAGCGACACGAGTTCTAGCTTAGCGCCATGGCGTTAAAAATGAAGCGTTCTACAATGTCAACTCTGTACTGTAACATGTACGCGGTTTCTATTTCCCACCTTGCCTTCAGCATTTTGCCGCTATAGCTTCCTTTAAGTTCCTTCACCTCATGTTCTGGTGTACAGACAAGCAGCAGCGTACACCGTCAGCCATTCGTATAGCTGCCAGCATTCCCCTCCAGATATGCTGTCATGGGATCGTCTCGCTAGCTTATTGGTGTTTCACTCAAGTCATTCGAATGCTAAAATAAATGACATGAAGCAAAAAAAAAGTCATACCGATTTCACTATACGGGCCCTGACAGGCAAACTGCTATAACCCGCTGTTTCGCGACAGCATCGTTCCACTACCTTGATGTAATCGTAATGCACGGGTGTGTTATTGACAGGGCATATATACGAAGGCTGGGAGGCCTGGGTATATAGATCTGCAAGTATATAGGAATTTAGGTTGACGGGGTCAGCAATGGGATGGCTGACTGGCTAAATTTACTGTCTTTATTTGTTTCTCGTGTTTCCTTCAAACGTAACAAGTGTGTGTCACTGACTTTCGCAGCAGGTTAACACAGAATTAAAACGCGAACTCCGAAAGGTGCCTGAGAGGCAAAATACGAAATTCTAATTTATAAGGGGCAATGCGTTTTTCTTATTTATTTCGCTCTCTCATTTTCATTTCTTGCGTTCTCATCGATTCATTATTAACTTCTGGCAATGCCAGCATCGGACACCGGCGCCATCAATGGACATCGAAAGGAATAGGTGAGAAAGCCCGTACCAGCGATAACTGTAAAAATCGGAAAGCGCGAAATGTCGTATGGAAGCAGTGCGATTTGTACACGCTCTTTTCCCGTGGACTATCAAAGTTGCGGATAAATTCAGCGACTTCAAGCGTTACGCATGTGAATGTGTGTGAGCGTATGTGCGTGTATGCGTTTAACAAAAATGACACACAGGTGTGCGTTCACCGAGAGAGCCAGCTCTATACTTTCCACTGGCTTCTTTCAACGCATTAGCTGACCGCGCGCGCACGTGTAAAATCACGAACACGAGCACCTGCTTCCGAAAGCAATTTCATCGCTTATTCACTGACTGTATAGGCACGTACTCTAGATGCGCTCAGCGAATGAGCCAAGGAAGGCGCCAACGGATCGGCGGATCAGAATGTGACTGCGCCAGCAAGAACTTGAACTGGTCAGTGTGAACTCGTTAAAAAAAAAAAAAAGGAAGAAAAAGCGCCTATCGAGTTCTTTTCATAATAATTCAAGGTATGCCTATGCCAGTTGACCAAACACACCTATTTTAAGCTGGCATTACTGTCAAATGAACAACTGTGCGCACTTAATTTATTGCATAACTGTTCGGTGATTTATATGCCCGGCCACCAGTTGTCATCGTCTTCAAGCATACATGTACACATGAAACAATATGTATTTTTTCAACAGAATCACTGTCGTAATTAATGTACGTATATTGGTATATCTTTGTAAAATACGTTTTTTGTTCTTACTGGTCATGTCTTGTTCTCCCCCTGCGTAATGCCTTCATCGCGTGTAAGTATAGTGTAAATAAATACAAAACATATAAAGATTGTCTGCTGCTAAGTTCCGTGCGAACGTACATGCATTCGAATAGAGCAATGGTGACTGAAATTTGCCGCCTCCGGAGATAAGATATACGAGGCAGCTCCAGGGAAACGACTCGCATCAAATTATATGCATTCATAAATGAGCCAAAGCTTTCTTTCGTCCATGCGTGCCTTAACATCCGTTAATGCTCTGCTTGAAGGCATGCGCATCCCCAATTCAACATGGGCACCGCTCCCCATATAGACTCTTTTTCGTACGCCCCAACGAAAGATACACGGGCTAGCACTGCTTCATGCTTTGTTTTATTCGTCTTATTGCAAGGTCGTTGCCTTATTTTTGAGCACCAGAACGAAGGTTAAACTACACAGGAAAGTTTAATAATGAAAGAACAGCCTTCTCATTCAAAATCCAAAAGGCGCGAAAAGCTGCTTCATCTGAATATCTCGTTCACGTCTCCTATTTTCGTGTTCCCTGCTGACTGTTTGAGTAACGTGTGGGCCATCAGCGATTTGCGACGGTTCAGAGGACATCGCTGTATCTCACCACGGACTTTCGGTTGATTTTCCCACCGCGCGCAACAAGCCATGGAAAAAAAAAAAAAACAGTAGCAACAAAAGAAAATCAATGTCCCTGTATGCACACACTCGTGTTGACACCGCATAGCGTTTTCTCAACCAAATGACAGCCGTCAAAATGCGTGGCATCGGGAGCTGTCAAAAGAGGAAATAAAGAGAAGCTGTGTGAACACCGTAGCTTATCGGGCACTGTTCCCCCGCGCACACAGTGAACGCTCCTGACCGGAAATATTTCGCAGCGACGCTTTGCCACGCCTGCCAGGTGTTGGGGACCGTGTCGTTAGCGTCTCTCTTGCTCTCTCTTTTTTGCTTTTTTTCGATTGGAAGGCGGAGAGAACTTTGCAGCTTTTGCGTATGATGTCGTCGAGGCTTCCACTTTGCACATAAATTGGGCACACTCTTCGTCCGTTTTCCTGTTTGAGGTCTCGTATATTGGCTTTAGAAACACGGGTAAACATCTGTTGCGTATTTTATGGTGCTCCAGCGCGCTTCCGAAGAAACTTGTACTTATAGGCAAAGTGGTATATACTCTGTTTCGTGCGCAACAAAGCACCAAACGGGTGAAACGATCGGTGTAAACTTGCACACTTCCCTGTAACGGTTGCAGTTTTTAGGTAACCTCTGCCCCCATTTGAATTCAAAATAACAAGATTACTGAGCGCCCAAAAGGTATATCTTGCGTACACGTGTCTGTAATGTGCACGGTGCTCAGCAAATGAAGCGCCGTAATCGGCCCGCATGAAGGCGGGCGCTTTCGTTGAGAGCTGGCTGATCGCTTGAGTGTCAAATGCTGTCACAGTATAGGACCAAGGTATTGGCATCCATTTTACACGATAATGTCAGTGACCCTGGCGCTCAACGGTCGCCTTGTAGAAGCCGCAGACAGTCCATGCGGGTAGTTTCATGTGCTGATGATGCATTGTATACGTGCACGTTTGTCTTCGATACTTTGCAGTCCACCAAAACCTTGCTTTGCTCACACACCTTCCTCGATGATTACCTCCGTTACGCTATAGATGCATCCGTAGAATTATGGAAGCTGCCGGCACGATTTTGCTGGACTGTTGGAACCCCTATGGCGTACTGAAGAAAGGCACCTTTTCGCGTTCCTATAAAAGAAAATACTTTCGCACTTTCCAGTAGGGAAAGATCCATCAACTCCATTTCCATCTTTTGACTCTAATTATTTCATGAAGCCGGCAGGCATGTATGCCCAAGAAAGACGAACAGTCGTTCAGCTTTGAGGTTGTCCGTTCCGAAAACTATGCAATGAGGTAATTAACGACGGTGGTGGTCTGACAGGTCTATTATGCGTTTATGTTATTGCCTCAAGAGATCTGCATTTTTTTGTTCTCGTTGTTTCGCCGCAATTAAGCCGTACAACTCGCCGTTTAAAAAGGAAGCATTTCTCCCGCCGCTAGAAATGTCGTAAGCCATGCTAGCTGAATTCTCCGCGGGCGTGCGTGTACACATGTTAGGGACGTAATAACAGCTGTTCGCAATAGTGCACGCAGCTCGCGCATGTACGGCATGTCGCTAGCCATCTGTACAACATTCAACTTGTCGCGGGCCCAGACATGGATATTAAGGTAAACACGAAAGGAAAAAAAAAGCGGGGGGGGGGGGGGGGAAGAGAGAGAGAAAACAGCTCCTAGACGTGGAATTCACGAGAGGCCACGTGTTCTGCCGCTCGACGTCAGTAGACGACAGCAGGTATACACGTCGAGGGTCAGCTAGCTCTTCGCAAACGAACGTGGAAATTAACAAAGCGCGACTGCACGAACTTTATCGTTACTGCAGACAGAAAGTACTCCCTCCCTCGCCCCCCTTTCAATGTCCATTCATTTTTTTTTACTTGTTTTATAAAAACTCAAAACATTACCTAATCTTGTGTATCATCAACAGAGCCATCAGCATCATGTATGTAATCTCAATCGATTAGCTTTGTGAACAAAATAATAACGCTGGCATCTGTATACCCATACCTGTGACACTGCAATGAAGTATGCTCGTTATCACAGAAAATTGAGCACATGTATTGTCTATATAGTGTCGACATGAGTATACACTTTATGCATTTCAATTAAAACAAATTTCGGGCGTGTTCATGCTAGGTCTGTTTGACACGAGACGTGCGGCAAACTGACGCCTATATAGAGCAACCTTGCCAAAAATGCACACAAAGCGGTCTTGCCGTTCTGCGAACTGTACATCAACGCTGTTAATGCTGCTCAAACATTCGGCGGCCAAACATAAAATTTTTCAGGTAACGTGCAAGAAAGCTGGCGGTCCGTCATAGATTTTTTTCTTTTTTTTTGACGATCGTCGTCAAAAAATCGAAGTTAGACAATATCGATGCTGTTTTGCTTTGTCAGCTTAAATATTCTGCAAACAGATTCGCATAGTGAATTAAGCCTATAGACAATTTCATCGCTGTACAAAGTTTTCTGCTAAACGTCAACCGTTACATGTGTCTATCAGTAGAATTTTTCTAACTGGTCGCTATAAACTATATGAGAAATTTTTGTTTAGCAAGCTATTTTATGTTATATTTAGAGCACGCTGTAATAAGGCAGATGTGCACTATGGCTTATTCTATACCTGGGCTAGCTGCATGCCAACAAGCATGTACATACTATTGTATAGATTTCGTTTGTACTGACAACATAAGTTCTCACCATAAGCGTCAAGCCTCAACTGCATATAAGTTTCCTGCATGATATAGTCATACGCAAATAACACCCAAAAGAGTCATTTTCAAACGTGAAAGCACGTTGACTCAAAGTGGCAACATGATAGTGAAGTGCAGATATCTCGAATAAGTCACACATATCCATAAATGCCTCCGGATTACTCAGTGCTTAGCATTACTCAACATACATAAACAAGCTCAAGTGCAGGTAAAATTCATTATGTTGCATCCATTTGTGGGAACAGTATACATTCAGCCCTCGCGTATAATTTGGTTATGCGCATCATTGCGCAGAAAGAGTTGATTGATTCGATTGATTCGTGGGGTTTAACGTCCCAAAACCAGCTCTGGCAGAAAGAGTTAGTTTAGATGAACACTGCATACAATCTGCTCATTGTTGCAACTAAGAATTTTACTAGTCACATCGTTACTGCATGCTTAGATTATATGAACAGGCCCTCCTTAGTTCCATTCCTCAAAGAAGTGTGTCGCCTTGCGAAAAGTATGTATTTAACATACGTATAGCACGCAATGGCACAATATATGGGATGACCCCATTCCTATGTCAGTGTTGTGTATGAAACTGCAATTTTCAGAGCGAGACATGTCATTCTGCTTGCAATGACAATACTTGAAACAAGTAATGCATGAGAAAGCAATTTAGTGTACTCTGTTTCGGAGACATTGCAACGTGTGAATGCGCATTCATACAATTTTGACAGAAACCAGAACTTGACGATTTCTTTCAAGATGAATCAGACTATATATGCGTATTTGCGGCATTATCACGTAAACAAACTAGGATTACAAATAGTATGATTGATGTGATTTGATGTGCACGCTATCTGTGCAGTGTCAAGGCGTATACATCTTGCTGCAAAACGATCACTTAATGTTTACGAATGAAGTTGTTAACGAATAGCTCGAGTATATATAATGTGCTGTATCCCGGCATGCATTTCGGTTCTGACCTTTGACATTGATTTCCACACGGACCAAGGGAGCGTGCTTTTCAGCTTGCTGTGTGCATTAATGTGCATTAAGAAACGTTTCTCGAACTGCGATGATCACACTGTCATGTCCGTTAAACATTAGTTTGTCATTGTTCAATTGCGCTGGACAAAACGGTATATGTGACTAACACACGCTAATTTTACATTTCCCGCTCGTCGTGCTTTCGACGCCAGTTATGTTATGTAACATGCGTGTAACGTGCTAGTTAATGACAAGTTAACGGTTGCTACAATCCGTTTAGCCCACTCTTTTTGTGAATACGTTATGTTCAAAGAACACACGCAGACACAACAAGCACATCTCGTTCTGCGAGAGCGGCACATCATTTTCGCCTGTAGTATTTGTCTCGATATGCGCAGCACATAGCAATACCGTCACATTATTACGAGAATGTATTTAAATGTATGTACATAGCGGAAGCAGCTTGATATTGCGCACAGTGAAGCTTTATATAAAGCGTCTTGACCACAAAGTTCGAAATGGAATGCCACTACTCAAACGAATGTAACTATATACAAATGTTCGAATATAGGTCACTGACTATACTACACACGTTCTTCCCACACGGGCACATGATCTATTGGGGAGCGTGCGCTACGCGTCAAGCGCAGCAGCCACAGACGGGTTGTTTGCGAATGACACGCTTATGACACACTGGTTCTCAGAGAGCACTACGAAGCCATGGGCAACACAGTTTGCTGCGGGTATGGCTCTGACAAACATGACAGGTGAACGTACAGGCTAACGCTAAACTGACACACCTCCAACAACAACGGCGCGGCCGACATCGGTTAGGTTTCGCACGGTAATCACAATCACGTGGTTGTAGATCCACATTCCTCCAGCGCCTCCTATAAACCGGTTACGACCACGTTCGTCCGGCCCGCATCACACACACTGAACATAGTAATGCATAATTTGTGCAGTATGCATTCACCGAGCTGTCTGGCAGACAGCGGCTCGAAAGAACCGGGTGCCTGCGACGCTGCTTACACGTCGGCCACAGCTGGCACGCAGGGGCGTCGCGTTCCGAGCGCGTTCGCGAGCAGCGACAACGGTCGACAAGCGCCCGAGGGGCAGCGAAAACGAGGCCGAGCGGGCACTTGATCGCACGTCGTCGCGGCGGGAAGACACTGAGACGGGCGGCTGCATACGCACTGCTATTTTGGCGACCGAAATAGCAGCGTGCAGGCAGGCTGCTATCCACGTGGAGGCCCAGGCAAGCCCCGCGGCGGTGCCGTCGGCCTACCTGGCAGTTACCGTCGACGCTGATCCGCGCCGCGGGCTCCGGTTCAGGCAGCGGGCAATCCAGGGAGGGCCATGGCCTGTCGTCTCGGGGTCGGTCTGGCACACGCGTGCACACGCCACACGCACGCGCACGTCGGCAGAGAAACGCGGCCGATGGGCGCGCTGTGCAGTCTCCCGATCTCGTCTGGCGGCCGCGCTCCCTCTCCCCTGCGGCCAGTTCCCAGCCTAGCCGCGGGGCGGCTGCGCGGCGCGGCGTCGGGCCAATGGCAGAGCGCGTCCGCCCGGCGCGGCCACCAGCGCAGGCCTCCGCGCCGCTCAACTCCGCCTCGCCGGCGGCCCCGGCCCGCGCTTTGTGCGCAACTCCGCCTTGGCCTCCACGCCCGCCCGTTCGACGCTCAGTTGGCGCCGGTCGCGGTGTAACTATTATCCCGGCACTAGTCTGGCAAGTAATAATAATACAAGGGGCCGGCCCCGGAGCAGCCCCGCCGGCGGCCCGCAAGAGAGAGGGCAACAAATTAGCATTGCTGTCGACAAGCCGCGCCAACATCGGTACCCAGTTGTCAAAAACCGATCCTGGCTGTCCTCCTCCTCGGAGGCTCCTTTTTGTTACTGCCTCCACGGTCCCCGGTTAAACATCATGCGCCACCAACCGCTGAGAGGGCATCCGCGTCTCCGACGACCTGTGTTCGGGGCCTGTCGCGCACAAAAGGGGACTTACTTTTTTCTCCCGGGGGCTAGCTCGAGCCCCTGTCCTGGGGTTTGCTCCCCGTGACGGGGGCTTCCCTACCAGCGCTGGCAACTTGTGCAAATACCCCCGGTCTCAGCCGCGACGCCTTTGTGTGCTCACGGACCCCACGGTACATGCGGCTGCTAGCTAGCACTGTCATCCTCTACTCCAACAAAGCCAAGATAACTCAGCAGCTCGTATACATGGGCTCCCCCGTGCCATGTGTACACGCCAACCGCTGCTGCCTGGGACCGTCCTTGCTCGGCCAGATGCTGAGCCCTTTTTTCACGCACGCACCACTCTCTCGCACGGGATAAAAAGCAGCCCCCAATAAAATGCGGTCTCGGCTCTTGTTTCCACGGTCTTCCGTTTCCCTTTCGGATTACGTCGAGGTGCATGCGCGCTGCTCCCATTCTTATTTGTTCCTTCCCAGACAAGATCGAACCGGCGCTTGTCAAAAATGCGCATCCGGAACGAGTGAGTGAACGAAGTATATATATAAATTACCAGCAGATGAATTGCGCTGAAGTAGCTTTTATTTTCATTTTTTTATTGTTTCCCCAGTGTACAGGAGGAATGTCGTTATCCAAGAAATACTTCATGCACCCTTAAACTGGAATAAGGTGTCATAGCAAGTGAATTAATATCAAAACGCATCGGACGACACTTCTTCGGATGAAATTATAAAACATAGTAAGTGTCAGGAAATCCTGAAGCAGACACCTGCTTTTCGTTTTCTTTTTGATACAAATCACACAGATGAGCCTTTTGTTACACATTTTGCACACCACTGAAGTTATACGTAAATATGCGCCTAAAATATGCTGTAAACAGACAATGAAGCCTAGGAAAGCGTAGGGGAAGTCACTTGTGGCATTGTAATTGTGGAGAAAGTAGAAAGGAATTAAAGTGGACGAAAAGACAAACCTGCCTTCGGTGGGAACCGAACCCACGACCTTCGGATGTCGCGTCTGATGCTCTACCAACTGAGCTACGAAGGCGGTCGGCCTCCCGTCCGCTTTATTGTGTATTTGCGTACGTATTATCCTATTTATGTACATATTATCACGCCGCCTTGGCCACGAGTGGCGCTGCCTAACACTCCCAGGATAATACGTACATAAATACACAATAAAGTGGACGGGGGGCCGACCGCCTTCGTAGTAGCTCAGTTGGTAGAGCATCGGACGCGACATCTGAAGGTCGTGGGTTCGGTTTCCACGGAAGGCAGGTTTGTCTTTTCGTCCACTTTAATTCCTTTCTACTTTCTCCACAATTACAATACCACAAGTAACTTCCCCTACGCTTTCCTAGGCTTCATTGTCTGTTTGCTCATTAAGTTGTTTCTAACAAATAAAGAACGAGCCCTTGACCCCTTCCCTTTCGTTAAAATATGCTGTTGTATTTTCTCTTTCTCGAGCTCGCTTTCCGTCCATATGAAGTAAGTGTTCTTGAGCATGCAGGATGCTTTAATATCCACCCTATCATGCTGTTTGGAATACATAGGCATGGCGTGTTTGTTGGACAGTTTAATTCTGACTCTGTATATACTTTCATATTTGTGCATGTGTTATTTGTTCTTTGTTTAAACATCAGTTTTGCTGGTTGCTTTTATGAGTGAGCGTAACGGCTTTTCACTGTGCTGCCAGCGGCAATAATAATAATAATAATAATAATAATAATAATAATAATAATAATAATAATAATAATAATAATAATAATGCCAAACTCGTTCTCGTATTATATAGAAGCGATCGAACACAACGTATATATACAAGAACTTATATATAGCTGCCATGACAGGTCGTAAACATTATTAGTAACGTCTATAGAATAGCACCATGAGCTTTGTTAATGATGGAGCTCACGAGAAACAATATTTTTTATGTCCACCATGTATTCATGCGCCATCACTAAAAAAAAAACGAAATATTTTCAACCAAATCTAGAGCTTTATTATAACTTTCAAAGAAAGCGAGGCAACAGCAAGAACACTGAAATGTTTTGCAAGTTCACAACTGTTGCTAACTTCATGCTCACGGCGGTGGTCAAATGGCGATTATAATTGGCCTTACTTTGGCGAGATATAGAAAAGGAGAGAGAGAGCGAAGGCTGAACCTGGTTAGCTAACCTGCACTGTGGAAGGGGAGAAGGGGACTCAAAAGGACAGAAAGTTGAGCGAGTCGGTAAAGGTCCATAGTCAGAAGAAGAGGTGTGCAAGACACGGACACAAGGGAAGAAGTGAACAACACGAACGCCGACTATCAACTGAAGCAGAGCGGAGAGGCGAAAAAGAAAGAAGACACACAGAAGGGGACTGAGTGACGAGGAGGAGGCGGAGGGAAGTTGACGCTGTGCCGCGTATAGCATGCATATGTATACAAGAATGAACAAATTATAGACAATGGCCCTATATGCGCGGAAAGGACGCCTGCATTCCAACTGTCTTTAAAATCGGCCTCAGGGATAGAGGCGTAATGGACGGTCAGAAGTGTTAGCAAGGCCCTCCCTCTTCCTTCTTTCCTTTACTGTTCATGGGAGCGAACCGGAGGCGCACCTATAGCTTTCATCCTGCTCTCTTGCTCCTCCTCAGTTCGTCAATTTCACGAGTATATACATATATATCTTGTATCGCTTGAATATTTTGCATCGATGAACAGACCGCTAAAAATGACCTATATAGAACATGGGAATGTCGCTGGAGCCAGTGTCCCGATAGTCAACTTGTCGAGACGTTGGCTCCAGCGACATTCCCTGTCCTACATCGTTTTTAGCGATCTGTTCATCGATTCAAGCCTACATATCCCTCTAAGCTTCTCTCCTAATTTGAATATTTTACGTTGCTTTCGTGATACTCCCCTCCCCATAAACCACACGCACCCGACAGAGGAGGAAGCCAACAGATGGAGAAAAATTGAAACAGGGGATTGTCCCGACTTGAAAAGATTACACGTCACCTTTCCGTTGTGCTATCGAGGTTCTTGCCCCTAGCGCGAAGCAAGTCCTATACTCCTTTTCACACTATACCTGGGGCTGCTCGAAACCGCCCCCACACCTAAAGGACACAGGACATATTCGTCAGCGCAACACATGTTGGAGTGCAACTGCTCAGCTCTGACTTGGCCGACCAGGAATTCTGCGGTATATATTGGCTAAGGCCACTGGTGCTCTCGACTATTTAGGGCTCCCCGCTGAGGATAGGCTATCTGTATCATTAACAAAAGTTTCTCTCTCTCTCTCTCTCTTTATGTTTCTCTCTCGCTCTCTGTGTTTTCCATACTGTTATAATCTCAAACAATATGACTGCAGAAAGAATGACACCGATTTGACATACACAGGCGAATCAACTCAACGCGCTTGCATCGCAAGCAATATGTAAGCATTATTGTTCAGCTTTGAGCACGCACCACTGGACACACGTCACAAATTCCGTCACTGCTCCCGCGGAAATTGCCTCGGGCAGGCTTCAGCGTCTCTCTTCAAGCGAAGCTTGGACATTTACAAATGAAGCTTTGACAATTAACTGGGCGTATAGCACAATAATCGCAAGCTTACAGATGTCGAAGCTTATTTAACATATGGTGACGAGCTTGTAAACCCTCATACAATAACATAACGTTCTCGCTGCGGCATTTTAATTAACTGACTGAAAAAATAATTATTACTCGCAGAACTAAGCACGATCATCGCTTTCCTGATGGGTGTATTCGCCGTGACCGCAGTATACGCTCGAAGCAATATCTTTTGTTCTATATATTCGTATGTGCCCCGGGCGTGTATGTTGTATATATGGACAGTGCACCTGCGATGCACGCGCCTGCTATCATTTAATTTGTGATCGCATACATGTGGAATAACATGCTTGAACGCCGTACGACACGACCCTCCAGTTTTGATTAAAAAGTCCCTCTCTCGACGTAGCATATATTCGACCAGTGACTGCAGCCCGTAAATGTCGAGAAATGAGCGACCTGTTGCGCTCGTTACTAAACACGTGTACGGGATTGTCGCCTTCTCGGAGTCGGTGCCTATAAATGTTTCGATCACGTGTGCCCTCTTTCCCATTTCTTCTTCTTCTCTTTCTGTCTCCGCCCCGCCACGGTGGTCTAGTGGCTAAGGTACTCGGCTGCTGATCCCAGGCGTCGCGGGATCGAATCCCGGCCGCGGCGGCTGCATTTCGATGGAGGCGAAATGTTGAGGCCCGTGTGCTGTGCGATGTCAGTGCACGTTAAAGAACCCCAGGTGGTCGAAATTTCCGGAGCCCTCCACTACGGTGTCTCTCATAATCAGAACTCGTTTTGGGACGTAATACCCCACAAAACAACAACTCTTTCTGTCTCTCTCTCTCTCTTATAAAGAGAAAGGACGGTGTGAAAAAATGGTTAGGTAAAGGCTATTTGTTTGCTGAGGATCTAAGTACTTTCCAGCATGTTCTTCGCTTCGTAACTCGTTTCGTATAACTTCTCAAGTATGGCCACGCAATATACTCAACAGAAACCTCTGGCTGCGATCTGTACAAGTTATCGCAAAAAATGACAGCAAATGCAAATTTTCATACTTGCAACAAAGGACAACTTTTATGTTCAAGTGCCATTACGCTTGTAGCTGACCATGTTGATAATTATTTCATTGAGCCTTTCGTTATCTTCCTTCTTTCTTTTCTTTTCTTTTCCGGCGAAAACTAAAAAAATTGCGCCCACACCCTAAGCATACGCACCCTGCCTGAAAACACATTTTCCCCAATGGGAAAACGTGCATAAATTTATTCGACAAGGGAGCGGGCGGATCATTGAAATGCACGCGCAACTTAAAGGTTAACATCTGATTTTCTTTTACAGGCAACGTGTAAGATCACCTAATATGTCTAAGTACATAACATTAAATATATAACGCCAAATTCTAGTGCGATCGAATTCAAACACATCAAGTAAATGATAAAATAAGGGAACACCCAATAATATATGAAATACAAAAAACGAGTGAATTATTTGCTGTTCATATGATCCTAATGCATACGCAGAATTTAATTGCGCGATTTGTTTCATCCGCGAATGTCACCCTCACTCTTTATACATGACATAACATGGCTTTGTATTATGCACAAGTTGATTCTTTGGTGACGCATCCTCTTACTGGCATTTTTCTCCTCGGAAAGGCCACGGCTATTGTCATTACGCCGGTAAACATGCGCGCGAAAGGTGGACAATGCTTTTAATGGCATGTGAAGAAAGCAAACAGAGAAGCGTAACTCTCTCACCTTAATCGAGAAAAACATCGCATAATACTGAGTACCTCACAGGCGGGAGCGCGGGGGATCATTCGGTACACGCTGACGCCGTAACGCGCTTTCATGTCTCGCATTAGCTCGACAGAGTTCGATATAAACGGTCCTCTGGAGAACCGGCATAACAATAAACATTACAACTTTATACTTTCCGCGTGTCCCATTAAGGCAACTTTCCTGTCAGATATCCGCGGGCTTCTCGTGTAGTTATATAATTTCCACGGCCGAGTGATGCCGAATGATGCATACCCAAGACGTTTGTTGCTTACCGGGACTGTTGATGTCACCAAAAGACGAATAATAGATGAGGGGCGAAAGGTAGAGATAAGACCGCAAAATTTTTCTTGCACCTTGAATAACCATTTTCGTGCACTTATATATATAGTACGAACATGTTGAAAAGAGGGCAGGACAACCGTGCATGCGCACGAAAGGCGAAGAAAAAAGAAAAAGGACATGAGCGCTGCTGACAGCTGTCTTATTTTCGTCCAAGCATGTTAATTATATAATTATTCTTCAGCTGACTATGCTTGAATTCCCCCTCTCTTTTAACACAAGGATATCCGTCGAATCGGAAATAAATTCTGCACTGTTCCCTTTGATAGGAGTTCTCGACGGCAACATGTCCTGAAAAGCATGCGTGTCGTTGCGAAGTGCGGCAGTTCTTGAGAAGAGCTTAGTCGTACTGCAATACGTATAAACGAATATTACCTATGCAGAAATGGTTCATGGCCCTCGTGTCGAAATCTAGTGCCGAACACAACAAAGCAAGCGTGTACGTGAACAAAGCTTATACACAGCCCAGTAAACCCAGTTCGGTATTGAAGTGCGGTTGGCTGTTATATATAGGAGTAATATATCTTCATTTATGGATGCGGCCTTTACGATTCAACAAGCGGATTCTAACAGTGGCACCTTAGCTGGTTAGAGCACGCTAACATTTGACATATTCTATACAGGAAAGGTGCTACGGGCAGAATCAGCGGGTGTTGAATGACAGCGTGTAGTCAGTACAGCGTCACTGCCTTGCAGCTGCTGCTACCGATGTGAACGCGTGCAATCAGTCCCAACAAACAAGTTTTACGAAGCTGGACTTGCGAGCATACAGATGGGAACAGAGACTCAAAAGATCCAGTTTATGGATTTCTATAACGTCAACCAGCCGATGGTACACAGCGTTCGTTGTTTAAGTATACAATCCCGCAGTTTATGTGACGAGTACAGCAAACGAGAGAGAGAGAGAGAGGTATTATGGTTGAGCTGCCAAGCGCTGGAGACTTTGTAACTGCAAATTACGAAATCTAACAAACAAAGTGGGACAAGTGACAGTATATAGATGATAGATAGCTAAGGCAAAATATAAGCTGCAGAACGGAGGTGTACATGTGGACGTCTCGTATAGACGCCAACAAATGATTGAAGATTAACGCAGTAGTATAGTTGAAGATTACATTAAAAAGAAGCTTTTAATCAGAGTATGTATATATATATATATATATATATATATATATATATATATATATATATATATATATATATATATATATATATATATATATATATATATATATAGTGAGATCATTCAACTTGTACAGACAAGTGAAAGCACGACACTATTTATTATGTTAACTCAGACTTCTCTGATATGAAGTTCAATGGCACTGCACATAGCCGCAACTAATTAAGAATTGCTCTGAGGTTATTATGGCTCTCTCGTACGAACCTTGCGCTTTGGCAATGATTGTTTTAGTTCGCAAAGTAAGCTCGCCATTTCCTGTTCAACAAGCGCCTTTCATATATAGTGTGCAATGCGAAATCAGTTATGTAAGATATTTTCATCAAGGGCACCCAGAAGGTTAATTTTTCTAAGCCGTCAATTTTAACTCGCAAGCAGGCCTCTCTCTTCCTCTCTCTCTCTCTCCGCCTTCAATTAGCTAGCAACTTTAATACACTCGAACTCCAATACCCTTTCTCGCTCTAAACCGAAAAAGACTAAAAAGTGTCTAAAAAGGTAGCATGCGAGGGCTTATTGGGCAGCAGCCATCTCATCTAAGTTCACGTTCTACGTGACGCCTCCTGGCAAGAAAGTGTCCCACACACGCCGCCTTGGCCACGAGTGGCGCTGCCTAACACCCCCAGGATAATACGTACATAAATACACAATGAAGTGGACGGGGGGGGGGGGGGGAGACCGCCTTCGTAGATC